>CM031588.1:841008-899819 GCA_018467065.1 Ephestia elutella | reverse complement strand
CTTAGAGCGTTCCTTTCTCTCGGCTAACGGCCTTTGGAAACACTTTTTCCTTGCCGGTTTTCACCCCGTCTCGCGAAATTTACATAATCTCTTTGTTATTTCAAGATTACACCTTGAGAAGAATGCCCCATAATTCCAGCCATTTATTCGTTGACAGTACACGCGCTATGATTTACTTATTGCTTTACTTATTCAGGGCGTTAATGCGCTTGACGTGTAGAATTTAGTCGTGAAGTTGTAGAAATATATGCCGTATAATATTCCTTGTTCTGTGATGGCATTCATTTTGAACACAAATGTACAATCATTAGAAAGACTTTCAGAGTGTATATTGAATCCTTCATACCTTTAGGCGCATTGTGGTTTTGCGGTTACAGTGGCTAAACAAATTAAGATATGTATATCAGTTCCTTATTGCTTGGTGAAATAATTGAGTTGATAGAGGCACTATAATAAAGTTTTAGCATATCTCCATTTGAATTAACAAAACAATGCCTTTTAGGACAAATCTGAGTATTATAATATGTTAAAAATCATTCTACAAATTATCAAGCCATTTCAAATCCTGGTATGTATACGTTCTATCGATGTTTCCTATTCATATGGTAAATAGGATTGCGTCATGACAAATCAGCGTTGAAAATCAAAGGTCAGGTTTGTTATTATTCGTTATGGTTTTATTGCAGCTTCAGTCGTCAACAGCAGTTTCCAATATTCTATCTATTGGGACAAAATAGATACATAGATAGATACATAAATTGGCATACCATCGAATAATATTGGATGATGCAATTAAAAAAACTGTTTTTTTTTTGTTTTTTTTCTCAATCTTTTAAGTTATTCATCTTTCATTTGATTGTGAGTATATCGGTACACTCTTGTAAATTCTGAATGCTACCTTACTTTTCATGAGTCGGATTGTGAATCAGTCGCTTACATGGATAAATATTATTCATTCATGCATTAAAGCTTCATTGAAGGATCTTGTTATCTAGAAGTTACGTAATGCAGAATTTCTTTATAAGTAAACAATATTTAATATCTTGTGGTTATTATTTATTACCCTTTACAACCGATTATTATAAAACGTTTTACAAGGCCGCAGCGCTGACGGTTCTATGATTCCAATAGTCGACTGTCAGCAACACGTTAAAACTACATTTAAACGTTTTCCATCGGATTCAATGTCACACGACCTTCATACCACATTCACAGCAACAAAATCGTGACTCCTAGTTATTCCATTAATAATAACAACTTTAAAACCATTGTTGTATATTCAACCAATTTTATTGTTTAAATTCTGAAACTTTTCAACGAAATATAAACAATTTGAGAAATGAACTTTAAAAGCAATAGATAATGTTGCTCTTTGTGTTTGGTTTCTCTGTGATATTTTTCGCAACAATTTGAGATTTCAAGCGAGATATCGTTATTCTTGTTGGTAAAAGTAACTTCCGCAATGCGGTAAGCTGGCTTATCTGTGGGGTCTGTCAAGGGTGTATTCTAGGTCCGCTGAAAAATATTTTTACCCGGATAATATTCCGTGAAGTTTGAACAGGTTTTCTTACGGAATAATACACAATAGAGACATTTCAAAGTATTTCAGTGGCTTCTTAGTTAGAACAGAAGTATTTCTGGGTCGGAAGTTTCATATTCCTTCGAAGTTTGTTAGCATTTGTCGGTGTTCTTATTGTTTTCGTTATATAATCGTTTAATTTATTGATGACGTGTAACAAACACTCGGAAGTTTATTGTTTTCATTACATGTTATCTTAAATTTCCCGGTGGCGTTGTAAAGAGAAACCCATTTCAGTTTTTAGAGATTTTTAATTAATTAAATCTCTAAAAATTGAATTTCGACGTCTCAGCAGTAGTCGTTCCAAAATGCTAACATTTTGTAGCTTTGAGATTTATAATATTATTCAATGACCTATTTCAATTGTTCCAGGTGAAGATCCTGGTGCCAAATTCCACGGCGGGCATGATAATAGGCAAAGGCGGCAACTACATCAAGCAGATAAAGGAGCAGAGTGGCAGTTACGTCCAGATCTCGCAGAAGGCCAAGGAGCTATCACTGCAGGAGCGGTGCATCACTGTCGTTGGTGAGTGATACGTTGCTCCTCATCGTTGCAGCTGCAGGAAGGCTACTGCTGGACATAGGCCTCCCCCAAGCAGATCAAGGAGCAGAGTGGCAGTTACGTCCAGATCTCGCAGAAGGCCAAGGAGCTATCACTGCAGGAGCGGTGCATCACTGTCGTTGGTGAGTGATACGTTGCTCCTCATCGTTGCAGCTGCAGGAAGGCTACTGCTGGACATAGGCCTCCCCCAAGCAGATCAAGGAGCAGAGTGGCAGTTACGTCCAGATCTCGCAGAAGGCCAAGGAGCTATCACTGCAGGAGCGGTGCATCACTGTCGTTGGTGAGTGATACGTTGCTCCTCATCGTTGCAGCTGCAGGAAGGCTACTGCTGGACATAGGCCTCCCCCAAGCAGATCAAGGAGCAGAGTGGCAGTTACGTCCAGATCTCGCAGAAGGCCAAGGAGCTATCACTGCAGGAGCGGTGCATCACTGTCGTTGGTGAGTGATACGTTGCTCCTCATCGTTGCAGCTGCAGGAAGGCTACTGCTGGACATAGGCCTCCCCCAAGCAGATCAAGGAGCAGAGTGGCAGTTACGTCCAGATCTCGCAGAAGGCCAAGGAGCTATCACTGCAGGAGCGGTGCATCACTGTCGTTGGTGAGTGATACGTTGCTCCTCATCGTTGCAGCTGCAGGAAGGCTACTGCTGGACATAGGCCTCCCCCAAGCAGATCAAGGAGCAGAGTGGCAGTTACGTCCAGATCTCGCAGAAGGCCAAGGAGCTATCGCTGCAGGAGCTGTGCATCACTGTCATTGGTGAGTGATACGTTGCTCCTCATCGTTGCCGCTGCAGGTAGGCCACTGGTGGATACAGGCCTCCCCCAAGGCTTTCCACAATGACCAGTTGGAAGCGACTTGAGTCCAGCGTTCCCTACGACTTGATATTCGTTAGGAAGGGTATCCGGAGCGAAGCTGTGTGTACAGTCAGCTGCAGAGACCCCCCAGAGATAGGATTCAGTGAGGTAGGGGGGGAGTCAGTTTTATCTGCCCCCGACAGCTGTAAATTAATAAATATCAGCATTTAGCCCGATTGAAGCGTGATTGAAGCGCTGTCGACTGTACCTCTATACTTAAGATGCTATGACCTGCCTTATAATCTGTGCTATAAGCAAGTCATCATTTACGCACGAATAGGCAATTGGGGCGCGACATCAAGTGGATCATTTTGTTTACGTGCGTCTCTAGTAGAAATCAGTGTCGGCCATGTTTGTTGGTGGTTGGTAGGAATATGGATAGCTAGTTGCGCCCCGGAGAATTTTCGGCATAAAAAGTACCTTATGTGTTATTCCAGGTTTTATTCTGCCCGTGTAACAAAATTTATCGAAATCCATCCCGTAGATTTTTTGAGTAACAAACATGCAAACTTTCAAAATCAAATGTTTATTCAGAAATAAGACCTATATAGGCCCCTTTTTACGTTAAATTGCGTAAATTCTAAATAATATTTTAAATGCGAGTGTGTCTGTTTGTTATCTCTTCACGCTTTATCTACTGAACTAATATTCCTGAAATTTCGCATACACATAGTTAGAAGTACTGAGAAGGACATAAGGTACCTTTCATAAAGGGAAAAAGCACTGTTCCCGTGGGAAATTCACGCGGGCGATGCCGCAGGCAAAAGCTAGTATTATTATAAACATCAAAGCTACAAACTCTCATTTCGCAACGACCATTTTCGCATTTGTAATATTAACATGATTATCTCTATCATAAATCTTGTAAATTAACGCTCAAATTGTCAATTCCAGGCGAGAAAGAGAACAACAAGAAGGCGTGCGTGATGATCCTCCAGAAGGTGGTGGACGACCCCCAGTCGGGGTCGTGTCCGAACGTGTCGTACGCGGACGTGGCGGGCCCGGTGGCCAACTACAACCCCACCGGCTCCCCGTACGCCGTGCCCACCGCTGAGGTGACAGAGGTGACCACTTGACTTGGACACGCTCTTGTATTTGCGAGCTTAGGGGCGCTGGTTGGATGACATAATGATTTAACGCTGTCGCCTTGTTTAACTACAGTGCTCGCCACGAGTCATTGTTTGTGAAGTTAGCAACAAATGGCTTTTGTCTATGCCAAGGAGTATTTAGAATGGAGAGCGCGTAGGATATTGTCCGATACAATCACAGTTCACCGATTTTTGCGGGAGGGGAATATCAGCAGTCGCTGTGATTGGCTCAATTAATCGCGAATTTTGAAAATCGTAAACTATAACGACTTCACGCCAGATTGCCGGCCGCGTATTGGACGCGGAAAACATGTGACATATTATAAATCAATATAATCAGATTGCTTTTTCATATCGTTGGCGCGCAAGCGTCCTCCGTCCTAAATACTCCTTGGTCTATGCATACGTCTCGCTCATTCGCGCGTACTCATTCCGCAGTTCGCTCATTCTAGCATATCATTCTGCAGCTAACTTCACAAACACAAAGACCCGTGGCGCGTACTTTCGTCTTTAACCGTCTTCTCTAATTTTGATATAACGCTTTAGCATATTAATCTTTTTCGTCTTCTAACTACCAAAGGCTTTCTTGCTGCAAGTTCAAGAAGTCTTGCTTCAACTTTAGACCTTCTTCATAACCTCTTTTCGAGCAAAATTTGACTTCTTGTTTAGTCTTCTTCTGAGTGCTGGGTCAAATTTATGAAGACCGATATGAGGTCACTGAAAGACCGGTACGACACCACAGATAATGCTGTATCAGCATTATCTGTGGCGTCGTACTCAGAGTGCAGGTATGACAAAATAATAAGTTTGCCATAGTTTGGGAAGAAGCACCACACAAACAAGCAATTTCTTAGCTGTAGTCCTGAACATATTTTCTTTTCTTCGGCCGACTTGTGTCTATATTACTCGTATAATCCCATCTGATATTGAACCTATATTCCCATCATATATTGAATTTGTACCGGTAATAAATATCCCTAACTTCATGGTTAAAAACCCATATAAACTTTAGTATGGCAGTGACAGAAACATCATCGGATATTGAACTTTAAATCTTTGTAATAAGAGTTATTATAAGTTGAGTCCCGCCAGCGTCTCGAGCGCGAGGTGAGCTCCAGCGAGCGTGTCCAGGTCTCTGGCTCGTTCCTTGACGCTCCACTCTACTGTAGCTTCTACTGTTAGCTTTATATCTACAACCCTTCGATCAAAAATATACCTTAAGGCCCGACGCCGACGACGCACTTTTCACTTATATCTCCTTCCACCCAAAGGTTGGCTGGAAGAAATTGCAATTGCAATTTGAGATAAGCCCGCCTTTGCGCTCATTTATGTATCTACTTCTTTCTTTTCTTTTCTGTAAATGGTGCAATAAAGTTTTGATCTATCTATCTTTTTGTCCGATCGAGTCTGCCGTCGACTATGGAAATGGTCTGCGCGTGTGCCTTACTGCATATGATTGTATAGTTCTTTTTTCATAGACTAAAAAGAGCGTCACGGATAGTCTGTCGTATGCGTCGGGCCCAAGTCTAAGCAATAAATATCGTAATTCAATGGACCTGGCAGAAATAAGAGCACACGCTTATTGTGTGCCCTTATTTCTCGGGCCGTTTTCAGAACTGTCTAACCTAGGTGTATTGTTGATCAAAGCTACAACGTATTTATGTGTATTATTTGTATGCTAACTAGCTACGCCCCGGTGCTCCGCTTCGTGAGAATTTGAGAATAAAAAGTATCATATGTGCTATGCCCGGTATTTTTCTACACGTGCACCAAAAGACATTGTTCATCGCCGGCTTACTGCGGACAGTTCGTGCAATAAATAATAGTATTATCATTCATCATAATTAATGTCAAATAGATTTTCTTAATATATATTGGAGTATGAATATCTATAATTAAAATATACAATTTAGTAAGTATTTTTTGCGTTTCCGTTATTAAAATCAAAGATGTCGGCCTTTACGTCTGTGCTGGGATGCCATTATCTAAAATAATATTACATTTAAGTAGTTTATTTTTTATTCTTTGATGAAAGACTGGATTAATTAAGTATTTTTTTAGCATAATATGTTAGTTTTATGTATTAAGTACACTCATATCATTTCATATTTATATTTTTGAATGAAGAATTATGTATTTATTTTAATTTTTACTTAAGTAATTCAATATTGCATTTTCTTTACCTGGTAACACTCGATTCTTCAGCGCGGCTTTATTTTGACGTTGACATGTTGTCTTCGGTCGACATTGACACTTGAATACTTGTCAACAACTGTCAACGTCAAAATAAAGCCGCGCTCAAGAATCGAGTGTTACCAGGTAAAGAAAATGCAATATTGAATTAAGTATTTAAGTAAAAATTAAAACAAATAATTCATTCTAAAATATAAATATGAAATGATATGCATGTACTTAATATAAAACTAACATAATATGCTAAAAAAATACTTAATTAATCCAATCTTTCATCAAAGAATAAAAAATATACTACTTGAATGTGATATTATTTTAGATAATGGCATCCCAGAACAGACGTGAAGGCCGACATCTTTGATTTTAATAACGGAAACGCAAACAATACTTACTTAATGGTATATTTTAATTACAGATATTCATACTCCAAGATATATTCCGAAAATCTATTTGACATTAATTATGGTGAATGATAATACTATTATTTATTGAACGAACTGTCCGCAGTAAGCCAAGCTCCCATACACTTTGAACGAAGTCCTTTCTTCTAAATCCGTCGAGAGGATTTTGCGTATTTGAGTAGGAAACATCGCATTCACAGCCAAATATTTATTAGTCTCTCCAATCTAAGAATAAAGTCAATTTCTAGAAGGCTATGAAATTAATTACAAAACGACCAAATCAAAAATGTGTCTTAATATAAAACCACGTTACATAGCAGGGTTCTTCTTCATTTGGTCGATATAAAATGCATATTCGCATCTATAAATAGTAACACGACCGAATCAAAAGTGTCTCATAACATGTACTGCGCTGTTAATGAAGTGCTTCTTAATTTAGTCGGTATAAAATGCAGTGTGCAATAGAAGTCGGCCTTGGACGTCTAGGTTGCTTGTTATCATGTTTTATTACTACGATTAGGTGTTGTACATAATCGAGCGTCGTCGTGTCACTTCCTAGTGTTATTATTTTTATTTTCGTATAATATGATGCAATATTTTTTAAAAGGCAATAGTTTACAAATCAAGAATAGAGATACGTGGAGGAAGTTAGGGGAGGGTTTTGCCCAGCAATGGGACACATCTAGCTAGTAAAAAAAAAAAAGTTTACAAATCATTTTTATTCGGTAACCTTGATATTTTTATACTATCCACCATGATAACTGAACTGGCCGTTGCAACTGTAAAAATACAGCAAAAAAAATCTTGTCAAGGCTAATAGGGTATTTGACAAGGTGTAATTTATCAACATATTTTTCAATAAATGGAAAGATCATGTACAAGTTTTATAACAAACTGTTTTTATTTTTTTTATTTTCTATTTAATTACCTAGTTATCTCAAATTGAAAATTCATAGTAACGGAATATGCCGACCAGTTACCGAACACTTCCGATTAGCCAGGTGACGTCACACGTATTCTCCCTACTCGGTGCGCCTCTCGGCCCGGCACGCAGGCCCGCGCGGGTGTGGAGCTCGGGTTTGTGAGTGAACTGACAAGAAGTGTTCGGATTTTTTCGGGGCATCGGATTTTTTGGTACTTTTGATTTGATATAACTTGATAATTAGGCCCAAATTTAAAAAAATAAAAACAGTTTGTTATTATACTTTTATATGATCATTCCAAAAATAAAATAAAAAAAACATTGTCAAATACCCTATTAGAGATTCTTTACATAAGAAGTCTAAGTGAGCACTAAGAAAGATGTTTGTGAAATCGATAGATAGAAAGATCGGCATTTTATTGCACCATTTACAGAAAGAACATACAAAATAGAGACAAAAGTCAATACAAAAATGAGCGCAAAGGCGGGCTTATCGCAAATGCAATCTCTATTTAATTAATATTTATTTTTTAATTGATTTAATGTTGATATTTAGGCGAGCGAAGCCGGGAGCAAAAGCTAGTTTGAAAAGCCTTTGAATTAGAATTACAAAAGGGTACTAAACTGATTCCAGGGCCACGGTCTGGGCGGGTCGGTGGGGTCGGTAGGGTCAGTGCTGGTGAACGGCGCGGGGGGCGGCGCGCTGGGCGCGCTGTCGCTGTCGCTGTCGCTGGCCCCGCCCGGCTCGCAGCAGCCCGCGCCCATCACGCAGCACACGCTTGACCATATCAAGGTGAGTCTGCTGAAGAATGATGTGTTTTAATGATAATTTCAGAGTAGGTCTGTGTGGGTTGATGGGGTCGGTAGTGACACTACCGACCCCATCATTCCCCGTGCTGGTGAATGGTGCGGTGGGCAGCGTCCTAGGGGCTTTGTCTCTGTCTTTAAAGACATTATTCTGACACCGCTACTTGCAGTAGCCCGCGCCCATCATGCGACACACGCTTGATCATATCAAGGTGAGTCTGCTGGGTTGTGCTCGTGTCTCAATGGTAACAGGGCCACGGTAGGGTCAGTGCTGGTGAACGGTGCTGGGGGCGCCCACTTCCCAAAATTAATTAAGTTTAACTCTGAACTGCAAAGTAAAATTGAACTTCATAGCACGCGGGGTGCTTGCACCTAGCGCCCCACGCGACTTTTAGTTACTAGTATAGTGCTCTTCTTCTTCTTCTAAAGGTGCCTCTCCAACTAGTGAAGGTTAGCGATTAACATGCTCAAGTCCTTCTTGTCCTTAGCTCTGCGGAACAGCTCAGCAGCATTCGCTATCCCGGTCCACTCTTGGATGTTTCGCAACCAAGACTTTTTCCGTCTTCCGACCTTTCTCTTTCCAGCAAGCAGCTTTGTAGTATAGTGCTCGAAGGACTACAAAGATGTACACTGTACAGTCCGGGACTGAACACCTTAGGAATTTGTTTAGATGATGTTGGAAATGATAAAAGTTACCTAATAAGTTTAAAACGGTACACCCTCATATTATAAATTATTATTTAAAAAACAATCATTTTATAAACAACGCTTGTAAAACTATACATTTGAAAAACATATGCTTCGACAAACTCATTCTTTTAAAAATGGATCATTTTACAAACTAATTACTAGACAAATATCGCTTTTTTTCAAATATTTACAAACAGCTACGCCCCGGTGCTCCGCTTCGTGAGAATTTGAGAATAAAAAGTATCATATGTGCTATGCCCGGTATTTTTCTACACGTGCACCAAAAGACATTGTTCATCGCCGGCTTACTGCGGACAGTTCGTGCAATAAATAATAGTATTATCATTCATCATAATTAATGTCAAATAGATTTTCTTAATATATATTGGAGTATGAATATCTATAATTAAAATATACAATTTAGTAAGTATTTTTTGCGTTTCCGTTATTAAAATCAAAGATGTCGGCCTTTACGTCTGTGCTGGGATGCCATTATCTAAAATAATATTACATTTAAGTAGTTTATTTTTTATTCTTTGATGAAAGACTGGATTAATTAAGTATTTTTTTAGCATAATATGTTAGTTTTATGTATTAAGTACACTCATATCATTTCATATTTATATTTTTGAATGAAGAATTATGTATTTATTTTAATTTTTACTTAAGTAATTCAATATTGCATTTTCTTTACCTGGTAACACTCGATTCTTCAGCGCGGCTTTATTTTGACGTTGACATGTTGTCTTCGGTCGACATTGACACTTGAATACTTGTCAACAACTGTCAACGTCAAAATAAAGCCGCGCTCAAGAATCGAGTGTTACCAGGTAAAGAAAATGCAATATTGAATTAAGTATTTAAGTAAAAATTAAAACAAATAATTCATTCTAAAATATAAATATGAAATGATATGCATGTACTTAATATAAAACTAACATAATATGTTAAAAATACTTAATTAATCCAATCTTTCATCAAAGAATAAAAAATATACTACTTGAATGTGATATTATTTTAGATAATGGCATCCCAGAACAGACGTGAAGGCCGACATCTTTGATTTTAATAACGGAAACGCAAACAATACTTACTTAATGGTATATTTTAATTACAGATATTCATACTCCAAGATATATTCCGAAAATCTATTTGACATTAATTATGGTGAATGATAATACTATTATTTATTGAACGAACTGTCCGCAGTAAGCCAAGCTCCCATACACTTTGAACGAAGTCCTTTCTTCTAAATCCGTCGAGAGGATTTTGCGTATTTGAGTAGGAAACATCGCATTCACAGCCAAATATTTATTAGTCTCTCCAATCTAAGAATAAAGTCAATTTCTAGAAGGCTATGAAATTAATTACAAAACGACCAAATCAAAAATGTGTCTTAATATAAAACCACGTTACATAGCAGGGTTCTTCTTCATTTGGTCGATATAAAATGCATATTCGCATCTATAAATAGTAACACGACCGAATCAAAAGTGTCTCATAACATGTACTGCGCTGTTAATGAAGTGCTTCTTAATTTAGTCGGTATAAAATGCAGTGTGCAATAGAAGTCGGCCTTGGACGTCTAGGTTGCTTGTTATCATGTTTTATTACTACGATTAGGTGTTGTACATAATCGAGCGTCGTCGTGTCACTTCCTAGTGTTATTATTTTTATTTTCGTATAATATGATGCAATATTTTTTAAAAGGCAATAGTTTATTGTGAACGGCGCGGGGGGCGGCGCGCTGGGGGCGCTGTCGCTGTCGCTGTCGCTGGCCCCGCCCGGCTCGCAGCAGCCCGCGCCCATCACGCAGCACACGCTTGACCATATTAAGGTGAGTCTGCTGAGTTATGATTGTGTTTTAATGATAATTCCAGTGTAGGTATGTGTGGGTTGATGGGGTCGGTAGGGTCACTACCGTGCTGGTGAATGGTGCGATAGGCAGAGTCATAGGGGCTTTGTCTCTGTCTTTAAAGACTTTATTCTGACACCGCTACTTGCAGTAGCGCCCGTGTTCATCATGCAGCATACTCTCGATTACATCAAGGTGAGTCTGATGGGTTGTGCTCGTGTCTCAATGGTAACAGGGCTACGATGGGGTCAGTGCTGGTAAACGGTGCTGGGGGCGCCCACTTCCCAAAATTAATTAAGTTTAACTCTGAACTGCAAAGTAAAATTGAACTTCATAGCACGCGGGGTGCTTGCACCTAGCGCCCCACGCGACTTTTAGTTACTAGTATAGTGCTCTTCTTCTTCTTCTAAAGGTGCCTCTCCAACTAGTGAAGGTTAGCGATTAACATGCTCAAGTCCTTCTTGTCCTTAGCTCTGCGGAACAGCTCAGCAGCATTCGCTATCCCGGTCCACTCTTGGATGTTTCGCAACCAAGACTTTTTCCGTCTTCCGACCTTTCTCTTTCCAGCAAGCAGCTTTGTAGTATAGTGCTCGAAGGACTACAAAGATGTACACTGTACAGTCCGGGACTGAACACCTTAGGAATTTGTTTAGATGATGTTGGAAATGATAAAAGTTACCTAATAAGTTTAAAACGGTACACCCTCATATTATAAATTATTATTTAAAAAACAATCATTTTATAAACAACGCTTGTAAAACTATACATTTGAAAAACATATGCTTCGACAAACTCATTCTTTTAAAAATGGATCATTTTACAAACTAATTACTAGACAAATATCGCTTTTTTTCAAATATTTACAAACAAATTATTAAACTAAATTTTCAATTGCTAAAACAACGTTAGACAAAATATCTTATGGCAAATACATTGTTTGATAAATATTATTTACCAAAACTAGAAGATATGAAGTTTCAAGTTTAAACTCACTGATCCCAATATTTTCATCGTAGGGTTAGGTACAGAAGTCATTACGCGTCTTTTATTTGTTAATTAACTCACAAACGTATTGTGACATGATATCAACATGCAAATACCTTTTATTGTGTCACACCGGGTGGGGGACCTGGTAACCTGCAACACAGGATCTTTGATACCTAGCGCGGGCACTTGATCTCCACAACGATACTGTCCTTTATGGTATTAAAAGACATTGTTCATCGCCGGCTTACTGCGGACAGTTCGTGCAATAAATAAAAGTATTATCATTCATCATAATTAATGTCAAATAGATTTTCTTAATATATATTGGAGTATGAATATCTATAATTAAAATATACAATTTAGTAAGTATTTTTTGCGTTTCCGTTATTAAAATCAAAGATGTCGGCCTTTACGTCTGTGCTGGGATGCCATTATCTAAAATAATATTACATTTAAGTAGTTTATTTTTTATTCTTTGATGAAAGACTGGATTAATTAAGTAATTTTTTAGCATAATATGTTAGTTTTATGTATTAAGTACACTCATATCATTTCATATTTATATTTTTGAATGAAGAATTATGTATTTATTTTAATTTTTACTTAAGTAATTCAATATTGCATTTTCTTTACCTGGTAACACTCGATTCTTCAGCGCGGCTTTATTTTGACGTTGACATGTTGTCTTCGGTCGACATTGACACTTGGATACTTGTCAACAACTGTCAACGTCAAAATAAAGCCGCGCTCAAGAATCGAGTGTTACCAGGTAAAGAAAATGCAATATTGAATTAAGTATTTAAGTAAAAATTAAAATAAATAATTCATTCTAAAATATAAATATGGAATGATATGCATGTAATTAATATAAAACTAACATTATATGCTAAAAAAATACTTAATAAATCCAATCTTTCATCAAAGAATAAAAAATATACTACTTAAATGTGATATTATTTTAGATAATGGCATCCCAGAACAGACGTGAAGGCCGACATCTTTGATTTTAATAACGGAAACGCAAACAATACTTACTTAATGGTATATTTTAATTACAGATATTCATACTCCAAGATTTATTCCGAAAATCTATTTGACATTAATTATGGTGAATGATAATACTATTATTTATTGAACGAACTGTCCGCAGTAAGCCAAGCTCCCATACATTTTGAACGAAGTCCTTTAATTTATGTTTATCACATAACTATAATCGGGCCGAAACCTAAACTCCCGTATGACGTATGTCACTTTGACAATAATAGTGATGTACCTAAACACGAATCGCTGCGATTATTTGATGATACGTAAAAAAACAAATCGAAATAAAATAATTATTTTTATTAATCAGAAGTCTGAACCTGAGTCTGAGTCGCTGTCATCGTCAATAACATGGATAATAAATTCATTGTGAATAATATTATCTACTTGATGTCACGATTCGATACGATTGCGTGGATTCTTGTCCCTTTTTCTTCCTTTTTTTGTATTACTTTAATGTTGAATATTTTTAATCTTAAAACACAATAATTTTTATATCCAGCATTTACAAACCTTGTTAAATAAACCGATAAATTAAACGATGTATCGCGATTTTCTACATTTTCACTATCGATTTATTGTAGACGGATGCAATGGAACTCCCTAAACGGGCAAGCCGGAAGTTCAAGTACTACATTTCCGTGCATAGATCTAAAAATTTAAAAATTCGGAACTTCATGTGATTGACCCTGATGACACCTGTCATACGGGAGTTTAGGTTTCGGCCCGATTATATGTAATGTAGTCCAAGGCCATTTGTTGTGGAGTAAATAAACAATTTTTAATTTTTTAATAAAAGAAAAGAAAGTTTGTCTCCAAACGATCTGAGCTGTAAGTTAGGTTCAGGTTATTTTTTCTATGACCGCCCGGAAAGACTTGAGGGCAGAAAATAAGTTGGGTTCGGGTTATTTTTTTACGACCACCCGGAAAGACTTTGAGGGCGGAAAAGAAGTTAAGTCCAGGTTATTTTTTTTTGACCACCCGGAAAGACTTTGAGGGCGGAAAAATAGTTAGGTTCAGGTCATTTTTTTATGACCACCCGAAAAGACTTTGAGGGTGGACAAAAAGTTAGGTTTAGGTAATTTTTTTATGACCACCCGGAAAGACTTTGACGGCGGAAAAAAGTTAGGTTCAGGTTTTTTTTTATGACCACCCAGAAAAACTTTGAGGGCGGAAAAAAAATAAGGTTCAGGTTATTTTTTTATGACCACCTGGAAAGCCATGAGGGCAGAAAATAAGTTGGGTTCAGGTTTTTTTTTTAATGACCACCCGGAAGGACTGAGGGCGGAAAAGAAGTTAAGTCCAGGTTATTTTTTTTTTGACCACCCGGAAAGACTTTGAGGGCGGAAAAATAGTTAGGTTCAGGTTATTTTTTTTATGACCACCCGAAAAGACTTTGAGGGTGGACTAAAAGTTAGGTCCAGGTTAGTCAAAGTCAATTTTTTTTATTAAAACTTGGCCTTCAAAGAAGGCTCTTTTTCACGTCGATAACTAATTATTTAATCATAATATATTATGTTTCAAAGCTACAAACTACTAGCATTTCGGAACGACCACTGCTGAGATTATTTTATTTTGTTATATTATTTTGTTTGTTGCACAGACTTTGAGGGCGGAGAAGAAGTTAGGTTTAGGTTGTTTTTTTATAAGCACCTGAAAAGACTTTGAGGGCGGAAAAGAAGTTAGGTTCAGGTTAATTTATTTTATGACCACCCGGAAAGACCTTGAATAAAAGAAGGGCATAAAAGAAGTTAGGTTCAGGTATTTTTTTTTATGACCACCCGGAAAGACTTTAAAGGCGGAAAAAAGTTAGGTTCAGGTTATTTTTTTTTATGACCACCCTTGCCAGCCTTGATTAATAATTTACCTATACCGTTTGTAAAATGATGTTTTTGTCAAGAGAGTTATTTGATGAAATAAAACTTTATAAAATAAAAGTTTTATACTCGATACCTACATTTGTAGAGTAAAACATTTATAAAAAAAAAAAGTTTGTTAAATGAAACGTTTTTAAAATAACGAGTTTGTAAAATGAAACATATTTAAAAAGAATAGTTTTTTAAGTGATAGTTTATAAAGTGATGGTTTGTGAAAGGTTTTTTGGTGAAACATTAGTGAACCGTTTAAAACACACGGTTTATTACTGAGAACGAAATGCTAACTAAAAATGGGTATGAATGATATGCGTGCTAATTACGGACTGGTTCGAATGAATTTACCTAGTTGGCGCAATAATAAAAATGCTGACTTTGCGATGTACGTGCCTCGTACAATGTATATCATATCCCCAGGTGGCCCTCCGCCAGTCGGGGTACAGCGAGGCGGGGGTCTCAGAGATCAGCGCGGCGCTGTCCCTGTTAGTGAAGCACGGCGTGCTGGGGCTGTCCCTCCCCGCGGCCCTCCCCGCCGCCCCCCTCTCCGCCGCGTACTTCCCGCTGCCCGCGCAGGATCCGCCCGTGTTCGGCACCATCGGGCAGGTCGGCCTCGGACAGTATGCTGGTGAGTCACTGGGTATTCTAGGGAGCTTGTAGGGAAATTGGGACTGACTGATAGGCAATAAATGATTTTTTTTTAAACTCTTGAATATTATTCTGATAGTAGGAAATTAATTAAAATTGATTAATTTAGATTGTACTGAATCTAAAGATTTTGAGTAACCTGGCCCTTGATTCTACAAATTAAAAAAGTAGATGTCGTGCCTCAATTGTATCTTAAAAGCCAAAGAAATCGTAATAAAACAGAAGTCTTACAGAGATCTTGTCACTATTTCAATTTCTTTGGCTCTTGAGACACAATTGAGACACGATATCGACGTTTGCAATTAGTGGAATCGGCCCCCTGGAATGTTATTACATGAAAAATCTTAGATTTTTTGGTTCAGCCAGTTTATAATGGCGATTGTATGCCAGTATCGAATCTTGCATTCATTCCAGGAAGCATTAAAAAAAGTCTCTCTTTTCAGGCTAATTTGGAATGTTATTTCTACTACATATCAGAAAAATATTCAAGCGTTTTTAATATTTTCTCTTGCCTATTTGGAACGTTATTTGTTAGGGAGAAAAAACTATTTAAAACCGGGGCTGACTAATGTCGCAGCACGATATTTTTTATCCTTATTTCAATGAGCTTAGAATTCATATTCCTAGTTGTTTGAAATTATACAAAAGCCAAATATTAGAATTACAGTCGAATTTCCCTACATACATACATATCTCAACTTAAATTAAAAATATAAAAAACATGATCATTATTATTATATTTTATATTTGAGAAAAACATGCACTTAAAAATTCAAAGTACAAATAAATATTTTAATTTGTTCTGATTTCAGTGATCTAGTTACAAAATGAGTTACTTGTTAACATAACATGATATATTTCAAGGTCGAACCTATCAGCACATTATACTATTGATAACGTAATATGTTGATAAGGAGTGTTATTCATATTTAAATTAGATATGTTAAAGAATAAATGTTTCTCTCAAATATTTATTATTTTGACTGCCTCAAATAGTACTTGACAATTTTGGAAATGACGTTACTTTTTAATTTTTGATGCAGTCAAAATGTTTTCTTATATTGTTTTGGGTTTCAGACGAAAATACAATATATTTGTTGCCCAAATTGCAATCAAAATGTTTTGGGTTTCAGACAATAATATTTAAAAATATAACTATTTGTCTTAAGCCCAATATACATAAAAGATGCTTGCTCACACGTGTGTATTGACCAATATATCAAAAGTTAAAATTTATCAAAGCACTTAATTAAAATATAATTTTACAAGTAAAATATATTTTAAAAAATATCGTTACAACTTAGTCTAGTCACCTGTGAAGCAAAAGCACCTAGTTATTATGGTCTACACAGTAAAAAGCCTATGTTGAATTCAAATGAGTAGCAAACGTACTTACAATTTGTCGTATAATTATATATACAGGCTGCCTGTTGAAATAAGTATATTCTAAAGATACAAACTTGGTTATTCTTGAATTACAGAATTTGGAAAAAGCTAAATAGAATTGAATAAAAAGCAAATGAATATATATCATTTCATTTAAAATACCTTAATAAAACTCCTGACTCTAGCTGTAAAGACTAGCCAAATTAGTAGTAAAGGCTTGATAAGCAACTGTGTTTTAGTATTTGGAAACAGCACAGACATTTTTATACATAAGTTGTTGGTTCGTTTGCTTAAATAAAGGTGGTGACACAAAGAGTCTCGTTTTGACTCTTATAATTGGTTTATACAAATTGGAACTGCGCGTGTGACGGGGCCTTTATCCAGGGCCGCACTTGGGTGTGACGAAGAGCGGGACTTATGTGTTGTCGTAAATTCTACTCATTTCCTCTTTGATAATACTGAAATCATTTGTAGTGAAAATAGTGTTACTCTAAACTTTATTAAATCTTTTGCTACAAAATATGCTAACATTATTTAACAGACATTCATTCTTGAATAGGTTAATTTTTAAAGTTAGACAAACATTACGGTTAGTATCACAACCAAATTTCATCGAAATCCGACTAGTAGTTTTTGCATTTAAAGCAGATCTTGTTACCGGTTGGTACCGGTAACAAGCCCTGATTTTAAGTAACTTGTTGCTGCACCTATCATTCGAATTAGCGTTGCAGGACTATCGATAGTTTGACTATCGATAGTTGACCTTGAAAATAGTCATACTATCGATAGTATCTATAGCCAATAGTTTGCAATACCTACTTTTGATGATAACCAAAACTATCGTTACTATCGATAGTATTGACAGTATCAATACTATCGATAGGCATATCGATAGTGTGACTATTTTTCAAGGTCACAATACTATTGATAGTCAACACTATTGCTGCAACGCTAATTAGAATAAACATCTGTTCACTTTGACGACACTCATAGCTCGTTCCCGTTTCGTCCCACCCCGTGACGTCACGTCTCACTACCGTACTCTGGTTCCGCGCTGGAGCCCAAAATTCTCAAAATTAACCGCTAAATTCTAAATTCCCGCTTGCATCACTTCACTATTGGCTGTCGTTTTCAACTAAATTTCCGTTTGAGTTCACTATCTGTGGCTTTTTTTTTAATTGGCGCGAAATGTTTTAATTGTATTTAAAATGTACCTAGGAATGGTTGTATCCATAAAGCTACTGAAGTGCTAAAAAGAATACCATGCCTTAGTTTAATGGATACATTCACACCTTTTAATTATACTTTTATGTTAAATTAATATTTAATTGCAAGTGCAAACATTTCGCGTCCAAACTCAAAAACAACTGTATTTTTAAGTAATCGCATGCCTAGTTCGAGGCACATTTTGTGTTGTATTGCTGATCTAATAAGACTATTGGCTTCCTGTTCTCGGCTTCGTTCCGCCCGTGTCTTCTTTTCCAAATTCCACATCGCTTTGGACCATCTGTCGGCAATACATTACTAGATGGCTGTGTCGCGTTTGCGTGTTTTTGTATGTTTTTAATAAGTTGATCGCGTCTTTGAATATCTTGCATTGTGTTGAATTAATTAGAAGTACCGTAGTAGTGCCAGTTTGTTAGCAAAATGCTAATGAACGTAGTTTAAGCAAAAAGTACTTACTTACATATTAAAAGTATTATTTTATCAATCAGGATTTCTAGAAATAAATGTAGTTGCACAGTGTAAAAGAAATTCACGCTTTTAAAACAAAACAATCTTTCATCGCTTTATATTGATTCATTCATCCTGAATACGTCCCTGCTTTGCAATTTAGTTAAAATAAATAAAAATCATAACTGTTTTACATTTAAATAGTGGTGGCGATATATTCCATTTATTAAAAAAATATTAGTTGAAAAATGTAGCCAGTATATGACGATAAAGTTGTGGCGTTAACTGATGAAAGACATACAGAATCATACGCAAACGTGGCGCTATCTATGGCATGGCAACAGAAAGAGCAGCTAGTGGCGTGCAGTTGATAAATAAATACTAAATAGAGCACGCTTGTATCGATTTGACCTTGTGTGTCTGTCCATGCCGCGAGTCGACTAAAAACCTAAACGTATAGGAGGAGTAAACGTATAGTTTGTAGATGTTTGTAGGTTATGCCTGGATAGTTATTATTTAGATGATAGATTTATTAATTACACGCCACGCCCCGGGGCTAGCTCTCGTGATTTCGGGATAAAAAGTACCCTATGTGCTATTCCCAGTAATTTTCTATCCGTGTACCAAATTTCATCGAAATTCATCCAGTAGATTTTGCGTGATTGAGTAACGAACATCCTCACAAACTCACACCCAAACTTTCGCATCCTATTAGGATTTTAATGCAAAATGTTTTTTTTTTCGTATAGGTAACACATTTACGGACTGCCCCCTACTTTTTCTACACCACCCAGTTAATTGACTGGTGGATAAAGGCTTTCAGTCCTTTAAAAAGACAGACAGACTTTCGCATTATCTTAAAAGAAACGTGAGATGAAACTACAGTTCGTGAGTGACCGGTTTATTTTAACTAGAAAACTTTCTCATTCATAAAATATAAGTATGGATCTATCCCCTTTGCTGAATAAAAGCCTTCCTGGTTTTTGTGTCCTGTTGGATTTTAAAAAATGCTAAAATTATCAGTTTTGAATCTATTTATTTACACTAAAGGGTTTATCTGACAGTTGAACCTTTGGCCAAAAGTGCACGCGGCATGGATATGTTTTTGCATATATTATCATCAAAATCAATACGTTTAACGTCCCTTATCGCCCAAGCTGCTCTTTCTCCATTCATCTTCTTCTCTATTCCCGCAACGCAGCGCTACCGACGAGATTTTTTTTTTACAAATCCGTTCCGTTCTAAACCAGTGGGTTATGCTAGTGTACGTTTCTTTGCGTATCACGTTTCAATTCACGAATAAAGTAAGTTTTTTTTTGCATGAAATATTAGTAGTTTCTTGTAGGTGCGAACGCGACAATAAAATGTGTAAGCATACAACAAGTATAGCTGGGCGAAACGTATGGTTTCCTCATTCGGAATTCAGATTCGGAAACCCGAATGTATGCATTTCATACAAAATGTTCGACTGAACGCATACGTGTCTACCATTTTCCGCACGGAAAAAACTGATGTGTGCCGAACATTTTGTATGAAAAGCACGCATTCGGGTCTCCGAATTTACAAATAGCTAAGTGCACGCTTTTATTGTCGCGTCTAAAGGCGTAGTTTCAGTAGTTAATAAAATCTAGTAAATCACGAAGCCATAGATATTTTGTTGGTAGATTTATTTCGTCCTGTTAATTTCATTTTTTTTTCTTAAGATAGATGATCATTTTATTGAGTATCTATATCGCGTTATAAACGTTCTAATTTTAATAAATATTAATCGTGCTTTAAGTTGCAGTTACATGCTGTTTTGATTCGTTTCTTACTACAGTAAAAGTTGCTCGCGTATTCGAATGTTTTTAACTCGGTATTAAGAGTTTAGGGTTATGCATGTAGAGATGGTTGACCACCCGGGTTAAAACCGGAGACTGGGTTTAAGACTTAGTTATCACCCATTTCAGTACATCCAGACTCGTGTTTTAACCTGGTTGGTTACCCATCTATAGTTATGCATAAAAGTATAGGTCAAATATTATCTCCAACACCGCTCAACAAAACGCCCTTAGCTCGGGATAGAGAGAGAAACTTGATCGTTACTTTCTCTTTCCTTAAAAATGTGTGTGTGAATTTATTCGCAGTAATGGAATACAATAGAACATTTAAAATAATCAAAAATAGAGTTTTTTAAAATCATCTTAATTCGTATCTGGCTCAAAAATAAGATTTATTTTTGTATAGCTTCATACTGTGTAGCTGAACTAGGTAGCTAACCCGTTGTTCCTATCTTCTGAAACGGTTTAAAATCCTTTATTAAAAAAATAGAAATTATGCACTAGTTTGAACACGCGACGTTGTTTATCAGATACAGTCACAGATTTAAATCTTTAAAAAGTTTTTGGCAAAAAGTACGTGGCATGAAATCGTTATTTTCAAAAATGAATTCGTTCGACAAACGAATTCGCATCAAATAAAAAAAGAAACCGTGCACTGGCATAAAATCTCGATTCGAAAAACGAAAAAACCTCGCGCGAAAAAGTCTGAGCGCTGCCAACCGGGCGCCCGCACGCAATAACCTAAAATTTTGGCAACAGCGCGAAACGTTCTAATGTAAGTGTCACCACCGTCCCCGAGCGTCACGCGGCGTGTGTCTCAGGCGTGGGCGGCCGCGGCGGGTTAGAGCGTTTCGCGGAGGTTGCATTGGACGCGCTTCGCCCCCCAGCCGTGGCGCCCATCTCGCTCTCCGCCGGCGTCCCGGGCTTCCCCTCCGCCGGCCTGCTGCCGCTCAGCAAGAGCCCCACGCCCGCCGACGGCCAGGCCAAGGACACCAAGAACGTGGAGATCGCCGAGGTCATCGTTGGCGCTATACTTGGTGAGTTTCTGAAGACTAGGGCTCGTGCAGCGTGCCGGCGATGTCGTTCGACATCGGTTGCGCCGACTCGATTGACAGTATGTAACTAAATGGCGCAGTGCAGCGTGCCCGCGACTTGTATCGCGCGACAACGCGTCGCGGGCACGCTGCACTGCGCCATTTAGTTACATACTGTCAATCGAGTCGGTGCAACCGAAGTCGCGCGACATCGCCGGCACGCTGCACGAGCCCTTACATGTATGAACAGCGATGAGTGTAAAAGAATCTGTAAGGATCGTAGCAAGTGGAAATCGCTTGTCTCTGCTCGATAACATTTATGTACTCGTATGTAGTTTACATGCTTGCTAAACATTACGGCGAATCGTCTTATATCGGTTTGTCTTGTGTCAAATCATAGCTTAAAGCTCAAGTAAAAGTAATGTAACTTTGTTGAGATTTGGTGAGCATGTAAACACGGCAGTAAAAATAATGTATATGATGTAAATAATCTTATTTGAATCCTTTATTCCTACTAGTTCAGTTCTTATTTAGGATATGCTTAGTGGCACGACAATACGAATATATATACACATCTTGTACCTAGACTGGAAAGTTACCGTAGCTTCTATGTCCACGGCAAGGAACGTGCCCCTCCTCCGCACGTATCTGTACATCACAACCAGAGTTACTAATGTTCCACCGTTCTGTCTGTTCTGTTCTGTTCTGTTCTGTGCCCTCCCAGCCAGTGGTTAAACTGCAAGAATTTAGGGCTGGGTCCACCTCCGAGGAGTGTACTTTCCGCGAGAGAGCCGAGCCTGAGCGTTATGGACATTCTCGGTTTCGTGCCGTGGAGGAGTACTCCCCTCAGACGTGAAACCCTAATCCCCAACTCGAGAAACCAGTTGGGCACGTAGATAGGATTGGGAGTGTAGGGCGGGGCAGCCAGGAAATTGGAATGACAGGAGTTTTACAATCGACCGGATTCTAGCACCAAGCCAATAAATTAGGAAATAGATACTATACTTGGTGTGTAATATATATATGGAAGGGAAATAGGCTGCGTTGATGTTGTCTGTGCCCAGGTCTTCATATCCGGATGTCCCTGTCTGCTGTGTCCAGGTCTTCATGTGCACATGTCCGTCCACGTCTCTTGCGAGGCTGAGTTGAAGTCTATTGCCTGATGCCGAACTATGCTTTAGTGTCCATGTCTTAATATCCGGATTTCTCTATCTAGGTATTGTGTATAGGTTTTCATTTTCAGATGTCCACGTTTCCTGTGTCCATGTCTTCCCACCCGAATGTCCTTGTCTCTGTGTTCAGGTCTTCAGATTTAGATGTGCATCTTCATTTCCAGACGTTAAAGTTTTAAATGTCTGCAGTATTATGAGGCAATTAAATTCTCTGGTCCGATATATGCTGAGTAATTTATCAATTTCATGAATCAAACAGCTCTCGATAATTTCGCCCGCTAGTGTACGTAGCTATTTTCTAAAAATACGGCAAAATAGTCATGTGGTCAAACATCTGGCCGGCCCAGGTCAGATTTCTATTTTACAGCGATTTCTAAAAGACAATGAGCGACCCATGCCTTTGTGCATGTGTTTTTAGAAAAAATATTTAACTGTTTTTGTAATGAAGCGTTAGCAATATAAGTTGTTACTTTTATGATTTTTCTGGCGAAATTAAAAATGTTTTAGAATTATATTATTGCTTAAAATCCAAAATATTTCTTGAAGATGTTTAATGAATGGCAGGGTTTGTTGCGTACCTAGTTATTTGTAAGAATGTTCACCCTGGGTATAAAAGATTTATTCTTTTCTGGTGAGAATTGACTGTGTGAAGAATGATTTTAGTATTTTGTTTGTTTATGTCCATTAGAGTAGATTTTTATTTTTATTTTTTATGGCAGGCTGAAGGTAGGTTTTTTGTGTCTGTAGCTGCAAGAATATTACTCTAGTCTTTTGTTCCCAGGCTTTCCCAGCCTATAACAAGTATTTTAACCGCAATTTTAGGTTTTTCTAAATTACAATCAATCAATCACGTTTAAATTCGCATTCTTAAATTAATTTGGCCCTGTTTTCGCAGCCGGTATTGTCTTTTGTATAGGTTGTTGATAGGGCTGATCTATGTTTTTATGCTTTGGATTTGATATCCTCATACTGGATATTTTTCGGTTTAGGATGCGTAAATTAAAACAGTTATTTTATGATATCTACTGTACTGTTTGTTTATATGTACCACCAATCATGCATGCTCCTAGAGCAATACCCGTGCCGCGCGCGGAAGTCCTTGTTGCTCGAAGAGCGTGCTCCTTTCTTTGGTTTGTTGCCGCTGCTTTATGATATGAAGCCAAATACATTTGGAATCATTATAGTATTCAAAAATGTCTTAAATTAAGGGTCGATGGATTAAACTTATTACGCGTTTCTTAGATTCCGTGCAATTATCCACTCTCGCACTCGCTGAATTTATGACTGTAGATATGTGTGTATGATATCAATTCAATTTAATTCAAAACATTTATTGCAATTCACATTATAACTACACACACAACACAACACAACACACACACAACAACACACTACACTACACATTACAAATTCATTCACTGGCGAATTCAGATAAAATTAGCCGGGGCTTGGCTAATTTATTTATTGAAGTTTTACACAAAATATTCTTATTTACATAATCATAAGATGAGAAACAAATCTTTTCAAAGAAACAAATATTTTAGTTTTATTTAGATACGCTAAATACCTGAGAAAGGAAGGGATACTTATAAATAAGAATTAAATAAATTACAAGTCGTTGAATAAAAAAATTAAATATCCTGTATACGTATACGTGCCCCGTACGGAGACATACAAAACCACCAAGTTATCAAGTTAAAGCAAGCATGTTATGTAAAAGTAAAACAAGATGACACTGCGCGTGCATGTGCTTATAAAGAGCTTTATATGTATTCTGTTTGGGTGATTTCTATAAATCACGCCGATATTGCAAAGGAATTGATAGTTTTGCTCGTATTCAGAGACTAGCCCTGAAAAAAGTTTTTCGGCCTTTTTTCCCCCGGTTTGTATTCAGTATAGCACAGTGTAGCTTGCGCCGTGTTTTAAAAATTCAATTTGTGATTTTTAGTGAATTTATAGTAGTAATTTAGCTCGTGAATTTATAGTATCACAATTCAGATGAGTAAATGATTGAGCGGCTTGCTTATATTTTTAAAATCCTGATCAAGTCTAAATAATTTACTTGTGTGCGCATGCGCATGTAGATACATATATGATGGAACGCTCTCACCAAATCCTTCGATACGCCTTCAAGCACTCCGCCGTCGAAGACGCCGAGACGCTGGATTTCTCATTCACTGATTTACTCTAGTCCCGAAAAACGATGCAGTCACTTTGAAATTATTTTATAGCACTGATTAAGGTTATATTTTAATTTACGGGGAAGCCAATCTAAATCTATTGGAAATTGTAAACGGACCGAGACATAGCTTTAAAGAAACGCGCGCGCTTTTAGGACGGTGGGCTTGGAGAATCTGGACGCGCGCCTTTGTTATCGGTTCTATTGTTTACGAGTTAAGGACAGACACGACCTTCTCGGACCGCTCCCCGATTGAGACTCGAGTTACTAATGTTCCACCGTTCTGACTATTTATGAATCACTGTCATAACGGTCTATCCGTTAGTATCCTTTGTATTTTCGCGTGATACAATCAGAATTTTGCTAAATCTAACATAAACTAATAAAATATAAAGCTAGCATATAAAGCAATTTTAACGTGGCCAAAGCCGCGGGCAAAAGCTATAAATGAATCACTTCTTTAGGTATTATTAGATTTTGAAAATGTAATTCCAATACTATGTAATATGAATTCTAGGCCCCGGCGGCCGCAGCCTAGTGGAAATCCAGCAGATGTCGGGCGCCAACATCCAGATCTCCAAGAAGGGGACCTTCGCGCCGGGCACCCGCAACCGCATCGTGACCATCACGGGCTCGCCCACGGCCATCAGCAACGCGCAGTACCTCATCGAGCAGAAGATCCAGGAGGAGGAGCTCAAGCGCACACGCCACAACGCCATCTCGGGACTCATGCAGTAAACGGTGAGACACATGCTCCGCACACATTTCTTTCTTTAATTCCCCCTTTGAATGTCAGTGGGGGACTAGTTTAGGCATGTCTGTTACCTGAATCTTGAAATTTAATCGTCTTATTCATAGAAAGTTAACGAATTCCTTAAACCTATTTTAGTTAAAATATGTTTTTATCGTTCTCTCGATGATATTGGAGAAATAGGTACAAAACATATTTTAACTAAAATAGGTTTTAGGTCTTCGTTAACTTTTATAAATAAGACGATACATAGGTTCAACATAGAAGCTTTGTTAGGTTACTCTGGTATTTGTAGACCTTTTAAGGATGGAAGGCGAATGAAAATTGATGGTATGTTTGGATTTAAGTCTTGAATTCTTTTTATCTCATAGTTATACTACTATTTTTAGGGGTTTCGGCATAAATGGGTCTCTGCTAGCTTCGCGATCTTACAAAAAATGCTGTACTTTAATATTAATTAAAAAATGGGAAACTAATGTTAATGTCGTCAGAAAATGACGTCTCTAAATGTGCTGCCAATTTTTATTTGCCAAGGTCTAATCTGTATCTTTTGTTTACTAGTGAAGCAAGTAGGTAGCTCAATATAAAGATGCAATTGATTACGATATACGTCCATTTTATTGCACTTTTAAGCTATGAGCTAACAGACATAAGGAATGTAATGTTGAAATAATATACTTATATAGAAATGTGTGTGGAGCATCATTAGTACAAGCGGACGGCGGACGCCAGCCACGAGGCAACCACGACGTAGTTCTAGTCAAGTCCGCCATCCGCTAGAACGTTTCGCGAAGTTCGCAGCTTCTTGCGAATCGCTCCCGACCCGAGCGATCGCACATAGTTACCTATTTACAGTTACATAGATTTATGTATATTGATTTTATGCATGTACCACATAGAGTTGTTTATTATTATTGCTATATTTTATGTTTTAACGTGATGACGTGTTATTTCGAGCTGCGAAGCAGCCGGCTAAGATATAACGAAGTACGATTGTGATATGTCCTATCACGGAAATTCCTATTCCATTGCACATTTTATTTTTGTATATTCACACATCTGCATACATTATATTATTTTGTCAACGTTCATTGTAAATGTTACCATTGATAAGTTATTGTTTTAGTTTATTTACGCGCAATACGACGCACGTCAGAGGTTTTGTCAATTCTAGTGATTGACAGCTCAGCGAAAATCTTGTTTTACCATACATAACTTAATGATCTAGGTCCATATAAATGCCTTTTAATTTGATGAAAGATTAAATATATGTTTTGGCCTCTGGCATGCGTCGTGTGGCGGTGGAGCGATCGAGCGTCAGACGGACAGACGCGCCCGCAGTTTCGGTCATTCCTGATTTCTCGCGTTGAAGATCTTTATTTTTTTATCCATTTATAATGTTGTGTTGATTTAGGGATGTTTCGTAGTTAACGATTCGACGTCGGTCTAAATCCTTACGATGTAAGTACAATTTAATAAAATAACGCATGTCCAGACTAGTAGAGATATATTTTAAAGGTTTTAAAAAGCAGATTCTATATATTATTCGAGATGACAATATTATAAATATTCTTATTTACAGTCGCTAACTTTGCTCGTTGAGACGTTTGAGTCCGCAGTCCCTCGGATAGTTTAAGTTGTTCGTTTACCTCACAAGTGCCATGTAGTTCCGTTAGTCAATTCTTGCGACGGGCGTGACACCTTGATAATGGCAGATACTTATCAAAAGGAAAGAAGTACAAAAGAAATCGTAATCATAATAATTATATTCGAATCGGCTTAATGTACGGTAGTTAGTAAGAAATGGAATTGAGAGACTTCTCAGCTAAATCTTCAAGTTTAAGCGTTAAATAAACAAAAATATATAAAGGAGCTGGTTCGAGACGCCGTAACCTCGTACTTCCGCATGAAAGTGAAATTTCTAGAAATAATTAGTTAAGTACCTCTGTCCAACGACACGTAGATAAGTTGTGGTACTATTACTGTGCCGGATATGCTGGCATTATGCCAGGTCCGCATAACGCCAATTCGCATAATGTCAGAAAACTCTAAATGTCACAAACGAAACGTAACTGCCAAGATTAACCTGCTAATTCATGCTACATTATAAAATGTAAATAATAAAGATTGATGTTTTACTTGATGTTTCTAGCGTTAGGAACTATTCGCGTGATAACATTGACATTTTCGAGGCTGGCATAACGCGAGCATATCATCTAATACTATAATATACGTGTGTTATGTAGGTAACATTGCAGTAGTAAATTCACATAGGTAGTTCATATATTCTATCTTTAATGCATAGCATAGGTATCGCTGTTCCAACTTTCTGGTGTTTTTCGACTTCTCATCTTAATATGTATATTTGGGGGTAGGTACAGATATCGTCTTTGTCAATTAATATGCGGATTCGTGGCGTCGCGACTGCATGGAACATGCTAGAATTTAATCCAAAGATCAGCATAAAATATTTAATAAAAATATATGAAGAAGTTAATGGCAAATCACTCCAATAAGAAAAAACTATGCAGCCGCGATGTAAAGAATCTAGTGGGCAGTTGGCCAACTATGGGTACATCCAAACGCCTGTGAACGTCGATTTTACAAGCTCAATTTTATTGGAAATACTTGATTAGTCGGTATGTGTAAGTAAATCGTCAATTATTCGGGAATTTGATTTCGGATCCGGCCCAACATTTGGTTCGTGCGACCTCCGGGGTAGACTTGCTCTGTAGCTGTCTCTTTCTTTCTCTCAGTGTTGCGTCTTGCCTATTGTTGCCGGACTGTTCTTCGCGGTGTAGCCGATTATTAACACCGTGTTGACGACAGAGGGTGCTTGCGTGTATTATTGCAAGTTACTATTTACAATGTTTCCAATCCATTGAGTGGGTTGTTCTCAAAAACAAGATATGGCATATTTTTCTTCTATGTGTTGTTAAGTTTGTCAATTTATATTATTACAAAATATAACGTTACTCTTTAACGTGTCTTTATAAATGCATTCACTTTTCTTAATACGGATCAAATGAATGCATTTATAAAGATTTTGATTGAATCATAATTAATATATAAGTTCACCTTGTGGATTGGTTCCGTTTTAAAGTCAGTATAGCACACTGAGCGCCATCTGTCACTTGTTATCCCCCTATTCTCGTTACCCCTCGATAGTAACCGTTATAACTTAGTCCCACATCGCGAAGAACATTCCGAATTTAAATAGTTATCGGTGGAATTCTAGTTAGTTATAATTATCATATTAAAAAAATCAATATTATGGGTATATTATAGATAATTTTTTTTAAACTACTGAAAATGTTAAAAGTTGTTATACTGAAGTTGTTACAATATTTGAGAGTATATCGTGAATACAAAATAATAATTTTAGTGCGGTAACATTATCTGAATAAAGTTTATCGTGTGGAAAGATAATAAATAGTGCAACGTCGTTTATGGCGTTTGCAGCGAGACGCCGAGACAAGGTTATATACTGTTTCTGTGATACTGACAAATAGCACGCTCGCACTCCGCACGCTGCGCCCTGACATTGTTTGTGTGAAAACGGCAAATTCGCGATGTGCCAAGCGTTGATAAAACTACTTTAGGTCACTAATGTTATGTAGTATTCTATAAAATTATTGGCTGCTAATTGTTGTCTTAAATACGGATACGGCCTATAGTCTGCGGTAGCCGCTTATCTTCTCACAGCGTGGAGTGTGCTAAATTAACAGTCCAATAATTGAAAAAACAAATGTTGGATCGTTTGGCATATCGCGAAGTTGACAGCCCAACATAAATGTCCACCACGGGTGCCTGTTTCTGGTTGTGTCAAAAATTAGGAGTCGTTTCGTAGTACACTCGTGGGCAGTTCCCCCACCACTCGCTGTAGATCACTCCGCATAGATCACACCGCACGCGGCATCCCGCACACTATCGACGAATATATAAACATTAACACTGTTACGGTTAAGGATTTCAATGTTGTAGGCTAAGTTAGCTAGTTGGCATTCTCCATTCACTGGTTACGGTGAGGACAAGGTTGGTAGCGAGCGTAGAACACGACTTTAGTAAGGCCAATTAAGACCCTCGAACTTTACAACAAATATGATAGACCATTATAGGTAATCCAAATATAGCTTTATTTACTAGTTACGGATAGCCACTTATCCTTTAAGCACACAGACAACAGCTGTATTTTCAATTGTGTGCTCATAATATTGCCTAGCCTAGCCTTGGAATATTGAAAATTGGCAACACTAAAAAGCATGAACTAAAGTTTGTGTTCTGCGGTCGCGCGCCGGGACGGACTCGGCGACCGCGCATCTCATCCTCCTTTTAATTTTAATAGCTAAATGTTGTTGAATTTGTTGATAGAGTGGTTTATTGTAATTACTATAGGTAGTCTAGTGGGTATACAAGAGGGTGGCAGCCGTTGGTGCGCTAGGCTAGAGTAAGGTTCGATACTGTGTATAGGAAAATGGCTGTGCGTTCAAGTCGAACTCAACATTAAGACATCACCATTCGCTTGTATTGGATGGGCGCGAATCGCACACGACCGCGCGCCGCCGCCGCCGCTCGCTGCGTACGACTGTCCAAAGTACAAGCTACGGCGCCATTTTTAGTCGAATAGCCAAGGAGTTTTAACTCTGTGGAGATTGCACCACAAAAACAAACTAAAATCTTATGAACAATCTTGCGATGCTAACTTGCTTAGGTACTCGGCGCAAAGTCCTTGCCACCATTTTATTGTTCTTGGTGCAATTTCCAATGTTATAAGATCCTTGGATTACGCTTGCGACGGGCTAGTTGCACTGCAACCAACGCCCCCTGGCGGAGCCGCGACGGCGCGATATTTCTCACAATCTGTATATAATTGCATAACATTGTTTCATTTACGTTCTTCTCCTTGCTCATTGTCATCAATTTATTAAAGACTGAGGAATCAACTTGCGCATATTGACATCGTCACGAAACGCGTCCCAAACGTATGGGAATATTGTAATATATAATTTTTATTGTCATTAAAATTTTCACTCGGTTCATGTGGAATCGTCCGCAAGGATGTAGTCGTGTGCGGTTCCCGCGGTGCGCTCGCTAGCACTGGCCACCAGTACTTGACGCTAGTACTAAGCGCCAGTACTTTAGCGAGCGCACAGTGCGAAGCAGTACCGGGCTCCCAGCGCCGATCAGTCGTTGTCTCATCAACCTTTACACATGTTGAGATTGATATGTTATACTAATTCTATTGAATTACAACTTGTTGCGTATTATAAGTATGTATAGACAGCGGCTCGGCACGTTATGTATAGAATATGTTGAAAACATTTGTTGATGTACAGTTCATTGATGGAGTTTTTTTTATTTTTTATTATTTTGTTAACTTGGTTTACGATAAACGGGTCTGCAATGTTATGTATGAGAAATAATTATTAATTAAGTTTGAATTGAAATGTTGAATAATTTTTTTGAATTTAAAATTCTGTATATTTTAGTCAATGTTTATTATTATTTAGTTGACATGATTGATTTTCTAATGAAATGTTATTTTGCAATGTTGTAAAAGATAAGAGGTAACAAGGAAGGTTAATAAAATGTCTTAGTGTTAAAAAGATCGAAAACCAATTAAAAGGTACCTTGAACATTGTCTATATTATATTAACATTAAATAAATGCAAAAGAATGTTTGTTTTAATTATTCAGTTAACCCAGTTCCTGTATTTCTAGATCTATTATTAAGATGGTGAGAAAAGATTAGTTAGCAAGTCAATACGGTGGAACATCAGTAAGTCTGGTTATGATGTACATTGCGTGCGGTGGAGGGGCGCGCACTGAAAACAACGAAGCAGCTTATCCATTTTTCGAAAAAAAGCGATTCATTGCGGAAAATGGCTAAGTTAAGCGCGTAAAAACGTTAAACGATCAGATGATTTTTTGTAAGTACCTATTAAAAAATTTCAAGATTTTGATCAAGATTCAAGATTTTGGTTTTTAAGTATTTAAAAATCAAATAATTTATTTTACTCAAAGTCAAATATTTCATCAATAATGGTCAGAGAGAACTAAAAAAAAAACTAAAATGAGAACCCGCCCCTTTAAGTTCCCGGTGCAAAGCTGCCCAAAATGCTGGCCGCCTTGTTTACCGACCCTTTGCACCAGAAAAGAGCAGGAGCGGAGGTAGCTAGATTTGTCCGATATTCTGCGCCCGAGTAACCTAAATAGCGCTTAGCCTCCATGCCCCAACATCCCAAGGTCTCAACAGCACGAAAAAGTATTTTTATTATTAAAAATAAGTATTTTATATTTATTTATTTGACCTTTGCCTAGAAGTGGGACGAAATAAATTTAAAAAAATATTTATGAGGTGGTGAGGGTTCAAACTATTCTGATAAAAGAAAAACAAGTTCGTGTAAAAAAAATGTATTATAAATATACGCGATATAAACGCTTACAAAACGAAAAATAATGGACGGTATACAAACTAGTCACTTTAGTGCAAATAATAATAAAATGTCACGTGTAAAATTAAGATCTTTCCGCAGTCTCGAATTAAAAACATGATGAATATAATTTTAATGGGGTATATTGCCCATAGCAATGCATTGCCCAGCCCTGTTTTTTCCGTTCACTGATTGCGCCATCAAGATTTTGGTACAGTTAAGAAACAAAAGTGCAATCAGATTCTACAAGGTAAAAATTCTTCAAAGCTAGGCAATAAGGTCTTCGAGGTATTATTGCACTTTAATCTCTTGACTGTACTGCAAAAGAAGTGACATTAGACTATTTACTAAGTGCTTCCTGAAACAAAACTTATCTATGCAAGGCAACTGTTATCTACATTTCAAGTTACCACATTGAATGAGAAACCCATTTGAATTAAGTGGTTAAATACTTCAAATGCTTTTTTAAAATCACAGTCCATATCAGTTCGCCTGGAAGTTAGTGTAATCCATAAAAAAAATATCTAAAAAGATCAAATAGTACGTAAAAATTGCATACTTTCATTCATTGTAAAAACATTAAAACCTTATACAAATCTAAATAGATTCTACCTCAATTTTCAATCTTATGGGCAAAAGAATATACACAACTTGCTTATTGGGTAACATATTCTTAAAATCTAAATATATTTACAAGATGAGTTGTTTAAAATCTTGGATACGTAAAAAATGCATATCTAGCTGCCTAGTCAAGTATAAATCACAAGGAGATGCCATGTTCTATAAACTACCTGGAATGTTTAGTTATTTATTACTACATACTTAGTTTTGCTTCTTATAAATAAATCCTTTACGATCAAAGAGCTCAAGCTGTATTCCAACTTATTTTTTATTGCACAATTTATTATGCACGTGCATAACTATAAAAGTATGTGAGAATGTTTGTTGTTCCATGGAATTGGTAATTCAGTGTATGTCTACAGCAATATGTAATTTCTAAATTGATTGACTTAGTTCTTTAGAACTTCAGAGTCCTATGCGTCTTATATCAGGCGGCGACAAAATAACGAGTCTATATCTATGCCATTTCTATCTGGCTTATACTATTCCTTGGTTGGTAGGTAGTTCAGTTATATAAATGAAGCGCGACTATCAATAGTCTGTTATGATAAAAAGTAAATTAAAAATATAAAATACATTACTCAATTCCAGTTGACATAGACAATTTCTAACAAAATTAAAGTTAATTTACATATTTACTTAATTCTAAAAGTGGAGATCTAACTAGACAGCATAATTTTTTTCCTACATTGACCCTGTACATAGGTAAACAGGACCATAATGGAAAACCCATTTTAATGATTTTATATAAAAAAAAATTGCTAATGAATGGAGGAAACAATTTAACTGAATTCAAATTGCTTGCTGTTTGATGGAGTGATGACGTCAACAAGACAAGAATGGGTCTTCACAGTAATAACAACTTACTTTGTTATTTTTATCATTATTGGGTAAAAAATAATTCCAAGACTTAATTATCATATTGTTTAATTGTTTCCTCCAATATATTCTGATTTTACTATTGCAGTAAATATGCATTAAATTTTCCTTATAGCCAGTAAATGCAAGTGGTGAGGAAAATGTATGTTAGTACAATTTCGAGTAATTCCTACTTATCAAAAAGGTTAATCTTTGGATGCTTACACTAATAAGAAATACAAATATTGTCACAGGTAGTTCTAAAGCTATTGGGAGTGAAAACTATGATATGATTTCATATTGCGGAACGTAGGGTTCATAATTAAAGCCATTGTAATGTGTAAAGCTTATGCTCCTAGTGCCCGGCGCTTCAGCGAAAGGCAAGAGTTCATGATAGAGGGAGGTGAATGTTGGCCTTTCATCCGGGTCCACCTGCCAGCATTGAAGGCACAGTTGAAACAGCTCATCACCCACATACGACGGCTGAGATGGCCGCATTCCACGCAAGACACGCGCTGCTACGTCCTTGCTTGCAGAATGAGAATATGGCGTCCCACCAATAGTCAACGCCTCCCATAATAAGCAGCCAAAAGACCAAACATCAGCTTTAGGGTTGTACCGTGTCTGTCGCAACATCTCGTGGGCCGTCCACCGTGTGTAGTCGGGCGTCTCATGCAATGGTCTGACATGTGATAACCCGAATCCGGACACTTTCGTCAAACCAGTTTCCGTGATCAAAATATTACGACAGCTCAATCGTTTGTGCACAATCTTTTTGCTATGTAAATATTCCATACCCCTTGCTATATCCACGCACATCTGGAGGACTTGGTTCTCTGTCACAAGACAGAACTTGTTGTTCTGAAGGTCTCGGTGTCTGCTCTGAATTAACAATTCTTTCAATGACTGCTTGGTGTCTTGTAAAACTACAAATAGTGTAGTGTTAGTTTCACAAATACCGATAAGAGATATTACATTTTCATGCTCACTTGCCTTTATTAAAAGGTCCAACTCTTGCAGCATGAGTCTTTTATCAGGTTTTTCAAGTTCTCTGTCAGAGATAATCTGCACCAATCCTGATGTTTGAGCTCCATGTTGTTGAACTCTCCCTTTTGTGAATTTTCCATAACTACCCAGTCCTACCACACAAGAGATATCTATGTCAATGAGATTCCTTGGTATATTCCATAATTTACGTTTCAAATTACCATAATAATCCACTCTCTCATCTTCATCTTGTAAAAAACCAGAATTCTCTATTTCCATGCAAGGCTCACTTACATTCAGAGGCATTGATTGAGAGCCACGCTGCATCCGGACAAATTGGATCCGTTTCCTGAGAATTATTAGGAGACCAACACCAATCAACAGCAGCACAACTCCAATAGCAATCCCTGCACCAAGAGCTACAACCATGGGAGACACATCTTCTGGTTCGTTTATATTCAAAATTATCTTTTTAGTAGACTCTGCATACCTGACCTTACGGATCAAATCTTTCTCACTAACAACTCCCAATGAGACATCTATATCATTTGTCAATTCCAAAGGAGCATTGTAGAAACCATTGTATGTATGTCTGTCGCCAATAGTAAACTCATTTTTGATGTCTTCAGGATCTAATTCTGCAGTGATGTAATAAGGTAGGCCTTGCTCATGAGCATAGGAATAATTGCCGAGATTCTCAGTCAGAAAACCCTGCTGGTAAACTTCTATAGAAACTACTACTCTGTACAACGTCACTGGACCATTAATGTTTTTTGCTGGTGGGATACGGACAACCATACGGTCCCCGTGTCTAGCCTTTATGATGATATCCGGAGGACTCGGATCTGGTGTTCCAATGATTGTTGTGACGGAGCTAGTGACGTTGGGACCTTCCTCGTCATGGTTAGTGGCAGCTACAGTGACATTGTATGTGGAACCAGGATGCAAATTAGGCAGAATGAATTCGAAGGTGCTGTTTGAGAGTCTCCACTCAAAAGGCTGCAATGGCATATCAGCATAGGTTTTGATGACATAAGCTCTTACAACATAACCAGTAATCAAAGTGTAAGCTGCTGGAGCAGTCCATTGAAGACGTGCTGTTGTTTCTGTCACTTTTAACACTTGCAATAACGAGGGCGCGCCTGGCGCCACCACGTTCGTGTCATAAACACTGCTTGCATTTAGACCGCCGCATTTCTGTGTCTCATTCTTAGGACAAGGTGTATCACAAACTTCTAAAGGTACTCTGAATCGACCTGGTTTATTACCACAAAAACAAGTGGACTCATTGCCAATGAGCGCGAACTTGTAGAAAACTTGCTCGCAAGCAGACAGACACACGTCCACCGACTGACCTGTGTGGGTGTTTAGTACATCTTCCAACATAAACCTGTAGCAGCCGATATAGTCTCCACGATCGCCTTCACAACATACAAAATACAGAACCACCGCCGCGAAGGTGCAGCTCCACAGTTTACCCATTGTATGCCGTGGCTGTTAAATCATGACACACCTCACGAATATGTTCATCGTCCACCACGCCCGTTGTAATTATCACTCACTGGCAAAGATTTTAAATCTTTGCTCACTCACTGGCACATTTTGCTAATACTTTGTTGACTCAATGTTTTTTCACTATGTACATTATTTTATATGTAAAAAAAGTTAATATCCATGACGAGTCCGGCGGTCCGGCGTGCTCAGCACAAAATTACGTTAAATCGATGAGATAACCGTAACCGCTTCCTTCGTTTCGCTTCCTTGTTGTTTTGACAAAATGAAACTAAAAAAAACGACACACACACACGTCACGTCAAGAATTTTGACAACCAACAACTTGCCAACAACCAAACAAATGAAACAACCATAGATAGGTACAATCATTTTACGTAATTCTAAGTTTTAATTTATAATTAAACTTTAAATCATTTACAAATTAATGAAATCAGGCTTTCGAAATAAGGGAATAAGTTTACATTGAAAATACAATATAGAAATTGAAATAACAAATCCTTTTCAAAAACATAGTTTATTATTTTATACTTCTTGTCTTTGTGATCATCCATCTATCGTCGTCTAGAATGGAACGGAACGTTTTATTTAAGAGATGCGCAATACTTTATTGTAGTAGATTTAAATAATCGCCTAAAAGTATATAATCACTACGTGTAATCGCCTAAGAATCTTAAGTTTTATTTAATCACAGTTCAACGTCTGTTTAAAATCTTTTTACACAGAACATACAAGAACGTAAATATAATTTATTTTGTCGGACGGAATATGGTTCAGAAGAAGATGAATACGCTGTTTTTTTATTAGATACTAATAAATAGGTTTTTTTTTCAGTTAGCATATATATTTTTAATGTTTTTGTCTATAAAGTCGTGGCATTAATGTTCGAGGAACTAACATTAAAGATGTGTCTGGCAACACCACAAATATGAACATCAGCTGTCATTGCTGTCACCGAAATGAAATTATTTTTCTTTTGTATTTTTATTGTTTTGTATTAAACTGCAATTTATAAACACCAAACTACGCAAAAAAGATTAAAAATGAGTTAAGTAAATCTGAGTGACACGCGGGAAATGATTTTTAAAGTTTTCCAGCGCTGTTTTGCGGAGTGCAAAGCTGGACGAATTTGTGGGGTTTTGATGATATTTAAGGCCGAACATCATTTATGATGGGTACGTAATCGTGATATTCTTTGTGTTTAATCTACCTGAAGTTACAAATATACTGAATTTGCGATTTTTAAATAAAAAAAGGTATTGTTTAGATTGCACACTTTTAGGTTAGATTGAAATTGTAAGTAGGTCGTATTATAGTGTGACCATACATTTTTGATACATAATGATGGTACATCTCAGTCCATTCGGGTTGTCTACCAATTTTGAATTTGAATTAATTGCTTCTTGTGAATAAGTTATTGTTTCTATTCTGTTACAATTTTTTTTTACTTTTTTTTTAGGAAAACCAAAGAGTACAGTTATGAGGATAAGCAACTTGTTAAAGAGGCCTTCAACGGCATCACATCTGGATATGGAAAAACTGCTGCCATTACGTCGAGACGCTTGAAAAAGAATACTAATAAGCGAGGACGTTACCTGTATCTAGATATAGATGAATTGATTGTTCGCTTAGGCGATGATAGCAGTAGTGGTGACAGCAGCTGTAGTGATGACAGTGCCGCTGATGAAAGCGGCAACGAAATGTTTCTTGTTGTTGAATATTTGGAATCCGATGATGAGTGAAAGTGACTAATCTTAGTATTTTAACTATAATATTTTTATACTGGTTAAATTAAAGATGTTTAGTAAAACTTTTCATAAGCAGAGGTACCTACTGTAAATAAAACGGAAATAAAATGACTTTGTAATGTATCTTATTTATCAACTCACTTTTCTTAAACGAACTGCTAGTATCAAAATTATTTCGATCACACTATATAGGGTTGCTATATGCACATCAGTGGCGCCATCATTAAATTTCACGACTATATAGACACACTGTATGTAATGTAATATTTATTAAATGTTTACTTTACTCACTATCTGCCTACACTTAATAATGAAATACTATCACCAAGATAATTTTAATTTTTTTTTTGTATGCTAATGTTTCAAATATTTATAGGATAGAGAACACGACTGACCAAAAAGGAGTTTTGTGTTTTCAGAGTTCATGTATTATGTTTGTGTTTGTATGTATGTAAGTTTAACAGATTTTGATGTGAGAGGTATTTTTAAATTCCTTATCTTTGTCACTTGTTGTCACATCGCAACCATAAAAACTCCGTGAGCCGTGCTGTTACGATGATTTGCCTTCTACCCTACATATTTTTTATTGTTTAATAATAAATTCATATAAATTTGTAAGTTCCGAATTTTTCGCAAATTTCAATGTTATATTTTATCTTGTGTAAAGTAATGTTTAATGTACGTTTTGAACGCAACGACATTTGTAAATAAAATTAAAATAAGCTAGTTTGTAAGTTCTCATGTAAGTGATTTTTGTCTTATGAGAATAAAGATTTCTTTAACCCGAAATTCCTTGCATTCCTCCGAGTGACATACGCTATGTGAGGTGTCAGTTGTGTTCTTTATTTTTTAATAATTAGGTGCAGTAGTCGGGTTTTAGTTTTTGAACTTATCTAACAAAATTAAAAAATACAACATTAATTCTTTCAATTTCGTTCTGTCACTTGTCTTTTTACATGATACTCCATAAAAAAATTGAAACTCCTTTTTCATTGTCTTTTTACATTATAGTCCATAAACAAATTGAAACCTTTTCATTCATACTATCTTTGACGCAATTCTTTGGTATTCCCCTATTTCAGAAACCCCGTATTTCCCACAGACATATAATAATAGTAAGTAACTTATATTTAAAAAAAAATTTACTTCTGTGGTATTTCCTTATTTTTTTTTTTAATCTACTCACTGTATTGCATTCTTTTTTTTTCTGAGATTTCACTGCATTGCATACCTACCTACTAAATTAATCGACTATTACAACTTACAAAATGATTGCACTTTTGTTTGTGTAGTTTGACAGTTGTGACAGTTACCGAAAAGTTTGAAATGATATAAACGGTCAACGCACAAAAGATTCAAAACAAGCGAAGGATTATAAATACATGTGGAAATTAGTGATATTTCGTAAAGGAATTTGTGCAAAATGTCTACTAGATCTGGGAGACGTAAGTAATGTCAATATGCCTAGTCAACGTACCTACCAACTTGTTGTGCTTGGGGGTATTAATTTTATATTTTGTACTTAATTGTTGATTTTTCAGGTATACACGGCTCCATTGGTGAGTCCGAGGTGCAGGTTGATGTCGAGCCCATTGCTAAAAGTGTAAAGAAAACCCGCAGCAAACGGTTGAAAGATAACAACGAAGTCTTTGAGACTACCGTGTCTAAATCTAAGAAACGTAATAACTATGTCAGTTATCCTTCTGACGAAGAGCCTCTGGGAGTGTCAGTACTTTCAAAAGGCAAGAAAGATGAGCCTGTTCGCAGTATTCGAAAAAATGCATTGAAAGAACATAATTTAAATATTTCTAGTACAGAAACTGTTGATGTTGTCGATAATCAGAAACCAGTGCGGCTGACGCGGAGAACCAAGAGGTTTGTGGAGGATGAGCCTGATCAGAATGCTGATAAAGAAGTATCTGAACCTGTTACGCTTGCAGAAAAAAAGGTTAAGAAAAATAAGAACAAAAAATCCATGAAAGAAGTGGCTAATGAGAATGCGGTAGCAGTTCCAAAGAAGTCTAAGAAAAAGAAGAAATCTAATGGGGAGGTTAAGAATAGTACTTCGAACATGTCTATTGATTCATTCCACAGTGCTGCAGGCAGCCCTGTGCATGATGAAGTGGCCAACATCTTAAAATCATTTGAGAAGTCACCTGAAAAGCATGAAAGTGACGTAAATATTCCTGTTAGAATGAGTGACAGAAAGAGGCTCAGTGTTACTCATATGAATGGCTTAACTTCAAACCTTAACGTATCAGTTCCAAAGGTGACTTTGTACAGTAATTTTGAAATCACTGACATAGATACTATAGTTACATCTACCAAATCAAATACTCCTAATAAAAGAGTAACTCAACAAAACAGTTCTTTTGATGTTACTATTGAAGCTGAAGCCATATCAAACACTACATCTGAAAAAGTAAAACGAAGGTCGAATGTAAAGAATGGGGCTATTGATTCTGACAGGTCGATATCAAAAAAATCTGGTGGAAACACAACCTTTGACAAAAATAACTCTGGCACTTCTGACAAGCTGAATACTACTTTTGAAAAAGAGGACCAGAGGAAGTCCCTCCGGCTAAGTTCCACAACACCAGAAGCACCAATGAACAGTACATATGACAAAGATCACCAGTCGGACATATTAAATACAACATTTGACAAGGAAACAAAGTTAAACGTGACATTTGACAAAGAAAAAGACAAATCAAGCTCAAATAAATCTTCCTTAGTCACTTCAGATGACGCAAGCAACTTGACATATGATAAATCAGATGAGAGAATCAGCATTACCAGTGATGACTCGAGGATAGAGAATACTACACCAGTTCTCATTGAAAGTAGTTTGGACGAGTCTCATATAAATTCATCTGAAAATAAGAAGGAAAGTCCGAAAGTTTCAATTCTGACACCATTGAAAAGAGAAGGCACATTTACCAAAGATGGTCCAGAAGTTGAATCAAACACTTCAATGGAATCGAATTGTTTGAGAACTCCAACAAAGAGTATGACTATAGCAACTCCGGGTTCTACTCCTTTTCCGTTTTCAATGAGTGGTCAGAAAGAGAAAGCCACGTTGAATGTGACCCGGTCTATAGAGAAGTCTCATATGTCGGTGGACCAGAATGATGTAGCTCCAAGGTTGACTCGCGTGATGTTCTGTAGTCCCGTCAATAACCCGGCGGTGGTGGCGCAGCAGAAGAGGAAGGTCATAAAGTCCAATCTGAAAGGATCCAATAAGAGCTTTGTGTTCGAAGATACTGGTGAGTTTCAAGTTTTTTTGAAAAAATTGGTTTAATCAAAACTTGTGGGTTATCTATTTTAGTACAATAAACTGAAATAGATTCAACTAATCTCTAAAACTTTTAATTCAGCTGGTGGTTTTGAAATGCTAGTTTCTATAGCTAGGATTTATATCAATCATAAAAGTTTTGATTCAGGATAATATTTGTTTTTAGACACTTTTCTTATTGTCTGTCTGTCTGTTGTGTTTTGAATTATATTTGATGCAGTTATTACAGTTATGTATATTGCGGAAGGTCCAACTTAAAATACACAGCTTAGAACCTGTCATATTAACATTAGTAAACAGCAATTTAATTTTTTTTTCTTTTTTTGCCTTTTTGTGATGTCACTCAAGATGCATTAAGTACAAAAGTACTCTTATAGTATCTTATATAGAATTTACATATGATGAATGTAAATATTATTGTATCACACTAATATTATAAAGGGGAAGTTTTTGTAAGTTTGTATGTAGGGATGTTATCTTCGGAACTACTGTTACCAATAGAAAGCTGCATTATGCTTAATCTATAATTTACGTGTGTACCTCTCGTGTGAAGCCGGCGCAGGGCGCTAGTTTTTCAATAAACTTATTACTATTCTTATCGAGTGTGTCATTACGAACACTGGTGGCAGATTTTACAACTACCGCCATCTAGTAGCAGTAGCCGTATACACACTAGTGATAGTAAACTAAATAGTCAGCCAATGTGCAGGTTTAGGCAACGGCGGATCTAGGATTTTTTTCGGGGGCGGACAAGGACCGTGGCGGACTATGCACGTTGGGGGAAAGGGGGGGGGTGCAACAAATTGACGCCACTGCAGAAGCACCAGATTTGCAAAAAAATCAAGAAATAAACCAGATGGGCAGAAAAAATTCTGTTAATTCTTTATTTGATATGCACTGTCATGGAATTTCCCTCCACAGTAGGTACACAAAAAAGCAGTCTGGGGGGGCACGTTCCCCCCAGACTGCTTTTTTGTATCTACAATATAAATCCGCTACTGGGTTTAGGTTAATAAAGTTGTAATGTCCAGCGTCCCCTGTGCGCGCGGCGCCCCGCAAGCGCTCGTACACGCTGGGCGACGCGGACGAGGCGCGCGCCAAGCGGACAAGACACGACCAGCAGCACGCTATGGAGCGGCTGGCCAGGCCCAGGACTTCCACTAGTAAGGCTCATTCATTTATTTATTTTTGTACACAACACATACATAGATAGGAAACATAAAATATAGTAAAACTAAGTACAAAGGTACTACTTATTTCTACAGAAATTTCTTCCAGTAAACCCGCGAAAGAAAATGGGAAAAAGAGGCATTGTTATATCTACAGTCTAAATTATCCAGTGGCAGATGAACACATTTGCCGCCAGTTAATTCATATTTGAATATTGGAGAGAATGCAGCAAAGCAGTTTGTTGCGCCGCCCCTTCTCCACTTGCGCTTTGGGCGGTAGTAAACTTCTTCTCTCAGCCGAAAGACGTCCACTGTTGGACAAAGGCCTCCCCCAAGGATTTCATCCATGGAGGGTTTTGCCGTAATCGCCACGCTTGGCAGGCCGGTTGGCGATCGCAGTGTGATGTCATAGTACGCGGAAAGATGCTGCTGCCCATTCTCCGGTGTTTTAAATCCCTTAGTCGCCTCTTACGACACCCACGGGAAGAGATGGGTTGGGGCTAATCTAGGGCCACACCACAGGCCTAAAGTACTAAACTTAGCTTTATGTTATTTTCTGACGTCAACTAATCTAGTTTTTTAAGTATCCTAACTAATATTATAAATGCGAAAGTGAGTTTGTTTGTTTGTTTGTTTGTTACCTCTTCACGCTTCATCTATTGAACCAATCTTCCTGAAATTTCGCATACACATAGCTGGAAGTACGGAAAAGGACATAGGGTACCTTTCATCCCGGGAAAAAGCACTGTTCCCGTGGGAAATTCACGCGGGCGAAGCCGCGGGCGAAAGCTAGTATATAATAAGACTATTTAAATAAAAAAAATGACTTTGACTTTAATGTTCCCCCAAATTATCAATTCAATCAATCAATCATCAATATGTTTAAAATTCTTTCGTTACTGAGTGACTGACAGACAACGCACAGCCAAAACTACTGGGCGTAGGAAACTGAAATTTGGCATGTAGGTTCCTTAGGGAGTGTAGGGGAGCACTAAGAGAGGATTTCCCGGAATTCCCACGGGAACAAAGTACCCGGCCCATACTAGTACCCTATAAAGGTTTTATTATATCCATGTTACTTTCATCAAAATCCATTTAGTACATTTTGCGTGAGAGTAACTAACATATGTCACACCTTTTTAGGGACCCTCCCTTTTATGTGTGACATAATTTGTGGCTGGCACTTGGGACCACCGATACGGGAATAATTACTTTATAGATTTACTAGCTGTCGCCCGCGGCTTCGCCCGCGTGAGTTTCGCTTAGATGAAAAATCTCTCTTTGAGCTTTTCATCAGATGTTCCAGATCTTCAATTTTTATACGTCAGCAGAAAATGCTCATCAGGTTGAACGAGTTTTGCTAAGGCGCCATTTCCATATATGTTATAGTGTAGCTGGTCTCTTGGAACTTTTCATCAGATGTTCCAGATCTTCAATTTTTATACGTCGGCAGAAAATGCTCATCAGGTTGAACGATTTTTGTTAAGGCACCATTTCCATATTACTTATAGTTTAGCTGTTCCGTTATGGTTCTTCATCAGGTGTTCCAGTTTTCAAAATGAATTATAGCCTATATGTTGCCCAGGCTTAATAGCTATACAACAAAAAAAGTTTCATTCAAATCCGTCCAGTAGTTTTTGCGTGAAACGCGTACATACATACAGACAGACAGACAGACAGACAGACAGACAGACAAGAAATTCCAAAAAAATTTTTTTGCTTTCTATTGTTCTTTTTAGGTCTCCCTCTATCCATTTCAGTCAAAAATATTAAATGTACAGACAAAATATTTTTACTGTTTTATTATATGTATAGATTTATGTATGTACAAATAAATATGGTATTGTAATCAACATACTATGTTCAAAGGCGGTCTAGTATCGATTTTAGACGTAATTTGTTGAAATGTGTTCCGTTAATCTGTATAAAACCCTAGCTTTAACATATCTGATAAAATGCACACGTTTTTGTGGCTTGTGTATACTTTTTACTCAAGTGTCCAGATACGGTGTGTTATGTTTTCATGACATATTTCAAACTACGACACTTCTTTTCCAATTTATCTAGTACATTTGCGCCTGAGTGCCCGAGGTGTCTACGACGGGACTACGATATTTTCTAATAAATTATTTTGTGTTCTCATCTTACGAAAATAAACAACAACGATCTATGTTGAGCACAAAGCTTGTGTCGTGGGTCCGAAAGACACAAACATGGAAACGAGCACAACAAAAATGTCTGTAAATATATCTACAAATATTTGCCCTCACTGGGAATCGAACCCTGGTCAAGCTGAAGACTTGTACACTTGAACCATCAAATATAATCTGCGATAACAATCGATATTCCATTATGTTTATTCCATATAATAAAACAATAAATTGATTAAAAACCTTTGTTACCATTACAATGATAAGAAAATAACTCTTTAAATAATATATATTTTAGGTGTGCGTTACCCTGGCAGGAAAGTGTGTCCTGGAGTTAAGTGAATGGAACCAAAACGTTGTGCGTAGTCTAGTGTACATGTGCCGCGAGTAAAACTTTTGTGCTTCTTTTAGTTTAGGAAAAAAACGGAAATCTAGGATTCTGCTAGGGTAACGTTGTTCTAGCAGGAAAGTTCTAAACGAATGATCGGAGAGAGAAATATTCTGAGGGGGCAGAGAGCTTAGAGCTGTGCATTGATCTGGGCTGAAAAGATCACTTGTGCGTCTTCAGGTTTTCGGGATATTGCATTTCCTGCTAGAGTAACGTTTTGCAAAATCGTGGATCTCCTAGATCCATCGTATGTGCGCCTGTAAGATAAATATACATGAGTAGCTATTCATTTGTGCCCATCTGTGCCATAATTAGATTTAAGAAAATATTTATAATTTTTAAGTAATCGCGTTGTCTTTGAAATCACGAAAAAAAATCATAGCGCCTAAATGAAAAGACGTGTAAGCTCGCTGAAAACTGTATTCGATTCTTCTATACACCTATAATAACCACAAAAAGTTTCTGAAGTGCACATGTATTCATTGTTGAATAATATTACTAAAAGACAAAATTAGGTGACTTAACTTTGACGTCAACATACAAGAAACCGGCTCAACCCAATAAGTGTGCGTGTGAACCAAAGATTAGTGTGTTCAGTCATATGTTATCGTGGAAATTTTCAGCTCAAAATGTTAAGGATATAAGTAAATAAACACAAATCCAAAAACATATGAACAACGGCAGATTATCCGGCCAAATTAGAATGACTACAAAAAAGCGACGGTTTCATACATTTCGATAACCTTCTCTATTGAACGTATTATACCTAAGCTGTTCGTACAGTCGCATTCAAACGTTTATTAGCAAATGCCAACCTGTAACTTTATTTGTGGGAAATAGTGGGAGTAATGAAAAAATATGTATTGTTGTTAAATAGGGATTTGTATAAAAGTTAAGGTCGTATTCCTTATTTGTCGAAATAGGTAGATTAGGTACCTACTATAAAAATACAAAATGTATTTTTTAAATGTGAAAGTTTATTTAGGTACCATTATTATGAACTAGCTACATGGCTATGGCTACTGTTTCTTCTTCCATGTCGAGTCGTATAATTCTGCACACCGACCGATGTTTCCTTCCTCCGCGCGGCACCCGATGACGTTGGATTAGTTTTCTGTCTACGGATAACAAAAACAATAGGGAGGGAGTCGCTTTGTCTAGCTAGCGTGAAGAAAGTGAGATAACTAGTAAGCAAAATGGTATAAGTGGGACAGAGATAGATATATAATCGTCATTCTATTTTCAATAATGCGATGTATTTTGCTTTTTACTAGAAGTGAGTCATCTTTTCTCTTGGTAAACAGTTTGCTGTTGCAGTTGATTTAAAAATGCAATATCCCAATAAGACTGGAAATCCTTTCCGCAAAATATGCTTGGTAGATATATAAAGTTCCCAGCCAGATCATGAGACATATTTTATGCTTTGACTACTGGACCACCGAGGCATCTACGCTGTCAAATCCGTTTTTTTGTTACCTCTTCATGCTTTATCTACAGAAATAGTTTCCTGAAATTTCGCATACACATAGTTAGAAATACTGGAGAAGGACATAAGGTACCTTTCATCCCGGGAAAAAGCACTATTCCCAGTGTCCACAGTAGTACTTTGATCTGTGATTTGATGCCATAATATTTACTATTAAAATTACTATTAATTAATTATTATGTATAAGAGAATAAAAATAATAATTTCCAAATCAAAAACCTCTTTTTTTATTTTATATGGCCACTATGTGCATGTCCTGTGCATTTTATAACCATACTAGCTTTTGCCCGCGGCTTCGCCCGTGTGAATTTCCCACGGGAACAGTGCTTTTTCCCAGGTATCTTATGTTCTTCTCAGTACTTATAACAATGTGTATGCGAAATATCAGGAAGAATGGTTGAGTAGATGAAGCATGAAGAGGTAACAAACAAACAAGTAAATAAACAAAAAAAACTCACTTTCGCATTAATAATATTAGTTAGGATAGGATAGTTAGGATTTTTTAATTATTTCCTCAAACTTTGTCGGGAATTCCCAGTTGGGAATTGCCGACAGACGTTTGATAGCGACTGTACGGCCAACAGCTTAGGTATAATACGTTCAATAGAGAAGGTCATCGATATGTATGAAACCGTCGCTTTTTTGTAGTCATTCTAAATTGGCCGGATAATCTGCCGTTGTTCATATGTTTTTGGATTTGTGTTTATTTACTTATATCCTTAACATTTTGAACTGAAAATTTCCACGATAATATATGACTAAACACACTAATCTTTGGTTCACACGCACACTTATTGGGTTGAGCCGGTTTCTTGTATGTTGACGTCAAAGTTAAGTCACCTAATTTTGTCTTTTAGTAATATTATTCAATAATGAATACATGTGCACTTCAGAAACTTTTTGTGGTTATTATAGGTGTATAGAAGAATCGAATACAGTTTTCAGCGAGCTTACACGTCTTTTCATTTAGGCGCTATGATTTTTTTTCGTGATTTCAATGACAACGCGATTACTTAAAAATTATAAATATTTTCTTAAATCTAATTATGGCACAGATTGGCACAAATGAATAGCTACTCATGAATATTTATCTTACAGGCGCACATACGATGGATCTAGGAGATCCACGATTTTGCAAAACGTTACTCCAGCAGGAAATGCAATATCCCGAAAACCTGAAGACGCACAAATGATCTTTTCGGCCCAGATCAATGCACAGCTCTAAGCTCTCTGCCCCCCAAGAATATTTCTCTCTCCGATCATTCGTTTAGAACTTTCCTGCTAGAACGACGTTACCCTAGCAGAATCCTAGATTTCCGTTTTTTTCCTAAACTACAAGACGCACAAAAGTTTTATTCGCGGCACATGTACACTAGACTATGCACAACGTTTTAGTTCCATTCACTTAACTCCAGGATACACTTTCCTGCCAGGGTAACGCACACCCCTTAAACTAATTATTATAAGATAAAAAATCGGTTGCGAAAAATATTTGCTACTAGAATTAAACGTATGGATTAGGTACACTTTTATCAAATATTTTCATCTAAACAACAATGACCTTTACGCACTTTAAGAATAAGATCAAAAATCAGTTGCAAATAAAGTATTAACAATTACTGGGATTAGGTGTATTAGAACTGGTTAGGTAACTGATAAATATTAGCAAGGAGTACCTATTAGGAGCTTCGATCCAGAAATGTTATCTAATACACAGATTAAGGAACAATACTTTGAAGATCTAATACTATCGTGTTAGAAACAATATTGAACTTTACGATGTATGACATAAGGTTGGGAATTGGCTGCGAATGGCGTGTGCGTTACCCTGGCAGGAAAGTGTGTCCTGGAGTTAAGTGAATGGAACCAAAACGTTGTGCATAGTCTAGTGTACATGTGCCGCGAATAAAACTTTTGTGCGTCTTGTAGTTTAGGAAAAAAACGGAAATCTAGGATTCTGCTAGGGTAACGTCGTTCTAGCAGGAAAGTTCTAAACGAATGATCGGAGAGAGAAATATTCTGAGGGGGCAGAGAGCTTAGAGCTGTGCATTGACCTGGGCCGAAAAGATCATTTGTGCGTCTTCAGGTTTTCGGGATATTGCATTTCCTGCAGGAGTAACGTTTTGCAAAATCGTGGATCTCCTAGATCCATCGTATGTGCGCCTGTAAGATAAATATACATGAGTAGCTATTCATTTGTGCCCATCTGTGCCATAATTAGATTTAAGAAAATATTTATAATTTTTAAGTAATCGCGTTTTTTTTGAAATCACGAAAAAAATCATAGCGCCTAAATGAAAAGACGTGTAAGCTCGCTGAAAACTGTATTCGATTCTTCTATACACCTATAATAACCACAAAAAGTTTCTGAAGTGCACATGTATTCATTATTGAATAATATTACTAAAAGACAAAATTAGGTGACTTAACTTTGACGTCAACATACAAGAAACCGGCTCAACCCAATAAGTGTGCGTGTGAACCAAAGATTAGTGTGTTTAGTCATATATTATCGTGGAAATTTTCAGTTCAAAATGTTAAGGATATAAGTAAATAAACACAAATCCAAAAACATATGAACAAGGGCAGATTATCCGGCCAAATTAGAATGACTACAAAAAAGCGACGGTTTCATACATATCGATGACCTTCTCTATTGAACGTATTATACCTAAGCTGTTGGCCGTACAGTCGCTATCAAATGTCTGTCGGCAATTCCCAACTGGGAATTCCCGACAAAATTTGAGGAAATAATTAAAAAATCCTAACTATCCTATCCTAACTAATATTATTAATGCGAAAGTGAGTTTTTTTGTTTATTTACTTGTTTGTTTGTTACCTCTTCATGCTTAATCTACTGAACCATTCTTCCTGATATTTCGCATACACATTGTTATAAGTACTGAGAAGAACATAAGATACCTGGGAAAAAGCACTGTTCCCGTGGGAAATTTACACGGGCGAAGCCGCGGGCAAAAGCTAGTATGGATATAAAATGCACAGGACATGCACGCACATAGTGGCCATATAAAATAAAAAAAGAGGATTTTGATTTGGAAATTATTATTTTTATTCTCTTATACATAGGTAATTTTAATAGTAAATATTATGGCATCAAATCACACATCAAACTACTACTGTGGACACTGGGAACAGTGCTTTTTCCCGGGATGAAAGGTACCTTATGTCCTTCTCCAGTACTTCTAACTATGTGTATGCGAAATTTCAGGAAGACTATTTCAGTAGATAAAGCATGAAGAGGTAACAAACAAACGGATTTGACACCGTAGTTGCCTCGGTGGTCCAGTAGTCAAAGCATAAAATATGTCTCATGATCTGGCTGGGTACTTTATATATCTACCAAGCATATTTTGCGGAAAGGATTTCCAGTCTTATTGGGATATTGCATTTTTAAATCAACTGCTTAGCCTAAAACAAAAATGACTCAATGACTTTGGACTGCACTTTTAGCTGTGGGTCTCGAACAATAAAATAATATTTACTTACTGCTAAAGAAAACCAAATGCCTTCCTTTCTAACCATTGGTAACTTAAATATTTACTTACCATTGCAGATTATTCCATTCCAACTTCATAAACTTTTAACCAACATCTAAAAAGTAAACAAACGCAACTGCGCAACAGGATCTCCATAGCGTCATAACATACAACATGCACGCGTGATACACGCAACGCACCAAACTGTTTACCAAGAGAAAAGAAAAGATGACTCACTTCTAGTAAAAAGCAAAATACATCGCATTATTGAAAATAGAATGACGATTATATATCTATCTCTGTCCCACTTATACTATTTTGCTTACTAGTTATCTTACTTTCTTCACGCTAGCTAGACAAAGCGACTCCTTCCCTATTGTTTTTGTTATCCGTAGACAGAAAACTAATCCAACGTCATCGGGTGCCGCGCGGAGGAAGGAAACATCGGTCGGTGTGCAGAATTGTACGACTCGACATGGAAGAAGAAACAGTAGCCATAGCCATGTAGCTAGTTCATAATAGTGGTACCTAAATAAATAAACTTATTTAAGTATTTTTATAGAAGGTACCTAATCTACCTATTTCGACAAATAAGGAACACGACCTTAACTTTTATACAAATCCCTATTTAACAACAATACATATTTTTTTATTACTCCCACTATTTCCCACAAATAAAGTTACAGGTTGGCATTTGCTAATAAACGTTTTAATGCGACTGTACGAACAGCTTAGGTATAATACGTTCAATAGAGAAGGTTATCGATATGTATGAAACCGTCGCTTTTTTGTAGTCATTCTAATTTGGCCGGATAATCTGCCGTTGTTCATATGTTTTTGGATTTGTGTTTATTTACTTATATCCTTAACATTTTGAACTGAAAATTTCCACGATAATATATGACTAAACACACTAATCTTTGGTTCACACGCACACTTATTGGGTTGAGCCGGTTTCTTGTATGTTGACGTCAAAGTTAAGTCACCTAATTTTGTCTTTTAGTAATATTATTCAATAATGAATACATGTGCACTTCAGAAACTTTTTGTGGTTATTATAGGTGTATAGAAGAATCGAATACAGTTTTCAGCGAGCTTACACGTCTTTTCATTTAGGCGCTATGATTTTTTTCGTGATTTCAAAGACAACGCGATTACTTAAAAATTATAAATATTTTCTTAAATCTAATTATGGCACAGATGGGCACAAATGAATAGCTACTCATGTATATTTATCTTACAGGCGCACATACGATGGATCTAGGAGATCCACGATTTTGCAAAACGTTACTCCAGCAGGAAATGCAATATCCCGAAAACCTGAAGACGCACAAATGATCTTTTCGGCCCAGGTCAATGCACAGCTCTAAGCTCTCTGCCCCCTCAGAATATTTCTCTCTCCGATCATTCGTTTAGAACTTTCCTGCTAGAACGACGTTACCCTAGCAGAAACCTAGATTTCCGTTTTTTTCCTAAACTACAAGACGCACAAAAGTTTTATTCGCGGCACATGTACACTAGACTACGCACAACGTTTTGGATCCATTCACTTAACTCCAGGACACACTTTCCTGCCAGGGTAACGCACACATATTTTAGGTATAAATGCTTTACTCGAATCCATTCGAAACACTTACATGCGACCGAGAGAAAAAACGCGGGAATCGGAAGAATGCATAGGGAATCGCTTAGACTATAAAGGTCAAGTTTTTATTTTTATACTAGCCGCGCTTCCTCCCTTGCGAATTTCGGGATAAAAAGTACCCTATGTGCTATTCCCGGTATTTTTCTACCCGTATAGCAAATTTCATCGAAATCCGTCCAGTAGATTTTGCGTGATTGAGTAACAAACATACATCCTCATAAATTCACAAAATCACAAACTCAAAAGATAGTCTTTGAAATAACATACAGGCCATTTATTCCTTAAATATCTACAAATCAAAGGGAATAAGTAACCACAATAGCTCCGAAAATGATATATTATCGACTAGCTGTTGCCCGCGGCTTCGCCCGCGTGAGTTTCGCTTAGATGAAAAATCTTTTTGTGTTCCAAACTGTTGTAACCTTTGGTAGTAACCTAAACTCTAGTACTCAAAACTTCAGCCATTTGGTTATCCCGTATCCCGCGGGAATATATGTTGATGAACTGGAACAGATGTTCCAGATCTTCAATATTTATTTGTCAGTAGAAAATGCTCATCAGGTTGAACGACTTTCGCTAAGGAGCCATTTCCATATATGCAATAGTGTAGCTGGTCTCTTGGAGTTCTTCATCAGATGATCCTGATCTTCGATGTTTATACGTCAACAGAAAATGCTCATCAGATTGATAAACTTTTGCAAATGTACCATTTCCATATTTCTTATAGTTTAGCTGTTCTGTTAAGGTTCTTCATCAGGTGTTCCAGTTTTCAAAATCAATTATAGCCTATATGTTGCCCAGGCTTAATAGCTATACAACAAAAAAAGTTTCATTTAAATCCGTCCAGTAGTTTTTGCGTGAAACGCGTACATACATACAGACAGACAGACAGACAGAAAGACAGACAGACAGACAGACAAGAAATTCCAAAAAAATATTTTTGCTTTCTATTATTCTTTTTAAGTGTCCCTCTATCCATTTCAGTCAAAAATACTCAATGTACAGACAAAATATTTTTACTGTTTTATTATATGTATAGACAAGGCCATCGCAACTACTATTAAAACTAAAACTATACAAACTTTAGACATCGAAATATTACGGGGTGGCAACATGCGACACGAGGAGTGTTTCAAGAAGTAAATTACGGTGACATGTACTGCGGTATGCGGCGATGTTTACTCGATTGTCCAAGAAGGGGTGGTATGTTTTCATTGCCACTGATTTTGATGAATCCTGTTGTATTTTATGAATCACATTAATCTGACAGGATGACACACAATTTAAAACCCTTGTCTTTATTACAGCCAAACCTAACGAACCAATAACGCCAACTAAACGTATCCCCACACCATCAAAGTCCAAATCAGAGACAAAAGTGTCCCGCACCAAGCTGCCAAACTTCGCGGCGCTTCACCAGCGAAGGTTCCAGAAGATGGAGTCTCTGGACGAGTGCCAGGAGAGGAAGGCCAAGCGGGCCAAGCAGCTGCTGACGCCGAGCGCAGCTGTCACTGTGCTGGAGAGAAGCAGCCCCAGAGGTTAGTGCTGTCTCCACCAGCGAAGGTTCCAGAAGATGGAGTCTCTGGACGAGTGCCAGGAGAGGAAGGCCAAGTTTAAAAGTGCTATTTATTAGCCTATTTAAATAAAATCATTTTCATTCATTTCATTCATTTGATGGAGTCTTAAACGAGTGACTGGAGAGGAAGGCTAAATTGACTCGTATTTAGGATCAGATTTCGTCTATACATAGGTTCATTCATTTAGGACATTAACACAGAAAGATACAGCGTCATGCCATTGTTTTGGGCCGGATCTTAAAAGTGATGTTTGCACTTTGATATAGGTATGTTTTACCAGTTAAGCGTTCGTGTTTTAATTAGTTTATCTACAAATATAAACTACATTTTGTCTGTTTGGTATCACTGTTTATTCGCCTCGTGACAAAAATTGTTTTTCTTGTACATATAAAATAAGATAAAAATAAGTGAATACGAAGAATAAGTCTGCTTGATGATTTCTTACCTTTATCTCTAGTTATTTTGGGATGAATTTGAATCTAGGTATACTTCCCATCACGTGAAAAGGCCGCTGGGAGGGTGAGGTGGGGGTGAAACTTGCGCATGGGTACGACTGACCGCGCGCGCCGGATGAGACCCGCCCGACCCCCGCTCACCGCATAGACCTATATATCGCCTACTGCGCAGCTTAACCGCCAGCGGTCTGTTTACGTGACGGCAACTATATCATAAACATTTTCATCAGATGTTTGTTTTTAGGCATGATCTAGATTTTTTCCAATTTAACTCGTAGTTCCAGAGAGAAACAAAAAATATCATTACCTTACCTATTATTATACTACTATCTATTGCTCGCAGAACCGCCCGCGGCAAAAAATAACATGTGTGTTTTCATACCATCTTTCACCTTCGATTTCAGCCTCTTAGGGTTGATTTAAAAAAAAGTTGACTTCGGGTCTATTTCCATGTTAAATTTCACCAAAATCGGTTAACGCTTTACCCGTGAAAGAGTAACAGACAGACTTGCATTTATAAGTTAGGATATGGATGGATTTACATTATCATTATAGATAGATTGTTGAAATTTATTTAATAGCAGGCAAAATATCGAAAACAAAAGCCACTCAGGCCCATTACTGCTCGCGACCGCAACTGAACCACAGACTACAAAATACATTAGTCTCATAAAAGCCGAAGCGCACTTTATCTCAAAAACACGGATTTTGATGTTATCGAATTCATTGTTTATTGTGTTGGTTTGTTCATGTGGAATACTCATTAAATAATCGTCAAACTCTTCGATCTCTTTTATAACAAACCCCTTTTGAAAATGCCCCCGCCGCGATACAAAATCCTAGACGTTTTTATTGAAAACTTATGTCAAATAGCATTATTAAAAATCAATTAAAATTTCAGTGGCCGAACAGGGAACAAAAAAATCTGACGTGAGAAAGCCGGACAAGAGGCCTGAGTCCAAAAAAGAAGTAAGAACCACCAGGGCAAAAGAAAATAAGTCAGAAGTGCAAGTGAAGAGCAAAGAAGACAAAAATAAAGAAATGGAATCGAATTCAGAAGATGCGAGGTCAGATGCTGCCAAAGGTTTACCGACCCTGGCTTCTCTGAAGAGGGGGTACACGCGTTTCGGGTTTAAAATGAATATCGGGGTGAATCCGTTCAGCGTTCAAAAGGAGTCGAAGGTTAAGGAGGCGAATCCGGTAATTGCAAAAGAGTCTAAAGTTAAGGAGGCAAATCCGTTCAGCATTCCGAAGACAGATGTGAAGGTTAAGGAGACAAGGAACAGGTTAACTCGTCAGGTAAGTTCATTTAGATCTTTTTGAGTCGAAATTTCTGGTGGTCTAAATGGCCACATTGATGGGTTAAGTATATGACCCATTTCCCATTTCTTAATTATTTAACAAACCAATTATAAAAAAATAAAAACTACGATTGACAACTCACATAGCCTATGTCACCATATACCTCTTACATCAAAATCTGTTAAGCAGTTCAGGACTTATAAATAAATAAACTTACACACATGAACCCTGAAAACTTAACACTACTTTTTTGATTCTGTATATAATACTAGCTTTTGCCCGCGGCTTCGCCCGCGTGAATTTCTCTTCCCACGGGATCAGTGCTTTTTCCCGGGATGAAAGGTACCCTATGTCCTTCTCCGTACTTCTAACTATGTGTATGCAAAATTTCAGGAAGATTGGTTCAGTACATGAAGCGTGAAGAGGTAACAAACAAACAAACAAACAAACAAACCAACAAACAAACAAACTCACTTTCGCTTTTATAATATTAGTTAGGATTCAATGTATATTCGTCCACATAGATAGTTCTTTAATCATAAGACACATACGTAGTAAAGTGATGTCTTTGGAGAAAATGCAGCAGTGGAGTTTGTTGCGCCGCCTCTTCTCCACTTGCGCTTTGGAGGCGGTGGTAACCTTAGCTTCAAGTAACTTTCTGACGTCAACTATCTAATCTTAGTTTACAACAACAACAAGAAAACTTTATTAGCACACAAGAAATTACGTTTTTTTAGATACATAAAGTACCTAACTTAAAATTAAAATAAGCTAATTATTAAAAACAAAAAACACGACTGACAATTTACATAGCCTATGTCACTTGGAGGAATGCAAGGAATCTAAAAATACCCCTTACATTAAAATCTGTTAAGCCATTCAAGACTTATGGTGGAATAAAGAAACTTACATACATACATGAACCCTGTAAACATAACACTCCTTTTTTGGTCAGTCGTGTAAAAAAGAAATGATGCGCAAAAGTTTATTAGTATACGACGATTTAAAAGTGCTATTTTTTAAGCCAATTTGAATAAAAACGATTGACTTTTGACTTTGTAGATGACCCAGCCATCTTTGGCCGGCATGTCGGTGAGTCGCAAGGAAGCCGCCAAGCAATTGGTCATGCGCGAGAAGTCCTTCAGCCAGGACCGGAAGCGGAAGGAAACTCGCACCGTCATCAAGGGCGTGCGCACCAACCGCCGGTTCGAGCTGCAGATGCAAATGAGGAACATCAGCTAAAGGATTATAAGATACCGCTGGAATCTCAACTAGCGTTGCAGGACTATCGATAGTTTGACTATCGATAGTTGACCTTGAAAAATAGTCATACTATCGATAGGCCATCGATAGTATTGACACGTGGCAATACTATCGATAGTATCGATAGTTTTGGGTATCATCAATAGTATTGCAAACTATTGGTTATCGATACTATCGATAGTACTGACACGTGGTAATACTATCGATAGTATCGATAGTTTTAGGTATCATCGATAGTATTGCAAACTATTGGCTATCGATACTATCGATAGTATTGACACGTGTCAACACTATCGATAGTGTGACTATTTTTCAAGGTCACAATACTATTGACAATACTATCGATAGTCAACACTATTGCTGCAATGCTACAACAAATATTACCACTGGATTCCATTTGTGTGTCGTATAAAAGTGGGTTAAGAATCATGTAAGATGAATGATGGCGGTTAAACGCAGTAAGCGATTTATCGGCCTGCGCGGGGCGGGCGGGTCTCGTCCGGCGAACGCGATTATTTCGTCAGTCGTACTCATTGTAACTTTCATCCCCCACCTCTCTCTTTTAAATGTAACCATCATTCTTTTTTAATGACGCGAACTATACATTTATAACATCAGTTTCAATAGCGATTACTACTTACCATAATTTGAGAATTATAGTGTACACTCGGGGGCAGTTAACCTGACACCCTGAGGTAGGATTCAGTCAGTTATATCTGCCCCCAACTGTACACCGCTGAGCATAGATGAATGGAACTTTCGGCATTTTTCGGTGACATTTTTTTGTTTATTTATTCCATAATTTAAATCATTAAAGATTCAAAAGCAATACACGAACAGTTACTGAAAAAAATCCTCGCAAGGCTTATCTGAATAGGTAAGTTGTTTTTGTAATTCAGTTGCCCACTGCTGGACATAGCGGTTCGTAGAATGGAAGCGACTTTCAGCATTTTTCGGTTACTTTTCTTTTTGATTTATGTTTATTTATTCCATAATCTTATCAGATGCGTGCCTTTTAATCTAATGTGTCATTCTAACTACACTTGACATGTCTACAATTACCGCCATCTAGTGGTAGTAGTCGTGAACACTAGAAAACTGAACAGTCAAGTGTGCAGGTTTCCTCACGATGTTTTCCTTCACCAGACGCCATACATTTAGAATATACTAACCCGAAGCAGCTGGTGGTGAACATGTCTATGCACGAGTCAGAGATCTACCAACTCAGAGGTACATGTCGAAATATGTAACTTAGATATTGGCAGGACATAAATTAAATCAATTTCTTTATTTTCATTATAGGATACAAAACATCGGTTATTGACGTTTATAACACATTATCGGAGACCAAACTCACTTTAGGTCTTTGCTACATTTTATATCTACATTCTACTCTACGCTTTCCTTTATACTTTTTTTTCTGACTCTTCCTTGTTGAAAAGGCTTCACGTGAAACTCACAACCGATTTTGATGAAACTTAGTACGTGTAAATTTAGTTTAGTACATGTATAAAACTTGGAATAAAACATAGGGTTTTTATCAACAAAATACACCGCAGAATGGTGGGTAATCATGATTAGAAAAAATAAAAAACTTAGGTCTTTCACATATTTGCAATAGACAATAGATATTTGTTTATAATAAAGTAATATAATACTTAAAATAGTTTTAATTATTTGGTACCGTGGAATATTATTCTAAAGGAAGTCTAATTTATCTGGCGAATTAACGTTAATTTTAGTAATGATTTAACGAACGGGAGACGATGCAAGCGCAAATTTCTATGCAAAAAAGTCTGCCACTTTCGTTGGGGGAGGGGGGGGGGGGGGACGCGCTCACTAACGCAATGCGCCATGTTAGACAACATAATTTATACACGCACACAAAGATAATGCCGACCACTAGCTTAAGGGCTCTCAGTAAGTGAAAACGGCAATATTGGCTGTTTTCTATAAGCTGCTGTTTAAGGAATTGAAGAGTTTTCGCCCTGAAATTTCTGATATGTATTGTAGAACGTATGTTTAAAGGGAGGACTGTTTCCAAAACACGATGGGAAAAATTTTGCTCGATAGAAAAAAATCCTGAAGTTACCTCTAAAATTTCATATGAATACAGATAACATCCGTGTTTTATAATAAAAAATGTTTTAAAATCACCAACACAAAGGTATTTTACCTTTTCGATTTCGTGACTGATTTAAATTTTTGAAAAACTAATCATTTCTATTAACTTTTTGATAAAAATGTGAATGGCGCGCAACCGGGACGTCCCCCCCGCCTCAGCCGCTTCATATGAATTTTCGCTGACCGCCTAACCCCCCTTAAGATTGGAATAGATTATGTTTGTAAAACAATCGAAAATAAAAGCATTGTATTAATAAACGTGTTCTTATTGTTGAAATAGACAGTGCGTTAGATATTTTTGTGCAGAATAGTGAATCAACAACAATCAGCATCTTCGTTGGGATTTTATAATTCTGATTTCAATGTATGGGAAAATGGCAATTTTTTTTTTTTTTAATGCTGTTGTGTTATACCTATAGTATATGAGTACACTAAAATACACGACTATCCCCCCCCCCCGCCTTCGCCGTCCCCTCTTCCCTCTTGAAACGTGTCCCGTTTTACAGATTTTCTTAATTCTTAGGGAAAACTATACGAGTTAGTACAAAATGATCAAGCTACATTATTTGTCAATAAATTACCCAGAAATAAGTACTTACATTTATTTTCATACGAGTCATAGTTTCACCTATATAGGGTTACTTTTTAGTTGCTTACATATATAGGTAGGTATAACAAAGCAGCATTGAAACATGGTTAATAATTTTGCCGCGAAATAATCTAAAATGAATTATGGTTTTGTCATAGACAGAAAAAATATTGCATAAAAATGTCTTTTTCTATCAAAT
>CM031588.1:562908-840908 GCA_018467065.1 Ephestia elutella | reverse complement strand
ACCTTGTATCTGGGAAAGTAAATTATATAAATATACTAAATAATAACATTTTCGGCGTCAACTTCACTTTGTACCTAGGAAAGTAATAATTTTTTTTTAGTTACAACTAAAGATATTTGCTACAACCTTCTAGCAGGTGACACCGTTAGAGGCAAAGATAAATGGTCAAGAACGTTGGCAGAACGGGGCAGACCTTATAAAATATGGATAGACGATATCAAGGAAGTGGCTGGAGCAACTTGGACTAGGAAAGCAGGAGTCAGAAAGACGTGGAAAACATTGGAGCAGGCCTTTGTCAATGGACATTTTCACAAAAAATATTTGTCCGGTCGCTATGATAGAAAATTAAAGTGTTTTTGATTTGCTGTAAAGTTTGAAAGTTCGAATAAATGCTATTATTACTATTACAACCTTCTAGCTTAAAAGCAAACAAAAATACAAAAATCTGATTGCTGGACCACTTGAATATTTTTGTCTCTGAAATGTTGATATAAACTTACTTATAGTTATTGAGAGCAGAATAAGGCGCCACGACCGGCACAGCGAACAGTAGCTCATCTTCAGGTACCGGGCAGCCCGTCAGTTGGTTCAGCAGCTCGTCCACTCCGGCGCCGGCGCCGGCTTCCGATTGCTCGGGCTGGGGACGACATAATTGACTATAATAATACTGTACCTAAACACGAGTCGCTACGATTATTTAATTTTACGTAAAAATAACAAATCCAAATAAAATAATTATTTTTATTAATCAGAACTCTGGACCATCAAAGTAGCTGTCATAGTCACTAATATAGATAATAAATTCATAGTGAATAATATTATCTACTCTGACTCTGATTTTACGATTCGATACGATTGCGTGAATTCTTGTCCCTCTTTCTTTTTTATTGTATTGCCTTAATGTAAATTTTTTTAAATTTTAAGGTGCGATAATCGTTATATTCAGCATTTAAAAATCAATAAAAACCTTATTAAATAAGTCGAAAAATTAAACGATGTATCGCGATTTTTTATATTTTCACTATCGATTTATTGTAGCCGGATGCAATGGAACTCTCTAAACGGGCAAGCTGGAAATTCAAGTACTACATTTCCGCGCATAGATTTAAAAATCAAAAATTCGGAACTTCATGGGCTTGACCCTGATGACACCTGCCATATGGGAGTTTAAGTTTCGGCCCGATTATAATATAAATTAAAATATTTTTTTTAACATAATTGTTTTGTAGAAAAGTGTCCAGGGTGTGCCTATATGTATACATATAGTTTTTTTACCTCTGGCTCCGGTTCGTCCGCGTCAGAATCCGCCTCGAATATGACGGGTGCTGGTTGCGGTATCTTCTTCTGGTTCCCCTTCTTCCCCCCCGCCTTGACGGCCGCCGCTTTCTTCTGGGCCTTCTTCGTTTCCTTCGCCATGTTAGCTGCCTGTTGCCAAGTCAAGTAATGTTACGAATGCTCATTTTTTGTTTGATTAAAATGTTTAATTTTATAGAAAATGGTAGTACCATGTAAACAAAAAATATAAGGGATATCCTAATCCTAACTAATATTACAAATGCGAAAGTGAGTTTGTTTGTTTATTTCTTTGTTACCTCTTCACGCTTCATCTACTGAATCAATCTTCCTGAAATTTTGCATATACATAGTTAGAAGTATGGAGAAGGACATAGGGTACCTTTCATCCCGGGGAAAAGCACTGTTCCCTTGGGAAAATCACGCGGGTGATAAGGGATAAAGAAGTTAGGGTTTCGTAACTCAAAAAGCAAAAACGGAAGCCTTATAGGATCATTTTGATGTCCGTCTTTCGGTCAAACAATTTTTAAGCAGCTGTAAAATAATCAACTTTATAACCGTAAATGTTGGAAATTTCCGCATATTTTGCGATTTTAAATGGGAATCAAAACCTATTTGGTACTTTCTGACCTGGTTTTGACCTGGAATCATGAAATTGGGCAAGAAGCAAGATCTAACAGAACTTGAAAAATATACTTGGAAACCAGAAAAAAGGTGAATTTATTATTGCAAACTTATTATTTGCGCTTGATGCAGTATGAATCTGTAGGAGCGTGTCTGGGGATCGCACTGCAAAGGTAAGTTTGTTTTTTGAACTAGTTGGCCTTTTAGAGCAATAATTTGAAATTATTTGCGTGAACGGAACCCTCGGTGCGCTAGTGTGACTCGCACTTGGCCGGTTTTATTGTTCATAAATCATCATGTAAGTATATTGTATTTTGACGAGCTCCAGCGGTCGTCACGCCGGACTGCCACACCGGAGGTCCCGGGTTCGATACTTTATCGGGTTAAGATGGAAAATGATCTTTTTCAGATTGGTCTGGGTCTTGGATGTTTATCTACAGCTTTTAAGCTTACTGGCTTTTGCCCGCGGTTTTGCCCGCGTGAATTTCCCATGGGAACAGTGTTTTTTCCTAGGCTGAAAGGTACCTACACTATTTCCTACTCAGTACCTACTTCTAACTAGTGTATGCGAAATTTCAGGAAGATTGGTTCCGTAGATAAAGCGTGAAGAAAACAAAAAAAAACATCCTCAATTTCGCATTTATTATTATTAGTTGGGATTAGTGATTTTAATTGATAGATTTCATCATAGCTATAGGAGGTCCATTGCATTATTTAATTCTGTTGAAGGTAAACATCGCGTGGTGGTAACAATCTGGTTGATGATTCATATGTTAGTGTTTTAATTTTATAAGAGAAAGGAATGGCCAACCACTGAAAATAATAATTATTAAAAATAATTATTAATAATTTAAAAAACCTGCCGTGTGTTTCATTTCACGCTATTGCGGGTATACGACTATAAGAGGAGGTTCATAAATTAATCGTTCTATATTTGCGTGTATGCAGTGTACAGTTACGGGTAATAACATAAATACAAACATAGCTACATTTTCACATCTCTTCTCATTATAATTTGTTTTCATGTTGTACATGAGTATGAGTAACTTGTAAACAAATGTGTGCACGCAAACTGTGTATGCAATTACTTATTATAACAATTTGATATATACAACTTTGAGTGCGGAACTATAAATATTTTTATTGTTAACAACGAATCGGTTGGTTTTCTCGGTCTTCAAAGAAATGTAGAGCAATATGAAGTTGCTTTTTCATATTTTCGTCACGTATATTTTCATATCTTTTTGTAGATCGTCATTCTATACAGGTTCGAAAGACAAAATTATTTCTTTTATGCAAGAAGAGGGCGTACAAAGAAAGGCAGTAAAGAGGGCTGACAATATTTTTTCTTTTATGAAAACTGAGGGCGAACGAATACCGAAAGCGAAGACAAGGAAGAAAGCTGGTAGTGCGTTCAACATAATACGAAAATATAGAGAACACAGCGACGAAAAAGGGCGGTCGCGGTTGGACCCAGTGTTGAATTTCGTAAATGGTAAAGATAAGATAGTTAGGTACTTTATTTGATAAATATGTGTAAATTGTTTCAAGATTAAACATAGATCCAAAACATTTTATTCTGGTCACTTTTAAATACATTCTAATGGAGAATAAACCACCCAGGACTAGCGCATAAATGCCTCGACGATTTACAACTTTTGGCGCCGTTTTGTTGACGTAGTATAAAAGTCAAATAGGGTATTTGACTGTTTTTGAAAACCTATCTAAAATTGTTCATTACGTTAACAGAAAACTAACGACATATATATTTTTGATTATTTTTTAGTATTTACATTTAAAATCGATGAAAAAGTTCAAAATAATGATATTACCGCTTAAAAGCTCAATACGTTACAATGAGAACCCCGTGACGTATTTTGGGCAATCGTCACTAAAAGCAGTTCTGTTTTACGTATACTAATATCACTTCCTTGTTTTCATAACAAGATTTTCAATAGAATACGATGAATTTAAATATTAAAGTGAGCGACAAAACTAATTAACAATGTAAGTTGCTATGACATTAGTGTAAAGGGCCCAGATATATTCTCACAATTTTTCTAAAATAACGGTGCGACATTTACAGTGCGAAAAGGAACATGGAATTGACACTTGACTGATTTGACCACCTCAATTACGTCATTGAAAATGGCGAAGCGTTTCATATCACGTGGTCCAGGGATTGAAATAAATTACTTTAAAATTAGTTTATTAACATAATCGTTGCTTCTTTTGACATGTTAAAATATCCAAAAATTATAGAAAAATATTGTCTGTAAGGATATTTATAGAATTACTCATATTTTTAATCTAGTCAAATACCCTATTGAATGATCAATTTATTTCACAATCAAAAATAGTCCATGGTCAAAACAAATTAAAACCAAAATTATGATCATCATTACAACCGCAAAATATACACTGCTGGATAAAGGTCTCCCCCAAGATTTTGGGGGGATTTGCCATACTCACCATGCTTGGCAGGCGGGTTGGCGAGCGCAGTTTTTTTTGGCTTTGTGAGCTTCCGACGCTGCTGCCCATCGGAAGCATTTCCCTTAGTCGCCTCTTACGACATCCATGGAATGAGATGGAGTGGTCCTATTCTAACCCGGGAACCACACGGGTTAATGATCAATTCAAAGTAAAAAAAAACCGGCCACGTGCGAGTAAAACTCGCACACCGAAGGTTCCCTACACGCAAAGCATTTCATTTTAGCTCTAACTAAAAGACCAACTAGTTTCAAAAACAAACTTAACTTTGCAGTTCCATCCCTAAGATTCATACTGAATCCAGCGCAAAAATAAGTTTGTAGCTCTTTTTTTTAGATTTTCAACAACATATTTACAATTTTTAGATTTATTCCTGTATAAGTACTGTCTTGCTTTTTGCCAAATTTCATAATTTTAAGTCAACGGGAAGTACCCCATAGGTTTTTATTGCTGCCTGAAATCGCAAAATATGCGAAAAATCGCAACATTTACGGTAATATATCTTGATCGCGTTGACGTATAATTTCAATAATTTTTTTGCTGAAAGAGACCGTGGATCGGGATATAAAAGTACCAAATCGGCTGCTCAAAGTTAAAAGCAAATAACTGGTTGCCCATCATTAGGCTGATTTTTACGAAATGAAAATGTGTTAAAATTTCCTGCATAACCCAAAGGTTGGCTGGTAGATAATGCTTTAGCATTAAGCCCTCCTATTGTACGTTTACTTTGTATTTTTGTACAATAAAGGTTAAATAAATAAATAGTATAATGAAACTCTATCAAATACAAATCGACCTTATGATAGGTAGGTAACCAGTGACTTTTTTTAACTTTGATCAGGTATATTTTCTACCCTTTTACCGAATATCATAATCCGTCCATGGACGCCAATAAAAATCTACCTACTGCATTAGATTTTGCGTGATTGAGAACAAATATACAAACTTGCATCCAAATATTCGCGTGGATTTACTTATTAAATAGTGTGATCTTGTACACTTTTATTTCTTACACCATTATTTTTCTTTCTTAAATTGTTTAGTGTATGTTTAGCTTTAATACGCCTGAAACACAGGGTAATTTTTTATCCTAGCTCAGGCACCATTTATCTTTGTATTTCTTTATTTGTGTGTGTCCATGCTGTAAAAAATTACCATTTAAGAAAACTGAATAAAGATTTATTTATTTATTTATCTTCTTATTTAAGAGCCGCGCTCTTGTCGGTGGAGTATACGCCATACTTCTCTGTTCTGTTGTTTAAGGTCTTGATACGACACGACGCCTGCCTTCTCTTTAAGTTGGCTTACATAACCCTTTCTCGGTCTCCCTGGACCTCTTCCATTTACCTCTCCTTCAATTATATTTTTAAATAGGTCATCGTGTCGTATCAAGTGGCCGATCATTCTCCCTCTCCTATTCTCAATTTCATTGAGTAGACTCCTCTTTTCATTTACGATCTTATTAGTGTGATACTACCTAAACTCCATTTATTCTTATTTGTCCTATTATGTAAACAATCTTCACAGTACTTTTTGTTGAATTTTGTTGAAAATAAATCAAATATTAGTTCAAAACTAAACATTCTAAAGTAAAACATTTATTAACCACGAAAGTAATTTCCTAAAAAGTCTATTTTAATTTATATTGTTGTAAAATCATAAAAAGACATGGTAAGATTGTTTACATTATAGGACAATTATGAATAAACGGACTTTACTTATACATGAATACCGAGTAATAGTACTTGTACTATTATATATTCTGTGGTAATAGATAGTTAATTTATAAAAGAACTAGCCTGTGCCCGCCACTTCGTCCGCGCGTAATTTACGTTTGTTAATATCTCAGGTTCTAAGTGACTGATCGAGACGAAACCTACGCCAGATTTTAAGTTAGACCTCCAATACTATAACAGTGAAAACCGCATCAAATTTGGCTTAGTAGTTTTTGCGTGATGCGCGTACAAACATACAGACAGAAAGACAGGCCTAAAGTTTTAAAAAAAATCGTTTTGGCTTCTATTGGCCCTATAAATACCCCTCCTAGTTTTTTTTTTCTTAAATATCTCCTAAGAACAGACACAGACCAGTTACAACTTTATTATATGTATTGATGACGATATATTTGTTATAAAATACTAGTTCGCCCGCGTGAATTTCCCACGGGAACAGTGCTTTTTCCCGGGATGAAAGGTACCCTATGTCCTTCTCAGTACTTCGAACTATGTGTATGCGAAATTTCAGAAAGATTGGTTCAGTAGATAAAGCGTGAAGAGGTAACAAACAAACAAACAAACTTACTTTCGCATTTATAATATTAGTTAGGATACCTAGTATCATTGAGTTAGTATCCCATAACACAAGTCTCGAACTTACTTTGAGACTAACTCAATGTGTGTGATTTGTCCGTATATATTTTTATTACTATCCTGTGCCCGCGACTTCATCTTTCTACTTTTTATTCCGCGTGTAATGTACTAATGTTTATATCTTCGGTTCTAAGCGGCGTATCGAGATGAAACCTACGTCAGATTTTAAGTTTGACCATCAACAATACAACAGTAAAAACCGCATCAAATTTGGTCTAGTAGTTTTTAAATATATATTTGAGAAAAAAACTACGAGGGTTCTTTATAGGGCCAATAGAAGCCAAAACAATTTTTTTTTTATTTTTGTCGGTCTGTCTGTATGTTTGTACGCGCATCACGCAAAAACTACTAAACCAAATTTGATGCGATTTTGACTGTTGTATTGCCTACGTCATAACATCTACCTGCATGCCAAATTTCAGCCCGATCCGTCCAGTGGTTTGGGCTGTGCGTTGATAGATCACTATATCAGTCAGTCAGTCAATCATTCACCTTTGAGTTATATGTATATATAAGGTGGACTCAAATTAACTACAAATATTTTCAGGACTGGCTCCAGGAGGCTAAATAAACGTATTGGAGATAAAATTTTAAAAATCGATACGCTAGTTTTTATTTATTTTTTTTCTAACAAAAAAGATATTATAAAATGATGACATTTAGTATCATACTGTAGATACATGTTAGACAATTCATTCATCTATAAGCTCCACCCACCAAATAATAGTAAAATTAAATTGATTTGCCGTCTTCCTCTTTTTATCAAAAGTGCGTGGAAGACAGAGTTTTATTTATTTGTGTGGATCAAACACACACACACACACAAATAACCTAAGATAGCCTAATAACTAATAAGATGATAATTTAAGTGTAAGTTTTGGGGTTTAAGGCGACTAGGAGAGCAAACACGTGAATTTTGGTTTATCAAATTTATTAATAAGTTTACAATTTACAATAAAATAATACTTCCCATCACACTTTTTCACACATAAACGTAAAACGTGCACTCATCTGTCCACAAAATGTTATTATTTTGGTTCCTACACAACCACTGCGAAAACTCCACTCTGTCTTCATAGTCCGTCGGGAGCATCTCCTGAACCCTCAGAATATGATAGGGATGAAATCCCTCGCTATGCAACACTTTTAAAATGTATGATTTCGACACAAAGAAGACACGTGCGGCGTCTTCAGAGCTGGCCACCGGGTGTCTTAAAAAAGTCCAACACATATTCTTCCAGCCGTACAGGATACCGCGGTCGGCCTGCACCAGGCCTGGGTCGGAAACTGCCGGTCTCGCGGTGACGCTGCACGGCACCAAGAATAGTTCTTGGGTTGATCCGCCGACCATACCTTCTCGAAAAAATCTCCCACGCCCGAGTACAAATTTCATTTGTATCATGGTAGCAGATTGTCATATTCAAGTAGTCCTGGTTTTAATATCGGTAAGGCATTTTTTACAACATACAACTTCATGTCAAAAGCTTTTTATTAGACCAATCTCCAAGACAACGTCTATGGTATATCTCTGGTATGTGCACAGAGTATATCAAAATGAGGTTGTAACATTCCTCCCCAATTAACTTAAAGCATTTCTTCGATTAATCGACGAGGTGCTTGCCTCTGCCGGTTCGGGAATACACAGAGTATCTATCAGCAGAGTCGACAAAAGTATGTAATGTTTTGTCTCATGTCAAGGTATGTATTTTTTAACATCTTTATTAAACATGGTCGTTACTATTGTGCAATAGTTTTAGGTCGGGAAAACAATTAAATACGTAGGTGATAAAACTTTTTTAACATAAAAGAAAGTCAAGTGCGAATGAGGCCATACCAACTAGTAGATCTATCAAAAGGTTCAACATTTTTGCTCTCACTAAAACATAAATAAAAGCCAAACTTTATTTTCGCCATTCGATCCGTAGACGCTGTTACTGGACGAATTACGTTCACTTTTTAGTGTTCGAACGGGACCCTATTACTAACACATCTTAAGAATACGAATAATTAAATTAAAACAATTATTTAAGGGGGCTCCCATACACCAAACGTGATTTTTTAGAATGCTACGGAACCCTTCGTGCACGAGTTCGACTCGTACTTGGCCGGTTGTTGATTTGATTTGAAAAGGAAAAATGAAAAGTTTTCAGATATCTTTATTTTCTGTTTGTCAAGACAATAGAACTTTCCAATAATAGAATAATCCAATAATAATAATATTTAAAAAAACCTATGAAAAAAACCTATAAAAAAGACCTATGATTGATTGCTCCGTTCCATAGTTACTCTATGACAGAGCGGCACCATAGATAGAGCAACACGGACTCACGCGCGCGCCGGTGGGCGGCGGCTTTTTTTTGTGGCCGCGTGTAGGTAGTTTCATTTTAATTGGTTAAAATAATTGGCCAATGAGGTAAGGACTGAAACATCGTCTCTCGTGTTTTATGTTACATGATACAGGATGTTATAATGTTACGGTTTTCAAAAAACAAAAAGTTAATTTTTCTCGAAAACTAGCGTGTAGAAAATTGAAAAAACCACTGATATTCTTTCTAAATAATATCAGTAATCAGCCCTGAAAATATTTGTAGTTAATTTGAGTCCACCTTATATATAGATTGAACACTTACCTTTAACAACTCCACAGCTATAGCCTTGTCTTCCTCGTCCTGGTCGCGGTACTTCTCCTTAATCTTCTTCAGTTTCCCGCGCTGGCCTCGCTTCACGCTCTTGTCTTCTTGCCTCTTCTCTTCTTGTCTCTTCTGATCTTTCTTCTGCGGCTTCTTACCGCCTCGCTTTGGTAAGATTGGGAATGTTGGCATTGTATCTTCGCCTGGGAATTTTTGGTGAAATAAAATAATTTATCGCGTTCAAATATTCCACCAGATGTCGGCATTTACAAGTAAGGACAGACACCTGTCAGATGGTACAACGCTGTCAATGTCGATGTGTCAAATTCAAATGACAATATTGTGCAATGAGCGATTTTTCTGACATTTAATTAAGAAAAAAAATCAGTATATAAAAGTCTCAACATATGGCGTTTTATTGAAAGCCGAGTCGTAATAATGGCTGTATCTATATTGTGCGCTTTTTATTGTCAGCCAGAGGCAGAAAAAAAAATCACATAACAGTTGCACAAATCACAATATTGATACTTTTTAGATGTTTTTTTACTAAGTTTTTTTTTTTTAATGCCAATCCCGTGAATTTTTGTTTTTTGTTTGAAACTTTTTCTCTCGCCTTTGCTTAAGCGCCATCTATGAATTCATCTGGAACTATTTTTTTTTTAATTTGGGTTTCGGAAAATCCCTCATTGACATAACCATTCATGGACCATACTCGCTAGTAGCACCAAATAGTGAGCGTAAATACGATAACCTTCATTATTGAAGATAATGCAACGTTGATTGATGGTTTAATATGTAGTACATATATACAAAATTGAGCTGACTGATTGAATATCAACGCAGAGACGAAACCGCTGAAGGTGGAAACTTGAAATGCAAAAAGGTTCTTTCTATAGCGCAAGCGTCTAAGGAATTTTGGAAATTCCACCCCTAAAAAGGAGAAAAACGAAATTCACGCGGGCGAAGTTAAGGACAAAAACTAGTACTAACATTACGCTTATTTCCCGTGTGGGTAGGTAGAAACTATGGATTTCCACTTGCTACGATCCTTACAGATCTCTCTCGCTTCCTCTATACTCATCACTCTCTTCATACTTGCCTACCTAAGAATATTTTTGTACTTACTCTTATCTGAAGCTTCTGATATGGTTCTTGTCTTCGATTCTATAAACACCTGTCCAGTTCCATGATCAACCTGTCAAAATACATTTAATATAGTTTCAACTTTTCAACTCGCAAAATATTAGATACTAGCTGCGCCCCGGAGCTTCGCTCCCGTGGGAAATTCGGGATAAAAAGTACCCTATGTGCTATTCCCGGTGTTTTTCTACCCGTGTACCAAATTTCATCGAAATCTATCCAGTAGATTTTGTGTGATTGAGTAAAACACATCCTCACAATCTCACATCCAAACTTTCGCATCTATAATATTATAGGATGATGAAGATTTCTAGACGAAATTAAAGAGACCTCTCTATACGATACGACCTCTACCTTAGAGGTCGTATCGTATAGAGAGGTCAAATCGATGGCAGAAGACAGGCATACATGGAAATTACTCCACCGACAAGAACGAAGTTCTTAAATTTATTGATTGATTGATGATGATATGTAGGTATATCGTTATCATCATTACATACAATCATCTTATAAATAAAAGATTAACTCTTTCAGGCACAAAAAAAAAAAATTATATATAAAAGGTGGTTAGTTTGCTAACCACCAAACCTAAAAGAGTTAAATCAAGGCAGTGTGCCCAGAATACTGACAGCAATTCTCCGTAACTTATCCGCTGAGAAAAAACACCTATTTATTGAGTCTCCAGTAGCCTCGAAGAAACACGTTGAGATTTCCTTTCGATTTTTTTAGCTTCAGGCACAGGGTGGGCGCTTCATAGAAACGGCGCGTCAACTATACCTACTACTACTACAAATGAAACTGTATATCCGTGAACACGTCAGTAACACGTCAATGTGTGCGTTTTCATAGTCATAGCGTCCCAATCCGCAAAATAACGGGAGGAGGAGTGCGGGGGTGACATATTGCGGGAGGGGCAGGGAGTTTCCTTTCTGTATGTAGTACTTATATTAATTCTGTGCTTCAGGCGAAAGTTAAAAACTTACAAAAACGATTTCAACACACTTGCACGTAATAGTGGGTCTTATCACCTCGTATTTAAACCCATAATCCTACTAATATTATAAATGCGAAAGTTTGGATGTGAGTTTGTAAGTTTGTGAGGATGTTTGTTACTCAATCACGCAAAATCTACTGGACGGATTTCGATGAAATTTGGTATACTTACAGGTAGAAAAATACCGGAAATAGCACATAGGGTACTTTTTATCCCTAAAATCGCACGGAAGCAAAGCCTCGGGGCGCAGCTAGTCATCTAATAAATAAAAGATCTCGAACGAACCAAGGCAGTGTGCCCAGAATACTCGCAGCATTTCTTCGAAAGTTATCCGTTAAGAAAAACATAATCCAAGATATTACGCACGCGTGCTTTTTGAAGTTAAATTGGTAAAAGATTGCAAACTATATGTGCGTCCACAAAGTATTCTACTTACCTTAATATGTGTATCAGGGAAGTCGTCATCGGTAGAACTGTCGCTGTCCGACTCATCTTCCTTCTCTTTCTGTATCTCTATCTCTTTCGCACCCGCGCTCTGCTCTGCGCCGCCCTCTGGCGGTTTGTCAGTGACTTCTAGTGTTGTTTCCTCTGCTATCGTGTTCAGTTGGCTTTCTGATGTCGGGTCTTCGTCTTTGTCTGAGGTTTCTGTAAATCCATACTAATATTATAAATGCGAAAGTTTGGATGTGAGTTTGTGAGTTTGTGAGTTTGTGAGTTTGTGAGTTTGTGAGTTTGTGAGTTTGTGAGGATGTTTGTTACTCAATCACGCAAAATCTACTGGACGGATTTCGATGAAATTTGGTACAGAGGTAGATAATGACCTGGAATAGCACATAGGCTACTTTTTATCCCGGGAAAAAGCACTGTTCCCGTGAGAAATTCACGCGGGCGAAGCCGCGGGCAAAAGCTAGTAATCTATACATATAATAAAACTGCGTAGCGACTAAGAAGCGGTGGTGGCCTAGTGCGTAGGGCACCCGCCTGTGACTGCAAAGGTCCCAAGTTGGAGTCCTGTCCGTGCTACATGAGTTTGTATTCCAATCTGACTCATGTACGTTAATCTTCATCGACCTCCACTTGCTTCCGGTGAAGGAAAACATCGTGAGGAAACCTGCACTCTGGTTGATGATTATCAGCTAGTGCGTGAAATGGAGAAGGCAATGGCAAACCACTCCATTAAAATTGCCAAGATAGTCGTTGTGTGTGTTTCATTCCATATAATGACCACGACCCTCAGTCATGAGGAATACGACTACGGAGGAGGAGATAATAAAACTGCAATTATTTTATGATTGTACATAGGAGATATGAGGGCTCTTTAGAGGGTTAAAAATAGAAGCCAATGATTTATTTTACAAGTTTTGTCTGTCTGTATTTTTATACGCGTTCACGTAACCTTTTAAATTATATAATACTAGCTTTTTCCCGCGGCTTCACCCACGTGAATTTCCTACGGGAACAGTGCTTTTCCCTGGGATGTAAAGTATCCTATGTCCTTCTCAGTACTTCTATCTATGTGTATGCGAAATTTTAGGAAGATTAGTTCAGTAGATAAAGCGTGAAGAGGTAACAAACAAACAAACTCACTTTCGCATTTATAATAATAGTTAGAAAGTTGGGACTAGCTGTTTCCCGCGACTTCGCCCGCGGCATAAAGTGACCTATGTCACTCTCCACCTGTCATATCTCCACAAAAAAATCAAATCACCATTAAGGATAAAGCGAAGGGCTGTTCATTAAACAATTTCCGCTGGATGGCGTTGATAGCAACATTTTCCGTTTTTATTTTTTTGTTGCGTTGTTGCAGTACTTATAGGCAAACATTTTGAATTGGCGAGCGGGAAACATACTCTTTTATTTATTTTATGGCCTACGATTTTATTTCAGTCAACATAATGAAAAAAGCTTTAGAATAGAATCTGCCATGAATCTTCGTATCTCTACACTCACTCACACTACGACGAGAGCTTTCAAAAATGACATTAAATATGGCGCAAAGCATTGTTATAAATTTAAAAATACGCTACTAGATGGCACTTATTTAAAAAGAGTGTCTAACTACAATAATGCCAATCGGACTGGCTGGCAGCATAAGAAAAAAGAAAAATAAATTTAAAAAATACAAAGAGCGAAAAATAACCTATAATTTCTTCTTGTCATTGTCATATTTTGTAAGATAGCAAACAAATATATTTATGAGAATTAATACCTATATAGTTCAAGTTCGTATCAATTCGACTCAGAAAGTCAGCAACGAAAAAGTTCTCCAGCGCGTTGCAATGTCTAGACTGTTGTTGCAAACTGTCAAAAAGCGCAAAGTTAAATATTTGGGACACGTTTTACGACACGACAGATATCAGCTGCTTCAACTTATTATGATGGGCAAAATAGAAGGCAAGATACGTCCTGAAAGACACAAAAAATCATGGCTGAAAAATATACGCGAGTGGACCGGAGTCACCAGGGTTGAGGAGCCGTTTTGCATAGCGGCGAACAGAGAAGAGTTTGCGAAACTGACGGCCGCCTCCAGTAACGGAGGCACTACAAGAAGAAGAACTTCAAGTTCAATAGTGCAAAATCATAATTAGTAATAAACTGTAATTTAATTAGTTCACGAACAACATAATGCAAATACCTATCTACCAATAGTTTCAGCAGTTTGAATTTCACCACTCTTAGATTCCCAACACAAATCTATCAATAGTTCGAATACCCATTTTCTCAAATCAATCTAACTTGATACCATGACTGGTAGCAGGAAATATCACCGCAGACGTCATGGTCATAATGTACTTTTGCCTATTGCATTGTATGACTAGGTTTATATTTTTTTTTAAATAAAACTAAATGCTATACCTACACATTTTTGACTTTTATTTTTAGTAATGAAATGATCTTTTCCGAACTTTTATTTATTAAAGAAAACAAAAAAAAGATTATAGTTATTCCTTTCCCACATAAATTGTTAAATATTGCAGTCATTATTCTGTGCACGATGACTCCTTCATTGCTTGGAACGATGGATGATGATGATACATTCTTCATCACGACAAACCTCCGTTACAGTTTTTGTATTTGTATTACAGAATTATTGTATAAAGAAACACTTGTGCTGTTGTAAGGTGCTTTTTATTTGTCATTATGTTTACGAAATTTATTTATATTTTATTGATATTCTATTTTATTTTATTTCATTGTTTCAAAATTTTAAAACAATTAATGGGTTTTTCAAAAGTGGCAACACCAGGGACTGGAAGGGGAAAAAAATGGTGGTTGAGGTGAGACTTACACTTGGCTGACGGAGGGCATTCGGGTTGAAGCGCTCGAACGAGACAGTCGTTATCGAGTGATATTTATTAAATACCTATCTTAATGTGTACATGTAGTGGAGTTTTGTTAAAAGTAAAGTTATTTAAAATTAAAAGTGATTATTCAAAGTTTCGGATTTTTAATTAAAATTTAGCCACCTTACAAGTCAGCCAGTGGGATTACCTACGTTCACAAAGGATATCGTGCAAACAATTAGTGTAAGTACACGTTTTTTTTAACTACTTTATTTCCTATGAAATAAAAATATGTAAATCGGTCTTATGTGAATTAAGGCTATGCCGCATGCACACTCACTATTCCATGCTTGAAATTTTAATATTAGTGATACTGATAAAATAGCTATAAAGAGATAAACATGAGCCTCAAAAAAAAAAAAAAAACACATTTTTTCGATTGAGGGTACACACTGACAGTTATTTATTCTGTAGTCTTGTTAATTCTATGATACGGTTTAGAACGAAGTGTTAGTTTGAAACACTTATAGCCTGAAATACGTACGTACCCAATATTATTTCTATTCTTAGTTTAAGATTTAGTCAGAACACTACTGAACGATTTAACTCGACAAGTCATCATATTACTTACAACATTGACACTATTTTCAGAATAGTTAGACATTTAAATTTGCATCCATATGGGTAAAAATACCTAGGTAATGCAAATTTTAGACAAACTATTGATTAACTGGCTAAGTCAATCACACAATCAGTCGCTCAATCTTTCAATCATTCAGTCAGTTAATTTAGGTCAATCAATTTGCGAAACATCGATTGACTTTTGATTTCATTATCTACTTATTATTATTATAATTATATAAAGGGATGCTTTAAAATTATATCAAATTTAGCCTTGTTTAGGTTAGTTAGTGTGGAATATTGTCAACCGGGTTTTCAAGGTGATGTATAATTTGAATCATTTAAATTGTGTATAGTATGTACCAGTTTCTGCCTTTGAGTTCCAAACGTAAATGTGGTGTTATTATGATTCGTTTTCGTTTCATCCATTTATCTATTACTTTACATTAAAGGTTTTAAACTTTATTTACCAACAATATGCAAAGTAAACCTGTTACAAAATCTAAAGCTTGACCTAATATTTTGTATTTTTCTGTGAGTCCCAGGAGCACGAGTCCAGCGTCTGATAACGATGGTGAGGATCACCGACGCAGACTGAGAACGCCCACGAGGATCTCGTTAAGACGCCAGCAGAGTGAAGCGAATCGTTGCAGCCGGGGTGGTAGTGGCAGCCGGAGCCGACTTCTAGAACAGGAGCTGGAGCAAGAACGGAGACGACTTCGCCATTTGGAAGATGAGCTGCAACGAGAACGCGATGGCAAGTGCAGACGAAGGCGCAACGATTCCCGTCGCCGGTAACCGGGTCTGCCATCACCACCGCGACGCAGCTGGTCGCGTGTGGAGGTAGAAAGGACTTCGGGTGTCGACCGCTGCGCCGGATATTCAAAAGGTCACGTAGCCCATATTTTTCTAGTAATTATATTATTAAGATCTTAAAATCAATTAAAACTGGTAACTTGTCACAGCCAATTGACCAGAATGCAAAACTACGTTTCATAAAAATATTGATTACATAATATAATACCCGTCTACCAAAAATCAACTCGTTTACATTTGGCTTAAAAAGATAAACTAGTGTGCCTCTGTCTATGGGTGGGACGAAAAGGCCACGATCCATCTGGTACGAAAGTTTAAATTCTATTTTATTTCCTTGGGTAGAGTGGCAGACAAAATTGTTATTCGCTTTTCTTGGTATTTGTCACAATTCTATGCCCTCTAGCATGAAATAGAATTGTGTAATCGTTGGGGTCGGCCTTGTTGAAGTTGTCAATCAATGGTGTAATAGCAGTTGTATCGTGTAGGGTAGTTGACGATTGCCTTTTAGACAAACCACTTTTGGTCGGGCAGACATTCTCAGAACTCGCTAATATTGTGATGTACAAAGACTCTAATGAGCTTCCGTTCGTAGATATAGGAACCGAGATTCCTAAAACTTCTGTTTGCCTTTCGGATCTTGAGAAGTGACTGGTCAGGGTTATTATGTTTGAATGCTCCGAAATTCATGGCCAAGCGATTGCTAGGGCCGTCACTTAATCACGGATTTGTGGGAATGTCTTGTTGAATACAAAAATGTTAGAAAAGACAGCTGAACAATTTGTTATCTTTGGAGGTCTTTATCCAGTTAAGGATGGTTCACTGATGGTCACCGTAGAACCTTGCACCATTCCCTGTTTTCTTTGAAAGCAGTTTGTATTCTTCCGCGGTTTAAGGATAGAAGTTATTAATCGTATTGACGACATATCGCCTAACGTCGCTAGTTTTGGGAATGCCCGTCGATAATATTGATTTGGTTAACCTCTGTGTAGGAGACGAAGTATTGGACGATTTTAAATTATAACTAGTAGACTTACTCTAACGTTACAAGCATTGTTTTGCGCAAGACCTGAAAGCTCTAGGATGCACCAATGTGACCTTATCGCACCATGAAAGGGGTCAGGTCCGTGAGATGGTAGGTGAAATGCTAGAGGCAGGTGTTATTAGAGAATCAACGTCGAGTTATGCTAGCCCCATCATTCTGTCTAGCCAAATCACGCTTGTGTGTTGATTATAGACGGCTTAACTCGGTCATTAAATAAAATAAAAATAAAAATTCTTTATTTGCTCCAAAAAACGTGCATTGTTATTTAGTTATAGGAGGCCGGGGAACTCTTTTAAGCAAAAAGCCTGTGCCAGAGCTCCCCGCTATTGTTAATAAACACTATCCTATGCCTATCATCGAAGGTGAGATTGCTAGATTATCAGGACAGACTCGGTTCAATACCCTTGACTTATTATCCAAGTGCCTATTTCTGAGGACGCTAAATATCTTACCACGTTTACCAGCTAATGATGAACCATGTCCTGGGCGCGGCTCGGTATGAAAAGGCAATCGATGATCTTTTAATATTTGGGACGTCGGCAAAGGAATGCTTGGGCAGGCTGGAGGAAGGATTGCAGCTCTTGGAAGGTGCAGATTTAAAGCTTAACCTATCTTATATAGTTTTCTGCGAAATAAAGTTGATTGCTCAGTTTATGAAATCACCGCAGAAGGTGACGGATCCAGTCGGTTGCTCAATTTCCTCGACCTGAAAACGTCCATGGTGTGAGTCAATTCCTAGGTCTTGTCAGTTATTATCGGAAGTTCATTCAAGGGTTCGCTCAACATGTATCTCCTATTACACGACTGCTGAAAAAGGATGCGCCTTGGGTCTGGGAAAAGAATCATCATCTTTCAGTCATTGAAAACCAAATTAGTTAAGAGGCCTGTATTAGCTATATATGGCGTCTGTCTCGGTTATGTCGATAGGAAATGAGGACTGGTTACATACACTTCAAATGGGTCATACGGAATTGAATCGAATACTCGAGATTTTAACTAGTGATTTGGATTCCGATGGTTTAGATTTCATAAAGAACCAGCCAAGTGCGAGTCGAACTCGTGCACTAAAGGTTCCGTACACGCAAAGCACCTCAGATTGTAGCTTTAACTAAAAGACAAACTAGTTTCAAAAACAAACTTAACTTTGTAAAATCCCTAAGGTTTATACTGAATTTAGCGCAAAAATAAGTTTGTAACACTTTTCTTTAAACTTCCAACAACATATTCACAATTTTCAGATTTATTCCTGTATTAGCACTGTTAGACCTTGCTTTTTGCCAAATTTCATAATTTTAGGTCAACGGGAAGTAATAGGTTTTGATTGCTGCCTGAAATCGCAAAATATGCGAAAATTTGCAACATTTGCGATAATATATCTTGTTCGCGTTGACGTATAATTTTGATTATTTTTGCTGAAAAGAAACTGTGGATTTGAGTATTTGATATTAATTTTAACTTGATACCTTTAAGCGTTCCTGAAAAAAAAAAAGGGTTTGACAGACAGACGGACAACAACGTGATCTTATAAGGATTCCGTTTTTTTTCTTTTTGAAGTACGGAACCCTAAAAATAACTATGTTCTCAAGGGTAATAAGTTATATAGGAGTATCGGGGACGATAATACTGATATTCGTTGGGTGGTGCCAAGGGACGCAAGATGGCAGTTGAGCAAGATGAACCATGACGACATTGGACATATCGGCTAAAAAAAAAAAAAACCTTGGAAAGAGTAAAAAGGCCTTATTGGTTTTCAAAAATGTCACGTTTTGTAATAAGTATACGTTAGTGCATGCATAGACTGCGCATATGCAAAAAAAAAAAAAAAGGTCCAATAGTTCATGTGAAGGACTACTTCACCCTATCGAAAAGGTTACTACACCTTTTGATACTTTGCACATTGACCATCTTGGGCCCTTCTTCAAGTCTAAAAGGGGATATACGCATATTCTATAATAGTTGTGGTAGACTCGTTAACTATGTTTGTGTTTATAAAACCCGTTAGGAACACAAGACACAGGGTGTCATCAAACCTTAGATGATATTTTTGATACATTTCGGACACCCAAAAGCCTCATCAGTGACCGTGGAAGCTGTTTCACATCCCATCTGTTTGAGAAGTTTTGCTTAGATCAAAGTATAAAGCATGTATAAAATGTCGTAGCCAGCCCGCGTTTAAACGGCCTTCTTCTTCTTTTTTATGTGCCTATTCATCACTGAATGTTGGCAGTCAGCTCCTTAAATTTAGCCTTGTTCAAAGCCAGTCTGTAAACGGCCAGGTGGAGCGATATATAATCGCACCATCCTGGACTCGCTGACTGCGCAAAACCTAAAGAATAATGAATGAAAGGGAGAGAAACAACAAGTTAGAAAAGATTCAAAGGGGTTTGAATAACACTTTGCAGAAGACTATCGGTAGGACACCAGCGGAAGTTATGTTTGGTACAGCGATTGGTAGTGAATTATTCCGACTAGATGTTATTAATGAAATGATGATTCCGAACCAGAATAATGTATACTATTTTTGTTATTTATAAGAATTTTATTTTAATATAGTTTAAATAACTCATAGTTATTGAGCTTTGTGTACAGAATTTATTGTTTTCTTTTCAGGTCAGGAGCAGAATTGATGGGTTGCTCCTGTACCTGCCAAATGGATGGATATATGCGAGAAGTGATTGGTTCGCATATATATATTTAAAAAAAAGCGAGAAGTGATTGGTTCGCATATATATATTAAAAAAAAAGCGAGAAGTGATTGGTTCGCACATATATATATTTAAAAAAAAAGCGAGAAGTGATTGGTTCGCAAACAAAGATCTTTGACGAGAATTGATTGGTTCGTGAAAGACCTCATTGCTCTAAGAATTGATTGGTTTAGAGCCTTAGTTGTAATGTATAGCTCTAAGAAATGATTGGTTTAGAGCCGGTATTAAATAAGATCAAATTCGTAAGAATTGATTGGTTTACGAATTCTCTTTTCATATACTCTTGAATTTAAAACGAAGTTATTTTATTTTATGTAACTATAGCTCTAAGAATTGATTGGTTTAGAGCCTTAGTTGTAATGTATAGCTCTAAGAAATGATTGGTTTAGAGCCGGTATTAAATAAGATCAAATTCGTAAGAATTGATTGGTTTACGAATTCTCCTTTCATATACTCTTGAATTTAAAACGAAGTTAATTTAAACGAAGTTATTTTATTTTATGTAAGTATAGCTCCAAGAATTGGTTTAGAGCTGGTATTAAATAAGATCATAATCGTAAGAATTGATTGGTTTACGAATTCTCCTTGCATATACTCTTGAATTTAGAATGAAGTTAAATAAAAAACTAAGTAGTTGATTAAATGATTTTGGATGTAATATAAGCTTGTTAATTTAATTTTTGAACTTATGAAGTTTAATACTATTTTAATCTAAACTTTAATACCAACGTTTTTATTGTAATTAGTAAATAATGTGTTTTTGAATAGGTTATCATTCAGTCAAAGTGAAAAGTTATCTCATTGTATACAATATGATACATATTGTAGGTGTATTGATATTGTACATGTATTCATAAACTCTAAGAATTGATTGGTTTAGAGTTTATAATAAATAATATTTCGTAAGAATTGATTGGTTTACGAATTCTCACTATATAACATCATTAGAATGACGTCTATTTACTTTAACATGATTGAACTATAGGTATTAAATGTTATTTCGTATCCTTAAGTATTGATTTAATTTTTTGTATTAGCTAACATCAGTTATCATGAAATTGTTTACTTTTATAATTTTAAGGTATATCCTAACTATTGAAATTTGTTACATTTGGTTACTTAAGTCGAACTTTTGTTTTATAATGATTTCAAGTAAGCCTAATCAGCCGAGTGTAAGGTCTGGGACATCAGCGTGTATGAGGACATACACGACGTCAGGATGGACGAGTGTAAGGTGCTTTTTATTTGTCATTATGTTTACGAAATTTATTTATATTTTATTGATATTCTATTTTATTTTATTTCATTGTTTCAAAATTTTAAAACAATTAATGGGTTTTTCAAAAGTGGCAACACCAAGGACTGGAAGGGGAAAAAATGGTGGTTGAGTTGAGACTTACACTTGGCTGACGGAGGGCATTCGGTTGAAGCGCTCGAACGAGACAGTCGTTATCGAGTGATATTTATTAAATACCTATCTTAATGTGTACATGTAGTGGAGTTTGTTAAAAGTAAAGTTATTTAAAATTAAAAGTGATTATTCAAAGTTTCGGATTTTTAATTAAAATTTAGCCATCCTTACACTGTGCATTTCCTGCCACATAATTATTGTCCCTGGAACAAATTGTGATAATAAGTATCTACTAACAGTTTCAATAAATAAATGCCAAACTTTAATTCTTTTACAATGCGGTGATATATACGTGTGTGATATATTTATGTCTTTGCATTTTTAATGTTGTGGCTAAATTGACTCGATAAATAGCACTTGTACACTGTCAATCACCACATTGGATCGAATGCTGGGAGCATTCGCCGTTAATATGCGTTACAGACGATTTAGACAATAGAAACAATGCACAGATCACTTACCACGTAGGCAGGTTTCGTGCACGATTCCTCACGAATTGTTCTTCCTTGGGACACCTGGCCGGCCAGCCACACACGATTATAAAGTTCCAAAAAAACTGTTGAGCACTTGAAGTTTGATTAGGATAATTGAGTAAAAAAGATGTAATGTTTGGTGCGCGCGCGCCTTCGATTCAACGTCCAGACTCAGAATCGTTTACTGGTTCTGCCACCAGCCTATGGCGCTGTATTCCAAGACGCCGGTAGGATAGTACATGCGCCGGCGGTAATCCGGGCGCTCCATTGGCTAAATCGCCTGCAGCACGACGAATCATGATGATTGACAAGTGCGTCGATAACGCGCGCGAAATTCGAATTGAAAAGTAAACGAAGTTTACGTTGAAAACGGAACAAACGTATTATTCAATAAGACTTTAACTTACTTACGTCAAATCGGTATATCGTTTCAAATCTCCAAGCACTCGCTTCCTAGTCTTTGGTGGGCCAAAATATACCTACATGCCTCTGATATCTCTTCCTATCAGATCTAGTAGCCAATATTCTTTAATATTATCAATAAATAATAACGTACGTACGTAACGTTGATGTACTTATGTAGTGTAGACTTATATCGATACCACCACGAATATCGATATCTTTTATTATATATAAATTATTAATATCGTTTTTAAATATGCAAAAATAAATCTGCAAATAATAAATGCGTATTTTATGCATAAAGTGACGAAAGTAATACACAGGTACCTTTAGTTACATTTTAATTGATAATTTGTTAATACTTATCTGAAGCTGATCGATTAGCTTCCGCACTGCCAACGGTCAATACATACTTAATCACACAATGAAATGTATTTAAATCATGAAAGTAATAAGCACTTATTTAAATAAAATGAAGAAAATAAATCACAGAGCCAATACCTATCGATACTTCAAAATATCGATAATTCGTGCCCTAGAAGTTATAGGATTAAATTAGACGTTCAGAAAATATGTTGTGAAATTCAAACTAAAAACTTAAAAATAATTTATCAGTAATATTTGTTTACTTTAATACTAAATATAAATGTATGCACAAATTACTATACTTTCTTTTTTGTTAATGAATACTTGTATAATACCTACCTAGACCTACTATAATTTATTTTGATAAATGTATTTGCAAAAATAAATTGTTTTAGTTTCAGAACGAACTCATATTGATAGAAAGAAATATCTTTTGTTGTTTTATCATACGTCAATGTTTTGGGTTAACAAAAAAGCAGCGTTGCCATCTTTTCAGTTTCACCTCGCACAGAACGGCAACTACACGCAAGCGAGCTGGCTGGATTTCTGTCTGAGATGAATTTGCACAAATATTTCCAATCCAGTCATATGCGTAATGGCAAGCTTGTAATAATAAATCTAGGGTTCAGTACGAATTTTTATGTTTTTTTTTTAATGATGAAATTTAAATTTGATAACTGGGACTTTTGGATATGAAGACAGGGATAACTGAATATGACATCTTGACATCTGGATGTGAAGACCTGGGTGTCTGGTCATGTGCATATGAAATGCTGGACAGCTGAATATGAAGACCAAAGCTTTAGGAGATGATCTCATGAACATCTGGAGGTCTTCAGCTCCACATGCCCAGGTCTTCATTTCCAGATGTCCATGAGATCATCTCCTACATATGAATTTGAAGACGTGTGGGAATGAAGAAATTTGAAGACATAAAGTCCAGATTTCCAGGGGATAGGTCCTGGATAGCCTGGATAGATAGCCTGTGTTTATATCCAAAAGTCCCAATAATCAAATTTAAATTTCACCATAAAAAAATCTTTCATAAAAATATGATTGAACCCTAAATTGAATTTAATATTGAAACTTGCTATTTTATAATTTTTTAGCATTTCATGATTTTCTTTTGTTTTTCACGAACAGCCGATGGCGCTGTCAAGGCAAGCAACATCGAGGTAGCATGCATTTAGGTCTCAAAGTGCTTTTATATAAATAGTAGTATTCAATAGTTTGTAATAAATCTGCTAGACGTCGCCCCTAAATGTCAGAAAATATTACGCACACATCAACAAGAATCTCAATTTTTGTCGTATTTTAAATGCCGTTTTTCTCGTAAATTATTATACATTACTTTGTTAAATTCAACATGAGAGCACAATTACTTCATAAGAATTGGAAATTCGATTTTATTATGAGAATCATTAACGAAGTTTAGAGCATTGCTGTAGAACAAAATGTATGGACAGCCAAAGCTTGGCTTTCACCTTAAGGGCTCTCAGTAAGTGAAAACGGCAATATTGGCTGTTTTCTATAAGCTGCTGTTTAAAGAATTGAAGAGTTTTCGCCCTGAAATTTCTGATATGTATTATAGAACGTATGTTTAAAGGGAGGACTGTTTCCATAACACGATTAGAAAAATTTTGCTCGATAGAAAAAAATCCTGAAGTTACCTCTAAAATTTCATATGAATACAGATAACATCCGTGTTTTATAATAAAAAATGTTTTAAAATCACCAACACAAAGGTATTTTACCTTTTCGATTTCGTGACTGATTTAAATTTTTGAAAAACTAAACATTTCTATTAACTTTTTGATAAAAATGTGAATGGCGCGCAACCGGGACATCCCTCCCCGCCTCAGCCGCTTCATATGAATTTTCGCTGACCGCCTAACCCCCCTTAAGTCCACATCGAGTGTCACGACTCTTGGCTCTGTTTACCCTGTAAGGGATAAAACGTGATGTATCTGTACGTACCGTCATCAGATACCGTAATCTCCTGGTCTTATTCCACTGATGTGACCTCGGAGACTGTGTCCTCTTGTATCGCCGCTTTGCGTTCCCACAAGTGACGCTCAATGTAGCTGTGTTCAGCTGAGGGTTTAAGAGATACAAACTACTAGGTACGCACCGTCATCAGAGACCGTGATCTCCTGGTCCTCTTCCACTGATGTGACCTCGGAGACTGTGTCCTCTTGTATCGTTGCGTTCCCACAAGTGTCGCTCGATGTAGCTGTGTTCAGCTGAGGGTTTAAGAGATACAAACTACTAGGTACGCACCGTCATCAGAGACCGTGATCTCCTGGTCCTCTTCCACTGATGTGACCTCGGAGACTGTGTCCTCTTGTATCGCTGCTTTGCGTTCTCCCAAGTGTCGCTCGATGCAGCTGTCTTCCAGCTGGAAATGAATAACAATTGGTTAATTTATTTATTTATTTATTTATTTATTTATTTATTTATTTCCAAACTTATTCTATTTTTACAGCTTTAGCCAATGCAATAGAAAAGCACATATGTAGGTATATCAATTATTTACAATATAACTTATTACATAAATAGCAACCTTTGTAAATTCACACTGAGTACACTGGAAGATATCTATCCTATCCGCGATCAAATTCAGAGTGCGTATCGCGCGTGCCAGCGGAGACTTGTTCACCAAGTTAGTACGTCCGAGAGGTACCTCCAAAAGGCGAGGCTGCCTTCGACGCTCCACGTATCTATTAGGAACGCAGAATTGCACTAATTTAAGCATATCCATATTGTGAACTACACCGCGAATTAATTTAAAAATGTATGCCACCATGCTAAGCTCCCTTCTCACGCGTAGCTCACAATACCCCACCATACCTAACACAAACAAGGTGGGATACATCAGAGGGTACAAAGGATACACTCCATATTGTCTCCAGTATAAATACCTAACAAACTTGTTCTGTATCTTTTCCAATACCAGGCTATATTTCACCTCGTGCGGATTCCAAACCTGTGAATTGCATTCGAGATGACTCCTAACTAGTGCATTATATAGTGTTTTAATCACATGCATATCTGTAAAACCAGCCGCCCTGCGTAGAATAAAACCCAAATTTCTAAACGCTATTTTGCAAATGTGAAGTATGTGCTCTTGGAAACCTAGCTGTGATGTCATTCGAACTCCCAAGTCTTTTACTTCCGAGACCCTTGCTAATGATGTATCACCGATCTTATAGCTGTACTACGAGTAGTGCTTTTTTTTTATAACATAGGGCGGCAAACTAGCAAGCGGGTCACCTGATGGTAAGCGATCACCGCTGCCCATGGACTACTGCAACACCAGGGGTATCACAGTGTTTGTTTGATCCGAGTAGCAGCTTGAAAATCGTTCATCCCATTCTGGGTCGGGAGCGTTTCATGCTAGTTCATTCGCTCTCTAGATCAAAATAACTCGTGTTAGAGTGTGGAAGTAAGACAAAATGATAGATGAACCACGTAGTATGAAAGAGTAAATAGATAGTTGACAATGACAGTGTGAGCGTGACAAATAGATATTAGAGTAGACGATAAGAAAGAGACGAAGAATAAACGATATGGACGTACCCCGCTCGTTTTCCTTTACACTCGTAAGCAATTTTATTCTTTTCGACTCTAGCTGTTCCATCTACTATTTATTTATTCTAAACTTTATTGCACAAAATTTTTTAAAAACTATGTACAAATGGTGGACTACGCCATGTGACATTCTCTACCAGTCAACCATTAGACCAAACAGAGAATAGTAAGAACTATTAAGACATCTATGAATAATACAACTGTAAATGTACATAGGAGATATTTCAGAAATATTTCCTCTGTATGTTTGTAAATATTTGATTTTGCGATTTTTACCACTTTTTAACTTTATCTACTGAACCAATCTTCCTGAAATTTTGCATACACATATTTAAGAGTACAGAGAAGGACATAGGGTACTTTTTATTCCAAAATTTCCACAGGAGCGGAGCCCCAGGGCGCAACTAGTAACACATAATATACTTACCCTGAACATAAGACTGAACCCAAAGACCAGCTGATCTGGCAATAGGTAGTTCTTCTTCCCTCTAATCATGAAGGACCCGGTCGCAAGATACTCGCCGGTGGGGGCCGACTTGGACACTTGCTGACCCCAGACCCACCACGCGCGGGTCACTACTTTAGCTTCCCAGGAGACGCTAAAATAAGGTAAGTTTCAAGTTTGAAAATTAAAATGATTTTATTTAAATGGGCTTAAAATTTGCACATTTAAATCGTCATATACTTTTTTTTTAGTTAGTAGACGTCATAAAATTACTTAAAGCTAAGGTAAACCACGCAAGTGGAGAAGAGGCGGCGCAACAAACTCCACTGCTGCATTTTCTCCAAAGACGTCACTTTACAATATATTTAGTGCTGCTAGCCTGGGAAACACTGTACGTAGTGTAGGGTGCGCCACATAGGAAAGTATACCACGTTATTTAAATTACCACTGTCGAGTTAGTATACTTTTATATGTGGCCGACTGTACAATTTAACCTTGAACCTTCTTCCCCTATTTTTTGATCCTGACGGGAGTATTATGAAATTGTTTGAACTACATATCTCTTTACGTAAGGTGACTGAATTTGACATTAGTTAAACCTATTTTTTTCAAAATTCATGGAAAATAGTTCTCACTTGAGCCCCCAATTATGTTCATTGTGAAACAACAAAAATGTTACATTTTTATGGCAAGTATGAAAAAAATACGATATTCTTTTTTTATATGGTGAATAAACGAAACAATGAACCTGCGATCATAAAATAGGCAAAAAATAACGCATGTATCGTTTCACTAGAAGCTCGTTTTTGTGTCTAGTCTGACGCTAACTAAACCGCCACTTTAAATTCACGGAAAATAATTCCCACTTAAGTTCCCTATTTCGGTGGCCATTGCGAGGCAACGAAAAAGATGTTCAATTTTTGACGTATGTACGAAATAGTATACCTTTTTTCATACTGTACATACCTGTAAGCGACCGCGTGAACATATACGTCCGTTGATCGCATGTATCGTTTCACTAGCAGCTCGTTTTGTTGCTGGTCTGACACTAGTTAAACTTCCACATTCACGGAAAATAATTCCCACTTGAGTCCCCTATTTCGGTGGCCATTGGGAGGCAACGAAAATTATGTTCAATTTTTATGACGAATGTACGAAATAATATACCTTTTTTCATACTGTACATACCTGTAAGCGACCGCGGCTTGCCCCGCCTCAGCTAAAGTCTTCGGCGGTACCGGCCCAGTGCCCACATTCTTGATAATGACAGATGAGGCTCCCGTAACGTCCGCGTGAACATATACGTCCGTGGATCGCATGTAGCGTTTTACTAGTAGCTGGTTTAGTTGTTGGTCTGACACTAGTTAAACCTTCACTTTAAATTCACGGAAAATAATGCCCCATGAGTCCCTATTTTGGTGCCCATTGGGAGGCAACGAAAATTATGTTCAATTTTTATGACGAATGTACGAAATAATATACCTTTTTTCATACTGTACATACCTGTAAGCGACCGCGGCTTGCCCCGCCTCAGCTAAAGTCTTCGGCGGTACCGGCCCAGTGCCCACATTCTTGATAATGACAGATGAGGCTCCCGTAACCTCCGCGTGAACATATACGTCCGTGGATCGCATGTAGCGTTTTACTAGTAGCTCGTTTTGTTGTTGGTCTGACACTAGTTAAACCTCCACTTTAAATTTATGGAAAATAATTCCCACTTGAGTCCCCTATTTTGGTGCTCATTGGGAGGCAACGAAAATGATGTTCAATTTTTGACGTATGTACGAAATAATATACCTTTTTTCATACTGTACATACCTGTAAGCGACCGCGGCTTGCCCCGCCTCAGCCAAGGTCTTGGGAGGCACTGGCCCAGTGCCCACATTCTTGATAATGACAGATGATGCTCCCGTGACCTCTGCGTGAACATATACGTCCGTGGATCGCATGTAGCGTTTTACTAGCAGCTCGTTTTGTTGCTGGTCGCGACCGCCTATCACCTGGGGAAAAGGAAAAAAATAGAAAAATTCAATTAAAACTGATAATCAGGGTAGTCTTTCGTTTTTATCGAGTGTGTTATTACTAACACTGGTGTCAGATTTTATTCAGGTCGCCTAAAGGCATCTGACATGACTTTTACGACTACCGCCATCTAGTGGCAGTAGCTGTATACACACTAGTAAACTAAACAGTTCACCAGAAGCCAGGGTAGTAATAGCTACGTTTTATCTCGAATCTCCCACGGGAACAAGGAACTGGGGCATAGCTTAGCTAGATATATACTCACAAGATAGTTGTTAGTAGAGGCTCAAACCCGACTGGCTTGATTTGTTCACTATTCTTTTCCGTCAATGTCACATGCCTAATCTATAGCGTTCGTTTAGAAACGGTATCCCCTCAAAGGTAGGATGGAAATATAGGTTCCCATCGCAATCAGCTGATCTGGATCTGGAACCAGTCGAGAAACTCTCAAAGAGGAGAAGTTTAAAGCTGAGCAATCTAGAAAGCTCTAAATAGATTTTGGGCTGATGTTGGGAGATGCAGAGAAAACCGAATCAAGTGGGGTTTTTCTAATAATTTATGTGATTGCGAATCTGTGTAATCCATTGCAACTGCCATTTAGGCTCAAAAAGAAGAAATATTTGTGACTTCACTCACCAAGCAGTTATCAGTGGATATGCCATCAGTAGGTCCGGCGGCGTTCCTTGCTGGTGGCGCTGGCTTCCTTAAAGGTCTGCTTAGTCTTCTTAAAGCAAAGACACGGACAACAGCTATTACTGACCGGGAATCGAACCCGGGACCCTTGGTTCAGAGGCAGGTAACACAGTAGTTGCTGTAGCTACTTATTTGTCGAAAACGAGAAAGAAGAAGTGTTTGTGTCTGTCTGTGTCTCCTTTACTCACCAAGTAGTTATCAGTGGATATGAACCAGTAGAACTTCTCGAACCAGTAGGTCCGGCTAGCCTTGCTGATGCTGCTGATGGCGTTGACTTCCTTCAGGGTTTGCTTGGTCTTCATAAAGCGTAGATACGGACAATAGCTATTATTAACCTGACCGGGGATCGAACCCGGGACCTTGTGGTTCCGAGGCAGGTTAACACAGTAGTGCTGTAGCCTACTTACTTGTCAAAAAGGAGAAAAGAAGTGTTTGTGTCTGTCTGTCTCTCCTTTACTCACCAAGTAGTTATCAGTGGATACAAGCCAGTAGAACTTCTCGAACTAGTAGGTCCGGCGAGCCTTACTGATGCTGCTGGTGGTATTAGCTTCTTTAAGAATCTGCTTAGACAATAGCTAATTACTGACCTGACCAGGAATCAAACCTGGGAACCCGTGGTTCAGACGCAGGTAACACAGTAGTTGCTGTAGCCACTTATTTGCCAAAAACGACAAGAGGTGTTTTTTTTATTAAAGATGGGTTTGCTCTTGACCACAATCTTGCCCGTGGACAGAGATGAGGTCTACGGTGTTGAGAGGTTACCAAGAAGCAGCCTATTCACTCTGGTTTTGAAGAGGGTCAGATGTTTGTGACTGTCTGTATCCCCTTTACTCACCAAGTAGTTATCAGTGGATATGAACCAGTAGAACTTCTCGAACCAGTAGGTCCGGCGAGCCTTGCTGATGCTGCTAATGGTATTAGCTTCTTTAAGAGTCTGCTTGGTCTTGCGTTCGGCGCTTTTGAGAGCTTTGTCAGCTGATTCGAGCGTTTTCTGTTGCTTTTTCGCCGCGTTGCGTTTCTGATCGTAGTATCTGGTAAAGAAATAATAATAATGAAGGTAATCTTACAAACATACATACATGACCCTGAAAACATAACACTCTTTTTTTGGCCAGTCGTGTAAAAAGTTAAAACAATGTAAAGAAGTTTGTTACTCTCATTGGGTGCACCATCAGATCATGCTTATCATAATAAAGCATTGTTATCGAAACTCGAGCGACGTTAATTTTTCATATCCATGCAGTTAACCGTTGAGGAGTTCCTTCGTTTGGAGCCGATCCTGGGTGCACCATCAGATCACGCATATCACAATAATGCATTGTCATCGTAACTGAACCCACGTTAAAATTTCAACTCTGTAGGATAAGCGGAAGTACCCCTGGTGTTCCAGTTGTCCATGGGCAGCGGTGATCGCTTACCATCAGGTGACCCGCTTGCTTGTTTGCCGCCCTATGTTATAAAAAAGTCGTTTTAATTTAGTTTGCAAGATTTGGCAAACATACATTGCAAGTATCTTACCTCCTAGCATTAGCGTAGGCAGTCAAAGACAAGTCAATATCGACCATCATCGGCTCCAATCTGTCATCATCTCCGCCCCCCTCATCATTGTCATTATCATCATCATCATGAAACGGGTCGGTGAGCAGCAACGTGATGTGATTGGTGTTCAGTTTGAGCTCTTTGATGCACGAAGCCACCGGGTCCTGGTTGTCTTGGGCTGTTTTTATTAGGAGTTTTATGTCGTCCCAGGACAGCTATTAAAAAAATACATTTTTTTATTAAAACGTTCTAAGATCGATTATGAAAATATTAAAAAAATATGTAGGACCTAGTATGGAACCTTGAGATACGCCACTTTTATTTACTGCCATTTTGGATTTGTATATTAGATATTTCATAGTTTTCTTTAGTTACTCTTATTTCTACATATTGCTTTAGACTTTTCATATATAATTCAAGAAATGTTATGCAATAATAACTCAGTTTCATCAGTTAAACTCGTGATCAATGGTGTCAAAAGCAACACTAAAAAAATAAGCTACATAATCCACTTTCTTCTCATGGATTCTCAAGTTCTTATTTAGTTGATTATAATATTAAATAAGACCTGAAAGAAAACACACCATTATTTTTTTTCAGTTAAAGCTGTCCCGGTCCGAACCTATCCCGGGACTCACTTATATTTTCATTTATTTATTCATTCATTGCATTACATTCAAAATTCAAAATTTCTTTATTTTTCTCCACAATCTTACAATTTGTTTACAAAATAAAAAAAAATATAGCAACTAAGTATATAAAATTATATAAGATTGTGAGAGACTGGTGACTGAACTAAGCAGGGCTTGTATCTCAGATCACCAGCCTCTCCCCCCCTCACAAGATGTGACCGAGTGATAATTTAATAAAATGTATTTTACTATTAAAGTACCTATATAAATAAAAAAAATGAAGAAAAAGAAGTAGGTATAGAATAGAAGCGTGCGTTCGTGCTAGTGAAGGTATATAAATGAGAGGTGGTGATATTAGATGTAATTATAATTTGGATAAATAGATAAATTAAAAAGATAAAGATAAACTATAAAATAAAGGTTTAGACCAGGGGTTGGATGAGGTTTTCTGTCTCATCATAGTTAAGATCTTGTAAGTAGTTATTGACCATTTTTTTGCAGCTGAAAGATGAGAGTAAGTGAATGTTGAATTTAAGATTTAAGTTGTTGTAAGTAAAAGGGACAGCGCAGGACCGGTCGTTGTGGAAATCCTTGGGGGAGGCCTTTGTCCAGCAGTGGACGTCTTTCGCCTGAGAGAAGAAGTAAAAGGGCCTAGGTAACAGTAGAAGCGATGGGAAAAGGCTGTGTAAAGAGGAGTTCGATGGACTGGGGGTGGACGGCGAGCAGATCGAGAGGAATACATGGTTTCACTAATAGTAAATACAAAATGCACCTTACCTTTTACTTCCCTCGGGGACATTTTTCCGCAATTAGGCCTCCAGTTTGGGCCCTTTTTTTACAAAATGCACCTTGTTAGGCATTGCAATTTTTATCCATTGCATTCTATCTCCTAGCTCTCACCTGATTGGCTATCGCCGCTTGCACCGCCAGCCTCGCGGCCTCCACCCTCGGCTCATTCCGCGATATCATCTCGGCCTTCCTCCGGTCCAATAGCTGGACTTGTTCCAGCTCGGTCACTCGCTTCTCGTGGTCTTTACGTACGTTGTGGAGCTTCTTCATCGCTTCGCGTTCTACTTGGATTGTCTGAATGATAAATAGGTTATTTTGTGATGGTCTAGAGTCCTAGAAGTATGTATTATACCTGTATACCATCCGGAAAAAAATATCTTAATGATGACAACCGTATCAAAATGAATTGTGTAGTTTAAAAGATACGGAAAGTTCGGATACGGAAAGCAACTTTATTTTATACTATGTTGAGATTTGAGAGCGTTTGAAAGAGAATGGAAGGAAAAGACCAAAGATACGTGGAGAAAGTTAGGGGAGGCTTTTGCCCAGCAGTGGGACACAAACATCTAGGAAAAAAGAAAAAAGTATTGATAAGGCCTAACCAAGTCGAGTGGTTAAAATGTTTGTATTGTTTGTACGTTGGAAACAACTGATCTGTACAACCTGGTGAATGAAAAATCTTATGATCAATCTTTTATTCCTCCAATATGGAGCAAAATTCATAGAGGAGAAGGACTAATCGACAGCCCTATCAAAAATCTCCAACAACTCCCTATGTTGTACAAACGGGAGTTAGTGGAAGCAGGTCAGCCGAACTGCATATCCTGGTGGCTCAATGTTCTACCTTAAGATCAATCTTCTGTCCCTCCAAAGCGGAGAAGAACTCATCAGCAGCTCTGTCGAAGGTCTCATGTTCCACGTACGGTAGCTCCTTGTGTTGTGCGTAGAGGAGTGGGTGGAACTCTTGGTTGGTGAGGAGGAATGAGGAACCCCCACCAGTGGGGTCGGGGCGCTCCTCTCGCTTCTGGATTATGTAGCCCTGGGAATAGAATAATAAATAAATAAATAAATATATACGGACAAATCACACAGATTGAGTAACCCCAGTGGGGCTAACCCCAAAGTAAGTTCGAGACTTGTGTTATGGGATACTAACTCAACGATAATATATTTTATGACAAATACATATATAGATAAATATCCAAGACCCAGGCCAATCTTAAAAAGATCATTTTCCATTTTGACCTGACCGGGAATCGAACCCGGGACCTCCGGTGTGGCAGTCTGGCGTGATAACCGTTAGGCCACGGAGGTCGTAATAATGTTGTGAAACATAGGTCCTTTATAGATTATAACCGGCGATCATGAAGAAATTGAGTGTAGAGGAAGCGAGAGAGATCTGTAAGAATCGTAGCGAGTGGAAATCGCTAGTCTGCTGCCTGCACCCACGGGAAAAAGGCTTGATAATATGTATATCATTTGCTACTAATATGTATATGCAAAAGTTTGGCTGTGTAAGTATTCTTGTTTCAAGCCCAAACCGCTTGCGTATTTTGATTTTTTTTTATAACATCTGATGGTAAGCGATCACCGCTGCCCATGGACAACTGCAACACCACGGGTATCACAAGAGTGTTGCCGGTCGAGTAAAAGTAAAACAAAACCTAGATAAATGCAAAGTTTTAAAGGTATTTGCTGAGCCCAGGGCTACCGGGCTCTATGAAGCAATTTATCCCAATTATCCCGTTAACAGGGCAGGACCATCGGGGTGAATGGGAGTCACCATGCATTAGTGTTGCAGCAATAGTGTTGACTATCGATAGTATTATCAATAGTATTGTGACCTTGAAAATTAGTCATACTATTGATAGTATTGATACTGTCAATATTATCGATAGTATCGATAGCCAATAGTTTGTAAAACCAAAACTATCGATACTTTCGATAGTATTGGTTTTCAATACTAGGTATTGATGTTTTCTAATCAATACTATCGATACTATTGACACTTATATTTCAACAAACAATCGATAATATTGCACTATCAATAGCTTGTAAAAATTCAATAGTATCGATACTATTTATATATAGTATTTACTAGCTTTTGCCCGCGGCTTCTGCCCGCGTGAATTTCCACGGGAACAGTGCTTTTTCCCGGGATAAAAGTAGCCTATGTGCTATTCCAGGTCATTATCTACCTCTGTACGAAATTTCATTAAAATCCGTCCAGTAGATTTTGCGTGATTGAGTAACAAACATCCTCACAAACTCACAAACTCACATCCAAACATTCGCATTTATAATATTAGTATGAATTAGAAAACATCCATAGTATCAATAGTTTTGGTTATCATCATTAGTATTGCAAATTATTGGCTATCGATACTATCGATAGGCCTATCGATAGTATGACTATTTTTCAAGGACAACTATCCATAGTCCTTCAACGCTACTATGCATATCCTACAAGTTACCTTAGCGACATTCTCCTTAGCGGCGTCAAGCAGTCCCTCAGCTTGCTTCAAGGCGGCTTCCAGTTTGTCCAGGTCTCGTTCCAAAAAGAACCCCTTGTTAGGGTCATTGGTGATCTTCATGTTGCCCGCGAGACCGTGTTCCGAAAGTACATGGTCGATGATTGCCGCACCGAATTCTGTTGGGGAAATGACAAAAGACGGTTAGACTAAAATTGCATGTTTTATCATTTAATGAGAAGCACAGCGGTTTACGTGCTCTGCCAGCACTGCCAAAAAAATGATATTATATCGAGCTCCACCGTGCTTCAAAGACACATCATCCAGCAGAGGGGACATTAAAATGGCTGTTATTTTATGAAGAATGATGATGTTTGTTGATGAATGATTTTTTTTTAAAAGACTAGCTCTTGCCTGCGGCTTCGCCCGCGTGATTTTCCCACGGAACAGTGATTTTCCCGGGATGAAAGGTGCCCTATGTCCTTCTCAGCACTTCTAACTATATGCATGAAGATTGGTTCAGAGAATAAAGCGTGAAGAGGTAAACAAACAAACAATAAACAAAACACTTTTGCATTTATAACCTACTAGCTTTCACCTGCGTGAATTTCCCACGGGAACCGTGCCTTTTCCCGGGATGAAAGGTACCCTATGTCCTTCTCAGTACTTCTTTTCATGTGTATGTGAAATTTCAGGAAGATTGGTTTAGTAGATAAAGCGTGAAGAGGTAACAAACAAACAATAAACAAATAAAAAAACAAAGACACTTTCGCATTTATAACCTACTAGCTTTCGCCCGCGGCTTCGTCCGCGTGAATTTCCCTCGGGAACCGTGCCTTTTCCCGGGATGAAAGGTACCCTATGTCCTTCTCCATACTTCTAACTATGTGTATGCGAAATTTCAGAAAGATTGGTTCAGTAGATAAAGCGTGAAGAGGTAACAAACAAACAAACAAACTCACTTTCACTTTTATAATATTAGTTAGGATATTTACCTAGGTTAGGGTTGAGCACCTTCTTCAGGTTGTCTCCAGGCTTGCTCCGTGACAGTATCAGCTTCAGGTCGTCACTGTTTGGCGCATGGTAGTTTGTTTTCGCTCTGTCTAGTGGATATTTTTCTTTCACTGCAAATCTGAAATTATTTGACCAATGTAAGTAAAGATTCCGTAAACTTTGATTTGTGTTATTTTGAGAGACAAATAGAAAAATATTTGTACAATTAGATTGTTTTAACTTAAATACGGACTTGATTTGGCAAATAATTAGTAATCGTCAATATATTTATTTAAACTTTATTGTACACACATATAAAAGTACAGTACAAAAAGTGGACTTAATGCTAAAAGCATTGTCTGACAGTCAAATTGCATTTGCGATAAGCCCGCCTTTGCGCTCATTTAAAATGTTTTTGTTACTTTTATTACTATGTATTTCTTTTCTGTAAATGGTGCAATAAAGTGTTGATCGATCTATCTATCTATCAAACCTATAAAAAATTAAAAACGAAATGTGAACAATACAACTACCTGATCTTATCGCCTTCAACATGAGGCCTGAGCACATTGAGTATGGTCCACTCACAATCAGTCAGCACAATGTTACCCCGGTCATTCAACTCCAATCTCACATGGTCCGCAGCCTCGCCGCTGCCAAACTGCAGGTCTACAATACGGTCCACTCCCAGTTGGGTGAGATGCTCGAGACGCTTGTTTTTAAGGTGTTTACGGAGCTGAAATAGAAATAATTGTACTTAATTTTTTATAAATGATGGGTTTGCTCTTGACCACAATCTTGTTTACAAGCTGAGGGCTGAGGCCTTCTGCCATGGGTAATTTTAAGATAAAAGCATCCTATGTGTAATGGCAGGTTTCTTCTAAATTAAGTAGTTTTAGCGTGAAAGAGTGAAGAAGAAGAAGAGACTTTCACATGATTTTATAGAACTTTTATCAAAAAAGTATTTTGTTTTTATGCTAACGAAAATAAAAAAATATATTTAAAAAAATGTTTACCTTCATAGTGAACCCAGAAGGAGCCACATTCTTGGGCCACTCAAACTGAGTAGTGTGGAACCTGTTCCCGGACTCCAGCAGCAGTACAGCCTTCTCCTCGGAGCGTTGTAGTCTGATGACGTATGTCCGGTTGTCTATGTCATAGACCTGATTCACTCTCATGCCAATCAACCTGTTGAAAATTAAAGTTGTTTAATTTAATTTAACAGGTTCCAAAAACTTATCTTTAAGTTAAAGATGATATTAGTAATTGGCTCATGTATAGCATTAAGCAATGGAGTTATTGTGGAAATGATGATTTGTTGGGATCCCAACACTAATTTAATTTTAATTTTTATATGATTAAAAAATAAGTGTATTATAGTAAAAAGCTCTCTGCTTTTGTCTCTTCTCTTTGATACATTACAGAATGTGAATGTTATAATTTATTGTGCAATAAGTAGTGTTGAAATAAGTGTTTGAGTTCTCCAGCACCTGTCTACCTAGCCACCTAGAGCGGGGGGTGGCTTAAGAATAAATTAAACTCAAATCCAAAGGGAACGTTCTTAAAAAGGTAGGTAGGTTACTACGTTGCGAGGAGCAAATCGACGAACAATAGATGCACATAACAATATTACATTTTATTTAGGTCTTGGACAACAAAAACATAACCTCACCTCTGTAATTCTGTCACCATACATATGATATCGTACGTGTTAAATCTTGTCTTCATTTTGTTTGATTTAATCTGATTTCTTATTAAATAAATAGCTATTATTTAATTAAAATTACAATTTTTATTGCAAAATCGAATAAATCACAAAACTCAAGCTGATACGTTGCTGACGTTGACAATTTGACATAACAATTTATTTTAACTTTTTGACTTATTTTTTTTTCCTGTCCTGCCTGTCTCCATCCCAAGCTTGCGTTTAGTTTAGATTTATTAATTTTTTTCCGAGTGCAAGTGTCAGTCATGTCATGTTATGATTGAAACTAAACGCTTATAACCTCAAAGAATCGTGCTGTGAATTTAATAAGTCGTGGAAAAAATAATTTTGCTATAAGTATTGTATAAATTAATTTGTATTTCATTTATAAAAAGTTATGGGTGACACAGAAGAATACTTCCCTCGTGGTGGGAAGAAACCCACCATTAAATATTTCAAACAAAGTGGAAACGTAAGTTGTGTTTATAAACTTGCCTTCTTTTATCTTATTCGTTAGGTACTTCATTTGCTGTCTTATAGTTTTTAGGTGCAGCTGAACAAGGGGAGAAAAAGAAGAAGAAGCAGAAAAAGAAGTCCGAAGCTGACGATGGATATTTATCAGATGAGGCCACGAAAGATTTTGATCAGTCCGTCAAAAACTGCGCATCGCGACTCACTTACAAGGTTTGTTTTGTTTTATTTACTAAAATTTTAATTTAGATTTATTTTATTCATTAAGCAAACAGATAATTTAAAGTCTTTATACCTACTTATTTTATATAGGCACCTATGTCCCTTTGAAATAAACCATTATTTATTTTAACAAGCTGTTTCCTGCGGCATAAAGTAGCCTTTGGCACTCCCCAGCCCTCCAGCTATCTTCACACAAAAAGTTACATCAATCCATTGCTCTGTTTTCACACTAAAGAGGATAATTATTTCAGACCATCAAACCAGGAGTCCTTGTTCTCGGTCGCATCGGTCAAGTACATGAGACCAAACTAACAGTGATGCTGCCCGGCAAGATGTCGGGAACAGTGATGGCTTGCCACATCAGTGAGCCTTACAACAAGTTGTTGGAAGCCTATGTCAATGATCAGGTACTTATTGTTTAATTTGAATTGATTTGGACAGCAATTTTTTATGGACACAACATGTAAACAATGTATGTTAAAAGTTGAATAGGTTTATAGGTTTACTTATGCCCTTAAACGTCTGGTCAGCATAAGAGGTAAAAAGGAATGCCGATAGCCTATGAAATACTGGGGATGGTATTGAATTATAGGCAGGAAATCAAAATGCAGTGGATACCATCCCATGTTGGAATTCTGGGTAATGAAGTGGCAGACTCCATAGCTAAGGCGGCTGTTGGGGGAGGGGAGGAAGTCTTGTGTCAACCCTATACGTCAGAGCATGTGCCTACGTTTAGATCATACTGTTTAGACAGATGGAAACAACTCTTTAACTTCCATTCTGAGTCGAAGGTAATTTGGTATAGGACTATCCAAGACTCTCCCAACCCAGTGCCTTGGTTCGGATTGTGCTAGCCTTAATAGGGAGGTTCTAGTTACGGCGTTTCGAATAATAAATTCAGGTCATGTTCCAGTAAATAAATTTTATTTTCTTGTGGAAAGCGAGTTCAATCAGACTTGTGTTGTTTTTGCAATAGAACCGAAGATTTGCTACACATTTTACTGGAATGTGACCAATATAGGGACTTAAGAACAAAGATATTAAATGGTATTTCTTTGGATAATGGTGGGCTCAACATTATTTTGAGCACACCATTATCACAAAGGCCAAATTCTTGTACTCCTTTTGGAGAGCTGTAATGGTTCAAAGATAAGTCAACACGGAAGTTCCCTATGAGGCTGGCATAGTCGCATCACGCGACTGAAGCCTCAACAAAAAATAGATAAAAAAATATTGTAGTAAAAATTGCTATAATATGGCTATAAAAGTATAAAATCAACTTCCAAGTAAATTGAAGGTATTTTACTGCCATTTGTTACATTTAAAAAATAACTTTTTAAAATGGCTTGTTGACAAATGTTTTTATAACGTAGAAGAATACTTACAAGTATGACTCTTGATATCACAGCATGCAATTATGGTTTTTTAAATATTGATTAAATTTGACATTCAATATATTTTATTTTATGAATTAATTAATATCTTACCATGAAACATAGAAGTATATTTAATTAAACAAATGTTGTCTGTTGCATGTCAGTACTGACTAAACATGTGTTTCCTAAAAATTTATAAGTAATTGTCACATCTATTGCTTGTTTACCATGTTTATTACAATAAAGAATCAATTATTCATTAAAACTATTTGTCAGTGGTTTTGTTTGGGATTAAAGAAATAAGAGAACTGCCTAATAAGTTATTCATTAAAACGCTGAGAAAATGGCTACTTAAAATTGGCTTTACAATCGAGTCTGAAAAAGTTTAAAATCAATAGATAACTTTGTTTTTAGAGTGATAGGTTAGTTCTTGTGACCTACACAGAAGCAAGCAAGTGTTTGGAGATTTTTTTTTTAAAGTGGGACTTGATTGTAAACCTACCAACACATTCATCATTTGTTACTATGATTTTTTTTTAATTTTGAACACTAGCAGCTTCATAAGCTGATGTGTTTCTTGAAGTTTAGAGATTGAATGATCTGAAAGAATATTTGTAATCTGCCTCATATGAAACCTTATGATTATATATATTGGCATGTTACTTTAAATATATTTCTTTGCAGACAGATAAAGTAACAGAGCTGCAAGACATGTTCCGTAGAGGACAGTACGTGGCTGTCAATGTGCTGGAGGTGGACGGCAAGCGGCTGATGCTGTCCATGATGCCGCAGCACGTAAACGGTGGCAAGAAACATACCGATGTGCAGAAGAGTAAGTTAATATGAATAAATTAAGCTATTAATCTGTGTGTTGTGATGCTCACACATGCTATTACTAGCTTTTGCCCGCGGCTTCGCTCGCATTAATCCTTTCTTAGCGGATGCCTACGTCATAACATCTACCTGCATGCCAAATTTCAGCCCGATCCGTCTAGTGGTTTGGGCTGTGCGTTGATAGATCACTATGTCAGTCAGTCACCTTTGAGTTATATATAGGTATATAAATTTTAAGTTGTATGTTGTGTGTGTGCTGACAATAAATTAATTCTATTCTAGGTGATCAGCTCCAAGCTGCAGTAGTCTCCGTGGAAGATCACGGCTATGTGATGGACATCGGTGTTGCTAACACGAGACCGTTCCTGCCTAAGAGTAATGTCAATCTTGATGTGCATCTCGGTAAGATTCTAAAAATCATTTCTATTTTTTATTATAAATTATTTTAATTATTTTTTGCGATAAAGCCCGCCTTTGCGCTCATTTTTGTATTTACTTTTGTCTCTATTTTGTATATTCTTTCTGTAAATGGTGCAATAAAGTGTTGATCTATCTATCTATTTTTTAATCAGTTTTGGGGTAGAATTTCCAAAATCTTGTTCTTAGTGGTCACTTACACTATAAAGAACCTTTTTGCAAAATTTCAAGTTTTTACATTCAACAATTTTGTCTTTGCATTGGTATACTATACGATTAGTCACTGTCCTCTATCCTACTAATAGTATAAAAACGATAGTGTGGATGTGAGTTTGGATGCTCAATCACACAAAATCTACTGGACGGATATCTATGAAATTTGGTACACGGGTAGAAAAATACCAGAGTAGCATATAGGGTATTTTTATCTCGATATTCACATGGGAGCGAAGCCCCGGGGCGCAATTAGTTTTATATGTACAGATAACAAATTTCAACCATGTTTACAAACTCAATAGAAGTGGGAGTGCTGACCTGGTGCACAGTGAAGTCAGTGACCCCGTCCCCGGACAACAGTATTGTTTCCCTGAGCAACCAGCTGGAGCCGCTGCAGCGAGCGTCGCCCAGGGGCAGCACTGTGCAGCTGCTCACGCCGGGCACACCCTTGCAGTTCACTGTCGATAAGGTTATAGGGAAGGATGTTTTTTAAATCATTGGCATCCTTTCTACTGGTGAAAGTACTCATGAACATGAGCAACTTTTTGTATGGGACCGACTCAATCTGATGGAAAAAAAATCAGCTGTTCCATACATATCGGGTGAGTAGGTATTGGAAAATAGTATGGAACAGCAGATTTTTTTTTTCCATCGGATTGAGTCGGTCCCATACAAAAAGTTACTCATGTTCATGAGTACTTTCACCAGTAGAAAGGATGCCAATGATTTAAAAAACATCCTGTATACGCATCCTAATCCTGACTAATATTATAAATATGAAAGTGAGTTTGTTACCTTTTCACGCTTTATCTAGTGAACTAATCTTCCCGAAATTTTGCATACACATAGTTTAAATTGCTAACATATGATACCTTGCATCCTAGGAAAAAGCACTGTTCCCGTGGGAAATTTAAGCAGGCTAAGCTGCGGGCAAAAGCTATTTGCAAATAAAAAAAGTTAAGTTTGTGTGTAATGAGGTATAGTCAAAGTTATAACTATAGCTTTTAGACGCGGCTTGCGGTAGCCCGCGTGAATTTCCCACGGGAACAGTGCTTTTTCCCAAGATGAAAAGTACCCTATGTCCTTAACCTTCTCAGTACTTCTAACTATGTGTATGCGGAATTTCAGCAAGATTGATTCAGTAGATGAAGCGTGAAGAGGTAACAAATAAACAAACTCACTTTCGCATTTATAATATTAGTTAGGATTAGGATAGAAATGTTAGTTAGGATTTCTATTCTTTTATTTATTTTATTACCAATCCACTGTTTAATATAGATTAACCAAAATAGGAGTCTTATGTTTTCAGGGTTCAAGTAAATATGTATCTATGTAAGTTTATTTCGCCTTGACAGACATGTGTTTGTAAGGTATCCTTAATTTCTTATATCCACCTATACTACAGTCATTGGTAGTTTTACCTTACATGTTTGACGACCAGTTTGAAAATAGGTGATTTGTATAGATTTCGATGTGCTCTTCTTAATGTCAATTTTGCGACCTTTGTTTTAAAGGGATCATGCCGCCGCCATTTCTCAAAAATGGCGCCTAATTGCAGTTTTTTGAAAATATCTCTTTTCCAACTTATTTCACGACAAAAACATCTAACGCAAAATGAAACTAGAGAATGGGGATTGAAGATTTGTGGCATACCTACTGGCCGCCATTTTGATTTTTTTTCAAAATCGCGGCCAGCCTTGCAACCTTTATAAATCGATAGCTGACATCAATACCAATAAAAAATATTAATACAACAATGCTCGTAAAGTGTCAGAGTTTCCGAAATAATAGCCGTCAAAGTTGATCACGTGACGTCCATAATGTAAGCTAGGTACATGTGTTCGAATGTATTAACATGTTAAAAATAATAACTTTTAGAACAAATATGTATGTTGCATTATATCTGGTTATTAAAAAAACATTTATACATGTAATGTTATGTACTTTTTGAACATAATAACTTATTTTGTGACCGTCTTAGCTTGTGTGAATGTATTGTCTTGCCTCCATTTGATTTAACTATCAATACGACAGTTATAGGATAAATAAAACAAAAAGTATAAAAATGTATGTAAAACAATGTAATAGATAAGATAGGTATTAATCACACAGTCTAAAATACAATTGACAATACTCGTTACATATATATGTTGTGTAATGGTTCTGTAGTTATATTTACCATTTGTATACCTAAGGGCTGGTAAATTCGGAGTTTAGAAGTAAACAGTTATAACGGAACATTATGTAATAAAAAATGGTTGTAGAAATTATTTAAAGTTCCGTTGGTAATAACAATAATCATAAAATAAGTTGCCATAAAAATAATGTTAGGTACGGTCCTTTGTTGCGAAGGCATTGTGCATTCTGGTTATTGCTTTACGATGCTTTCGCAAAGTATAGGTGCCGTTAAGTCCCGTGGGAATGTCACGGAACGCCACAACTACAATTTCTAGCTTATTCACAAAAAGGAAAAGAAAAATTATAAGACCGGCTTTATGAACATTTTTAGGAGTCATGTTTTTATTAACTTCTAAGACTATAAACATAAAATGTTTGTAACATCGGTAACAAAAACCACTAACGTAACTTTCTTGTACAAGTGAGACACATTTTTATTAGGATAAGGTTTTAAAACGAGAATGAATTACAACCAACCAATTAACCTATATAATGTTAAACCTAGTAATATTTTTTTTACATAACATTTTAATCATTATAATCTCTAATATTACGCACTATTACATGATCAAGAAACTCGACGGGAGGGCCAGGAGCTATTTCTTGATGTCTTGCCCATGCCATGTACCATATAATGGCCATCACGTGTGAACAACATCCTAAAGTTCTTTTGCCAACGAGACATGTGCAATAATGCCCTATGATTTTGTTTCGTCCTTGCAACGCATCATCTAACAATATATATACAAAGTACATCCGAGTGCTAGAGTGTCTGGAATGAATTCGAGACCTTAAAAGCCAAGGGCTAGTGGCAACAATACCGTACTGTGGTAAATCATAGTCAATGGTGTCATCTTCATACACTTCTATATAAAAATCTCCATTTATTTTTATATGTTCTCCATAGTAACTTCTGGCTTGCGCCACTTGGTACGGTCCCAAACTCGTTATTATCAGCTCATTATAAGATAGTTCTGGGAATTGACTAAACCCTTCACTGGCATCTATAGCCTGGAAAGAGGCTCTACGCATGTTAAAATTCTCTTGTATTACTATCTCACTTAAGAGGTTCGGTGCGTCGTGTTTTAAATATATTTCATTTATTATATCATCTACAAGGGGATTGTCTGTCAATCGTACCCCATAGGCATTTATTAAGGCACAAGCTATCCTTACCTCTTCGTACAGGTGCGGAGCTGCTATATTCACATACTGTGACCTGAGCTGTTTAAATTGATTTTTTATTCTTCCATTGTCGGTTTCGACTACCCAACGGCATAGTGTAACTTTACGTGACTCATTAGCCTGTCGAGTAGTCAACTGATGCTCGTCGTCATCTTTGGTCAAAGGCATATATGCTTCGTATCCAACTTCTTCTAGATTTTCCATCACATCTCGAAAGCCTCGGTCAAGAATAAAAATGTCGCCTGCTTCAAAAAACCAATGAAATGGGTTATCTTCTCGTTCACTTATTAGTTCTTCCATAATAGAAGCATCTGATTTTTTTGCTTCATATGGACCAAATGTTTCAATTATGTAGCCGTCTGGGCTCACAATTAAAAATACTTTTAATAAATTGCGAAACTTGTGTGTACTATAACTTTCTCGTTGGAATGCGTAATTTGAGCTTTTTTGGATGTAAAAGTACGTTCCATCGCAAATAGTTATAACTGGGCTTCGGGGATTTGAAAATAATACATTTGGAATTCGTAAAATTCTCTCTAAAAGCTCGTTTCTGTATGAGCTAGCGCAATTTGGCCCATAAATATGGTCAAATCCTAAGTTTTTAGGAACAAATTCTGAACACAGACAGTGTCGTACTTTTTTCATTATTGCTCCGAAGTGCTGCGAAGTCATACGAAAAATGCTCGACAGTCTTTCATTAGAGTCCCCGGTATGTAATTTGCATAAAACGGTAGCCAATGCTCTTTTTGCTTTTTTAAAGGTTTGTGTTAAAGATGGTGTTTGCTCGAGTATGTTTAGAAAAACATCTTTAGTATAACCTGTATAAAAATGTAACACATAATCATCAATGGAATCCAGCCGTTCGAAATTCAAATACTGTGTATCCTTTTTCTGCAATAGTTTTAACATAGCGGACATTTGTCTACTGTTAAAAGTTTCAATTGTAGAACGACTATTTTCTTCCAAGTTGTTCCATATGTTACTCATTAAATGCTCACTACAAGCACGATTTCCTAAAGGAATATATATATTTTGTTTATACAAACAATCTATTCTAATTGCCAACGGGATCCTATGAAGATCATTTCGATTATTACAGCCATTTGCTATACAGAAAGTGGAATTATATGGGACTCGTTTAAAATCATGAACAGGAAATACAGGTGCACTTGTTTGAGTGTGTGCATCTTGCATTTCGGGAACAATTACTTCTTCAGGCTCACCAATCACATCCAACTCAGGCACATCCAAGGGATCATTAATTATACCACGTGACGAGCTGCTACTAGAAGGTTCAACCACCATGTCAGTCGCTGCTTGTCGTGCTGCTTCATTGAGTTCTTCTTGCATACGTTCTCTTCCTTGTCTAATAACAAAGCGGTCGGCACGTTGTAAACAAGGCCTGCATATCTTATTCTCAGCCGTTATCTGAAATATATATTAAAATAATAAACATTATTTCTTCCTATTACACATATTTAACACGCAATTGCATAAGTATTAAAATAAAAACCTATATTCGACAGAAATCGAAGACTGTACTTTCAGGTGTAGGTGCAGGGGGGGTTACCGGCTAAGCACCATCGGCTTGACATGACAAGGATGGCACTATGTGTCGTTTTCGATCGACGTCGACTGACAGTTGCGCGGTAGATCCGCAGATCTATATCTATAGTGTCTTTGGTAAATCACCATTAAAAAGGTTAACGCAGACTTGGCCGCACCGCACTCACCGTATTTTTCGTTTTTGTTGATGGCCTCGCACATCTGCCCGCGCCGCAGTCGTGCCTGTCGCCGCACAAATCGCACTCGATTTTTTCATTCAGTTTCTAATTTAATCAAGTGTAGGCGTTTATTACAGAATGGCTCTTAACGAACGATTTACCTATCAGTTGTTTATTATTAGAGGACGAAGAAAATCAAATGCCAACAAGAGTTAAAAAAATGACGTCACCTGCGCCGCATCGGCCGCAGCGTCCGATGTCGATAGTTAGTGACGTCATCAGCTACGGCTCGGGGAATTCGGCCGTTTTAGGTACTGCGGCGCAGATAGGTATGCAAGGTTACAAATAACTTCATATTAAGAAATCAAATGCGGCGACTACGGCGCCTGCGGTGCGGCACAAGTCTGCGTTCACCTTAACTTCTTGCCATCATTGTAAGTCATACCACAAAGATATTTATTAAGAAAAAAACTAACTACTGATAAGTTCTTTCACCACGCAGTGTGGGGCGGCTGGTTGGCGGTGCGTGCTCACTCTAGCGAGGTTATTTCCAGCGATTTCCACTGTTCAAAATGTATCATGTATGTAAATGGATAAAATAAAAATAACGTAACTAACTTCGTTTCAGTTTTGTTGGGGAAAAGAGAAAAAGATTCCAGGAATGATCAACATATGATACTGTAAGTTCTATCACACGGTGGAAGGTTGTCGGTGATTTTCCAAAGACAGTTAGTAGGTACATAATTATTTTATTGACATAAGCCGATTTCGGCCGTTTAGCAGACAATAGGTTACAAGTTATCCAAAACAGTTAATAAGTGGTGGTGAAATTGCGCAATATACACAACACCACACGCACATAAATCCTTTTAAGGTTCCTTACATCGAAAGGAAAAAAACGGAACCCTTATAGGATCACTGTTTTATAAGATTGAAGTTAAAAAACTTAACAAAACCTAAAGCATTATAACCCAGAGGTATTCCCACACAAATAACATTGTATAACACGATAACATTCTATAAAAGTCATTTGCTTCCGATTGTTAAATGACACTAAACCCTCACAATGGTAACACGACGACCTCCGTGGCCCAACGGTCATCACGCCGGACTGCCACACCGGAGGTCCAGGTTCGATCCCCGGTCGGGTCAAGATGGAAAATGATCTTTTTCAGATTGACCCGGGTCTTGGATGTTTATCTATATATGTATTTGTCATAAAATATAGTATCGTTGAGTTAGTATCCCATAACACAAGTCTCGAACTTACTTTGGGGCTAACTCAACAAAAAAAAAAAAAAAAAAAAGGTTTGTTTTATTTAGGTACTTGTTGTTTAAAATCGTATACTTAAGTATCATTCTGTAACCTCCTGGCGTTCTTCCGCTACCTTCTGGTTTCGCTCGGATGTTATAATAAAGTTATGATTTTTTTTTATCATGTTGCATAAAATGTAATTATAATATCACGAACGATTTACTACTTTTGTTACAATTTGACTAAGAAAGTATAATATACAAATGTTATATGCAATATTATCTAACTGCTGTGTGAAAGCACCTTAAAACATTTTTTATGGAACTAGGTATGTATGTAGCTAAGAAGTGTCTAATGAAATAATGATAAAGTACCTAAGGTTATTAAAGAGGTACAAACCTGCGGCTCCTCAAAAATGTGGTGAGCGTATTCCATAACGGATGGGTGCTCCGATAAGAAGTCATCGGTCAGTTGATAAGACCGTACAGGTGCACGAGATCTACGCCTCGGTCCATACTGAATAGTACTTATTCCACAAAAATAACAACGTCTTGAAGGTGACATTTCGGTACCAAAACAAATAAGTCAATAACAAACAAAAACAACAGTCAAACTTAAATGAACAACAAATCCAACAATGAAAAATAACGAAATAACGTGTAAATCACACAGAGAGGCATTTACTTCCGCATAGAAAGAACGCAGGTAGCAAACTGAGTGCAGGAGTTGGGGCTGTTGGGGGGTATAATGTGGCGTGGCGCGGGGTGGTGCGGGGTAGCGCGGGCGCACCTCCCCCGCCGTCCATACACCTCGCCTCACCCGCCAGCAGTGTGTAGGTGTTTCGCTCGCATCTTTAAAATGATTATGTATTGTATTTTATTGTTTTAATATATACAATGTCGCAGTCGGATTGTATTACATTACGGCTAGCCGTTTTACAAAACAGGGCCGTTTTGTAATGCGGCGGTTCAACGATTAGCCGGATTGTCACCAAAGAGCATGTAATCACTACGTTTGATTGTCACTGCGATACGTTCTTCAATATGGCGGCCACGGAGTAGGTAAAGCGGCAATGAGGCATGATTTCCTAGTTTTAATATCATTTTCATCAGTTACTAAAATATTTTATTAATATTTACCCAGTGTTTCTCTAAAAAATTACAGATTTATAGTCTCTATTAAAAAAATGGTAATCACGTGGTCAACTTTAACGCTTTATATCTCAGAAACCTGACACTTTACGAGGGTTGTTTTTATTAATATTTTTGTTGGTATTGATGTCAGCTATCGATTTATAAAGGTTCCATGGCTGGCCGCGATTTTGAAAAAAAAACAAAATGGCGGCAGTAGGTATGCCACGCTCCATAGTAAAATCTTCAAACCCCTTTCCTTTTTTTCGTAAAGTCAATAGTTTTGATGTACAAGCGCTATGTGACTTCTGGGACATCAGTCGTGTTTTTTTTTTTTTGTAAAATGAGTAATTGACATCTGTAATCGTTGCCAACCCTCTATAATCTATGTTTTAGCCCCTGGACAATGGCATAGAGGGCAGCGTGCTGGGCGGAGTGCGGGCTTATATCCAGCGGGACCACGCGGATAAGGTCAACGGGAAGAAACCAAAGCTTGGACAGAAGGTAACGTCTTATTTCTTAAATCTTTTGATATGACAAAACTGTAACTGTTCTACGTAAGAAAAATGTACGAAGGGTTTTTCGCGCGTATCTCGTAAGCAACTCAAAACTTGTTTTTTTTAATTATTTTTTCTTTTTTAACTTTCGTTTTAAAATAAAAAATATAGAGTTTTATTGGCTCGTTTTTTCAAAAGAAGCTAATACTATTTTTTTTCTTTTACTTTTTTTGCCCTTCATATTGAAACATCTTTCTTATTTTGTTGTTGACTACATGATTATCTTTTAGATGAGACCTATTTTAAGTCGATAGTACTTTAAGGATAAAGCGAAGGGCTGTTCATTAAACAATTTCCGCTGGATGGCGTTGATAGCAACATTTTCCGTTTTATTTTTTTTGTTGCGTTGTTGCAGTACTTATAGGCAAACATTTTGAATTGGCGAGCGGTAAACATACTATTTTATTTATTTTATGGCCTACGATTATATTTCAGTCAACATAATGAAAAAAAGCTTTAGAATAGAATCTGCCATGAATCTTCGTATCTCTACACTCACTCACACTACGACGAGAGCTTTCAAAATGACATTAAATATAGCGCAAAGCATTGTTATAAATTTAAAAATACGCTACTAGATGGCACTTATTTCAAAAGAGTGTCTAACTACAATAATGCCAATCGGACTGGCTGGCAGCATAAGAAAAAGAAAAAGAGATTTAAAAAATACAAAGAGCGAAAAATAACCTATAATTTCTTCTTGTCATTGTCATATTTTGTAAGAAAGCAAAAAAATATATTTATGAGAATTAATATAGGTACCTATGTAGTTCAAGTTTTCAATTGGACTCAGCAACGAAGAAGTCCTCCAGCGCGTTGCAGTGTCTAGACTTTTGTTGCAAACTGTCAAAAAGCGCAAAGTTGAATTTGTTTGGGACCCGTTTTGCGACACAACAGATATCAGCTGCTTCAACTTATGGGAAAAATAGAAGGCAAGAGATGTGTTGGAAGACGCAAAAAATCATGGCTGAGAAACATATGTGAGTGGACCAGAGTCACCACGGTTGAGGAGCTGTTTCGCTTAGCGACGAACAGAGAAGAGTTTGCGAATCTGACGGCCAACCTTCAGTAATGGAGAGGCACTAGTTCAGTAGTGCAAAATCATAATTAGTAATAAGAAACTGTAATTTAAATACCTATCTACCAATAGTTTCAGCAGTTTGGATTTCACCACCTCTTAGATTCCCAACGCAAATCTAGCAATAGTTCGAACATCCATTTTCAAAAATCAATCAGCAAGCAGCACCGCAGACGTTATGGTCATAATGTTCTATTGAATTGTATGACTAGAATTATATTTTTTAAATAAAACTAAATAGTACATATTGTTGACTTTTATTTTTAGTAATGAAGTGGAAATTTATTTTCCGACCTTTTTTATTAAAGAAAACAAAAGATTAGGTATAGTTATTCCTTTCCAACATAAGTCATTATTCATGATGACTCCTTCATAGCTTGGAATGATGGATGGTGATGATAAATTCTTCATCACGACAAACCTGTGTTACAGTTTTTGTTTTTGTATTACAGAATTAGTGTATAAAGAAACACTTGTGCTGTGCATTTCCTGCCACAGTATTGACATTTGACACGTGTCAATACTATCGATAGTTGTTGGCGACAGGCCGCGCGCCGAAATAAAATACCACGCGGTTAGCGAACACCGCGCCGCAACCAATATTTTTGTAATTTTTTGTAAAAGGACCGACCAATTACAACGCCTACATTATGGCCAATCAGCGGGCGAACCCCGCCGGGCTCGCCCCCACGCAGGTAGACGCGGCCTGCCGGAGCGTTGTGATTGGTCGGGGCCTTCGCGCACCGGTGCGCTCGCTGCGCCCGGCTTTGTGTACATAAAACAATGGGTCGCTGCCGTATTGAGTCAGTGTGTAAGCAGCAGCGACCCAAATCAAGCATAGTGAATAAAGTGAATAGTGATCCTCAAGAGTTTTCTTCAAGAGTCTTCAAGAACAATAACCAGCAAATATACAGTCCACTGGAAGAATTAAAACCCCCGTTGGCCGAACGTCAACAGTTTGGTCCTTCGAGAGCCGAATATAAAGAAGAACCTCAAGACTCAAGAAACCGAAGGAATCAAGATTTCAAGATGGTGTTCACTAGAAGCCAAGTCGGAGCGGATGAGGGTCGTCGTGTTTTTGACGAGCCACCTCAATCGCCGTCCGCATCGAGCGCTGCGCCTACCATTCCAACCGGGGACTCGGCCAGTGCCCCGCCGCCCGCGCCGCCCGCAGTGCAGCCGACCGTTCGCCCTGTGCAGTCCGACGCACCCCCCACCACCGAGTCGACACAACATCAGTGCCGTACACAAGTGGGTGGGATCGCTCGCCAGCCGCTAGCCGTAGGCTCTCGGTCTCGGACTGCACGCTCTACGAAGTCAACTGCGAGCGCCGCGGCACGTCTGCGTTATGAAGCCGCAGAACGCCAAGCTGTAATCCGACGCAAGGAACTACAGCTCATAGAGGAGATACGCCGCAAGGAGCTACAGATCGAGGCGGACCTAGAAGAAAAGCGTCTGGCCGCCGACCTCCTTGCGCTAGAAGAAGACGACAGTGCCTCAGAAGACGGAGAACAAGTCGAGAACATTGAACGAGTTCACGCCTGGCTGGACACCGCTCCGGGCGTCGCCATCACTTCGAGCGCCGCCGTCGCTACACGGAGGGAGCCGAAAGTCAACCCCGTGCCTGTGCCGCGACCAGTCGACGCACCTCATCTGCATTCGAGCTCCGCAGCAGCCACCGCCGCCGCCGCTGCAACGCCCGCCGCCAGCAGAAGGATCGACTGGACACATCCGACAGAAACACGTCGGAAGTCGCCAGCGCCGCACGGCCGGAGGACGCCTCCGCGCCCCAGATCGCCGACGCCGAACGACCGAGCGAACAATCGACCGCCGACGCGCCAGAGCGCGGACCTGCCCATATTCTCCGGGGCACCGAGGGAGTGGATCCCATTCACCGCAGCGTTGCGCATGTCAACGCGTCTCTACAAGTTTACGCCAGAAGAAAACATCGCGAGACTCCGCAACTGCCTGCGGGGGAAGGCCTACGAATGCGTGTCAGCATTGCTGGGCTCCGACACACACCCGGACGAAGTGATGGAGACCCTGGAACATCGCTACGGGAGGCCTGAGATGTTGGCCGACATAGCTGAAGAAGACCTGCATCAACTACCACGCATGGGAACAGGACCACTGGAGATAGCTGACTTCGCTATCAGGGTGAAGAACGCAGTACACGTCCTGCGCAACATCGACGTCAGCTACATCAACAACAGGGCACTAGTACGAGAGGTGCTGGAGAAGCTCACTCCAGCCATGAGGTACGGGTGGTGCCAGTACGCCGAGACACAACCGAAAGGCGAGCCGGACATATTGAGGCTATCAAGATACCTCATGCAACAGTCCGACATTGAGCTGGAAGCACGCGTACACCAACCGGCCGAAGCGAGAGCCGACTCGCGCCGCCGCTGCCCTCGCCGCTCCGCGACCGGAGCCGAAGAAGAAGCTGGTGTACGCGACAACCACGTCGACTGAGGACGCCGAGCGCTGCCCTGCGTGTGAAGAACAACACACGCTGCCCGACTGCCCAGCGTTCAAGAAAATGGAGTTTGACGGGCGCTGGGAAGTCATCAAGAAGAACGGGCTGTGCTTCAAGTGCATGGCCAGCCGGCACCGCCGGTTCAACTGCAAGAGGAGGTCCTGCGGTATCAACGGGTGCAAACGACCGCACCATCGGCTACTCCACGACGAGCCGAAAAAGGGACGCCGCGACGGTCAACGACGCCGCTACTGCTACCGACCCGGAGTCCGCCGTCGTCACTGCTACAGCTACACGCAGTGACGTCAAGTTGAAGATCTGCCCGGTGACAATCTCCGGGAAGCGAGGAGCCCTGGAACCTTCGCACTATTCGACGAGGGCTCCACTATCACGCTGGTGGACAGCGACTTGGCGCAACAGATCGGCGCCGACGGTCCATCGACGATGCCTGCAAGTGAAGAGCGTCGGCAACGAGCATCAGGAGGTGAAGAAGCCGCCGCGTCAAGCTCAACGTCAAGGGCGCCGACGGGCAAGCGTTCGACATCGCCGCCAGGACAATGGTGGGCCTGGACCTTACGCCGCAGTCCATCCCAGCAGAAGTACTACGGCTGCGTCATCTCAGCGGCCTCAACGCGGATGACGTGGTCTACGACAACGCGAAGCCGAAGATACTGATCGGCACCGACAACTGGCAGCTCATAGTGACGAGAGAGCTGCGCTGTGGAGAAGCGAACGAGCCGGCCGCCTCGAGAACCGAACTCGGCTGGGTGCTTCACGGCGCGGCACCGAGCGCAACGCTGAGACGAACCGACAACGTCCTGCACATCGTCGACGAGTCTGCCAACACCGAGCCACTAGAGGAAATGGTGGCCCAACACTTCCAACTCGACGCCTTGGGAGTGTCACTGGCTTCGCAACAACACGTGAAGAGCGAAGACCAACGAGCGATGAAGATCTTCGAGGACACCGTGCGCTACGCGGACGGACGCTACGAAGTGGGCCTGCCGTGGCGCAACGACGAAGTCCAACTGCCGCCGAGCTACAACGCCGCGCTGAAAAGGCTGAAAACACTCGAAGCCAAACTGGAGAAGAACCCGGCTGAGAAGAGGCAGTACCACGACAACATGAATAACCTCTTCAACAAGGGTTACGCCGAAGCCTGCGACGGAACTGAAGACGCCAGCCCGGTCGCGTGGTACCTACCTCACTTCGCAGTACGAAACGTGAACAAGCCGGGCAAGATTCGAGTGGTGTTGGACGCCGCGGCGAAGACCCACGGGACGTGCCTCAACGACCATCTGCTGCCGGGACCGGACATGCTGCGGTCGCTCAATTCGATCCTGTTCCGGTTCCGTGAGGGCGCCTACGCGATCACCGCGGACATAGAGGAAATGTTCCTGCGCGTGAAAATAAGGAAGGAGGACCAGCCGGCGCAGATGTTCATATGGCGCGAGCAACCGACGGACGCGCCGAGAAGGTATAAGATGACGTCAATGATCTTCCGGGGCATCCAGTTCACCGTTCCTGGCCCACAGTGTGCGAAACAAGAACGCACACAGTCATCGGGACACGCATCCGGCCGCGCTACGGCCAATAACGGAGTCACATTACATGGACGACTTCGTCGAGAGCTTCGATGACATCGCCCACGCCAGAGAGGTCATTAGACAAGTGGATGAAGTGCATCGACGAGCGGACTTCCACCTGCGCGGCTGGAACAGCAACGACACCGAGCTACTCGCCGCGACACCGAAAGACCGACGAGCCAAGGCCGCGACCACGCAACTGGGCGGTACCGAGAAGATGCTGGGACTGCTGTGGGACTCAACGACCGACGGCCTGAGCTTCAACACCGCCTTGAACAAAGTGCCAGAGGCGGTCCGGACGCGCACGAGAGCTCCGACCAAGCGAGAAGCACTGTCCACGGTGATGAGTATCTACGACCCGCTGGGACTCCTGTGCTGCTACACTATCACCGCGAAAATAACGTTGCAGAAACTCTGGCGCTGCCGGACCGCCTGGGACGAGCCGGTCCCTGAAGACATCGCAGCGGACTTCGACGCCTGGCTAGCTGGACTGCAGGCCATCAGCCGCCTGCAAGTACCCCGGAGCTACCACGGAGGGAGCGAGATACGTCGCAGAGAACTCCACATCTTCTGCGACGCCAGCGAGGACGCCTTCGCGACAGTAGCCTATTGGAGGCTGCACCTGGGGACCGGCGAAGTCAAAACGGTGCTGGTGGCGGCGCGAGCAAAGGTGGCGCCACTGAAGCTACAAACGGTGCCGCGTCTAGAGCTGCAAGCGGCGCTGATTGGAGCGAGACTGGCCAAAACCATCAAAGAAGATCACAGAGTGCCAGTAGACGACACCTGCTACTGGAGCGACTCGCAGACAGTGCTCCACTGGCTGCGCAACGGGAGCCGTCGGTACACTCCATTCGTCGCGCACCGACTCGGAGATCACCGAGTCATCGCGAGCGTCGGACTGGCGATGGGTGCCGACAGCATAACAGCCATTATGGCGCTGAGACGAATGGCGGCACGAAGAGGATGGCCCGCCGTCATCTACAGCGACAACGGGACCAACTTCAGGGACGCGGACGTCGAGCTACGGAAGGCCTATCACCACTGGCTCCCCGAACTCGCCAGGGCGGGCCTCACCTACGGGACAACATGGAAATTCATCACGCCGGGAGCGCCCAACCAAGGAGGCGCCTGGGAGAGGATGGTGCGGTCAATCAAAACCGCATTATCCACAACGCTGCACGAGAAGGCGCCGAAGGAGGAAACCCTGGCCACGCTGCTCGCCGAGGCCGAGCATGCGGTCAACTCCCGCCCTCTGACGCATGTGCCCGTCGACCCTGATGACCCAGAAGCATTGACTCCCAATCACTTTCTGCTGGGGTCATCGACGGGCCTGCCCTTCACCGGGCCATGCGACACGGCCGACCGAAAGACCTGGAGGGCTGCGCAGGGACTGGCCGACACCTTCTGGCGCCGCTGGCTCCACGAATACTTGCCGACCATCGTGCCACGCCTCGACCACAACGGGCGCCGGGGAGAGTACAAAGTCGGCGACATAGTGATCGTCGCCGACCCCACGTTACCTCGCAACACGTGGCCGCGAGGGATCATCGAGCGCACGTTCCCGGGACCGGACGGCGTGGTACGCAACGTGGAGGTCTCCACCAAAGGCGGGACCTTTCGTCGGCCAACGTCGAAGATCGTCGTGCTGTATTCTTCAACCGCACTCTCCCCGGACCAGAGGAGAGGACGCGCTGCACGACGGGCACGCGGCTGTCTTACTGAGAGGGCTACGAGACTCCTTCGCCGGAGGGAGGATGTTGGCGACAGGCCGCGCGCCGAAATAAAATACCACGCGGTTATCGAACACCGCGCCGCAACCAATATTTTTGTAATTTTTGTAAAAGGACCGACCAATTACAACGCCTACATTATGGCCAATCAGCGGGCGAACCCCCGCCGGGCTCGCCCCCACGCAGGTAGACGCGGCCTGCCGGAGCGTTGTGATTGGTCAGGGCCTTTCGCGCACCGGTGCGCTCGATGCGCCCGGCTTTGTGTACATAAAACAATGGGTCGCTGCCGTATTGAGTCAGTGTGTAAGCAGCAGCGACCCAGATCAAGCATAGTGAATAAAGTGAATAGTGATCCTCAAGAGTTTTCTTCAAGAGTCTTCAAGAACAATAACCAGCAAATATACAGTCCACTGGAAGAATTAAAACCCCCGTTGGCCGAACGTCAACAATAGTCCTGCAACGCTAGTAGATAGATATGTATATAGTGTAGACTTACATCGATACCACGACGAATATCGATATCTTTTATTGTTGATATAAATTAATATCGTTTTTAAATATGCAACAAGCTAATTATTAAAAATAAAAAACACGACTGACAAGTTTTTACTCAAAAAGTATACCTATATACAAATATATAAGTAATATACATTTTTCAAATCGCCTTTTAAAGCCCTTCAATTTGATACCCCACTCGATAAGCTTGATCAAATTTTATTGTTTTTTGGTCTGCTATTTATCGCATATATAATCCGCCATTTTGTTTTTATGATGACGTCATATAGCCTATGTCACTCGGAGGAATGCAAGGAATCTAAAAATACCTCTCACATCAAAATCTGTTAAGCCATTCAGGACTTATGGTGGAATAAAGAAACTTACATACAGACTTACATACATACATGAACCCTGAAAACATAACACTCCTTTTATGGTCAGTCGTGTAAAAATAAATCTGCAAATAATAAATGCGTATTTTATGCATAAAGTGAAAAAGTAATACACAGGTCGGAAAAAAAATAATTAATATAAATCACGGAGGTCAAGCCCACCTCGACTTTATCGATAATTCAAAGTATCGATACTTCGTGCCCTAGAAGTTCTAGGATTAAATTAGACGTTCAGAAAATATGTTGTGAAATGCAAACTAAAAAATAATTAATCAGTAATATTTGTTTTCTTTGAAACTAAATATAAATGTATGCACATATTCCTATAGTTTATTTTTTGTAAATGAATACCTACGTGTATAATATCTACCTACTATAATGTCTTTTGATAAAAGTATTTTTAAAATTAAATTGTTTAAGTTTCAGGACGAAACTTATGATTGTAAAAGTATTATAAAGAATTATCTTTTTGGGTAAAAAAGCAACGTTGCCATCTTACACCTCGCACAGATCGGCAACAACGTATCGATGAATGCCTGAGATGAATTCGCACAAATATTCCAGTCCAGTCATATACGTAATGGCAAGCTTGTAATAATATATTAAATCTAGGGTTCAGTACGTATTTTTATGAAAGATTTTTTTATGGTGAAATTTAAATTTAATAACTGGGACTTTTGAATAAGAAGGCAGGGATATCTGAATATGACCTCTTGACATCTGGATGTGAAGACCTGGGTGTCTGGTCATGTGCATATGAAATGCTGGACAGCTGAATATGAAGACCAAAGCTTCAGGAGATGATCACCTGAACATCTGGAAATGAAGATCTGAAAATGTGGAGCTGAAGACCTGGACATCTGGATATCACCTGCACATATAAATTTGAAGACGTGGGAGTCTGGTCATGTGGATACGAAAACCTGGACAGCAGGACATAAAGTCCAGGACATCACATCCAGATGTACAGGTGATGTCCAGATGTCATATTTAGATAGCCTGTCTTGATATCCAAAAGTCCCAGTAATCAAATTTAAATTTCACCATAAAAAATCTTTTATAAAAATAAGTACATATATTGAACCCTAAATTGTATTTAATATTGAAACTTGCTATTTTATAATTTTTTAGCATTTCATGATTTTCTTTTGTTTTTCACGTACAGCCGATGGCGCTGTCAAGGCAAGCAACATCGAGGTAGCATGCATTTAGGTCTCAAAGTGCTTTTATATAAATAGTAGTAGTCAGTAGTTTGTAATAAATCTGCTAGACGTCGCCCCTAAATGTCACAAAATATTACGCACACATCAACAAGAATCTCAATTTTTGTCGTATTTTAAATGCCGTTTTTCTCGTAAATTATTATACATTATTATGTTAAATTCAACATGAGAGCACAATTACTTCATAAGAATTGGAAATTCGATTTTATTATGAGAATCATTAACGAAGTTTAGAGCATTGCTGTAGAACAAAATGTATGGACAGCCAAAGCTTGGCTTTCACCTTAACACGAGTAGTCACGATTGAATTAATACAAGAGCCCGAAAAAAAACAAAATGGCTGCCATTTTACTACAGTAGAAGAAAAAAGAGTTTTAAAGCCTGACCAGAAATATAAAAACCCTGAATTAGAGGCAGCACTTATGCGTTTTATATTGCAACATTATTGAAAGCAGTAGCGGATAAAAGGGTGGGAGCACGGGGCACGTGCCCCCCCGACTGCTATTTTGTGTACATACTATGTTGCATAGATTACTATCGTATATAGTGTACTGTGGAGGCAGCTTCCATAACAGTACATATTAAATTAAGATTGTTAAAATAACAGGATTTAGTAGTAATAGTTTCTTACAAGTAAGTATTTCCAAAAAAATAATCCGCTACCATTAGTGATGTGCCGTTCTCGATTTTCAAAGAACAAGCGGAAACTTTCTTAAAAATTTATCGGAAATATTCTCGAGAATGGAAAACGGTGCCCTTCCCAGAAAAAAATACCTACTGGATCCGCCCTTGATTGAAAGTCAAACTTTGACAGAAGAAATGACAGATGGATTTTTAAATTAGTTGCCAGTATAAGAAATAAGTTCTATTGCTTTTCCGCAACATGGCGAGGGTTTTTATATTCCTGGTCAGGCTATAAAGGCTCCGACACTGATGACACATTGTATAGTTAATTATTTTTTTAACCTATCTCGTCCTGCTGGGCGAATTGTATTGTAATTGTATTGTATTAAATTGATAATTATTATTTAAAATTTGCATGCTAATTATAGTTAAATAGGTATAAGGACAATCTATCTGTAACACCTTTATAACCCTATTTATTGCAAATAAATGATTTGATTTGATTTGATTTGAAGGTCTCCCCCATTTCCTTCCAAATCTGCGGTAGGCCTAGGAAGCGTTGGAGCGACGACGACTTTAGACATTTTGAAGAGAAATGGATAGAAGTCGCAGGGGATTGTTAATTAATTAACAATATTAAATCAGATCCGCGCCCGAGTGCTGTACGTGATGCCAGTGCGCAACACCCCGTTCCTGACGATGAAGGAAGTGTTCTCCAGCAGCTACCCCGACATGGGGGAGGAGCAGAGGATCAAGGAAGGCGATATCATTGAGGAGGCCCAGGTGAGGTTACTATTGTTGTCCTTGTCTAATCCCGAGTGCTGGACGTGATGCCAGTGCGCAACATCCCGTTCCTGTCGGCGATATCATTGAAGAGACTCGGGTAAGTTTACTATTAAAAAACATTTCTTTCAAAATGTATATGATATGTTGTATAAAATGAATGTGGACAATGACTGACTGGTATATCAACGCAGAGACGAAACCGCTGAATGTAGTTACTTGAAATTTTGAAACTTGCTTTTGCCCGCGTGTATTTCTCACAGGATCAATGCATTTTCCTGGGATGAAAGGTACCCTATGTCCTTCTCTGTACTTCTAACTATGTGTATGCAACATATCAGGTAGATTGGTTCAGTAGATAAAGCGTGAAGAGGTATCAGGTATCATACAAATAAATAAACAAACAAACTTACTTTACTAAACTACTGAGAAGGACATAGGGTATTTTTCATCCCGGGAAAAAGCACTGTTCCCGTGGGAAATTCACGCGGGCGTCGCCGCGGGAAAAAACCTATAAATCGATGCCTCAAATAACCTACACGTTGTAGCTATAAAAAAAACTTTAACTACCTTTGTTTTTTTGTAAACTCTTTATTGCATGTTACGTATAGGAACCCCTACATTTAGCGAACTCATACCATTATGAAACACCTTCCCGAAACCGAATTGCGAAACTGCAGAATCAGCGATATTTGGACCACAGTGAGAACACCGAGTATCTTCGTCCGTCGTACTTCAATCGTCGAAGATTACGGTCGCGTAGATTTAATTTATTTTTATTATTTTGTAATCAATCGGGATTATTAAATCTATAACTATACTTGTAGTTTTTTTAAAAACAGTCCTCCTGCGGCCGGTATCGTATCTGGCGCAGTCGGTAGGATAGTTGAGTCAGTGCGCGTTTCTAGCATCGTTACCGCCTGATAGTCGAATCGCCGGCGCGTCGACTATCCTTCGAATCTACGGCTAGCCGCAGCAGAGGACCTTCAAGACATCATCCAGACATCGATGGGTCAAGTAAGGATGCAGATTGCCACGATCCTGTGAGTAATACGCACTATTCCTATTTATTGGTTGTTTCCTACATACTTCCTATCATTCCAAAGATCCTTTTGGTTAGAATAGGTAGGACACTTCTCTAGTAGATATTTAAGTATATATATAAAAAAGGGAAAAATTGAAATATTGATTGATTTATTATAATTATATTAATTAATAAAAAGATAATTAAAGTGAATTTATACAAATAAAAAATATACATATAATAAAAATAGAATATTAAAATAATTTTTATATAAAGATAGATATATAAGTAATTCAAAATTTTTCATCCAAGGAATTTTAGACCTGATAGACCTACCTCACGTAATATTCGTGATAGGCGAAACCGTTTCCATAGAGATTTATTGCTTAGCTTAGAAGGTATAGAGGAGGAAATGTCTACCCCGGAAAATAACGCAGGTGGTTCGCAAAATCCAACCCCTGGTACTTTTAATAACTTAACAGATCAAATATGGAAGGCTTTGAGATTGGTTCCCGAATTTGATGGTAATGCTCATGTCTTGATCAGATTTCTCACTATATGTGACCAAATAGTTATAAATTATATCAATCCAGCTCCAGGAAACGAACTAAATAATGCAGCCGTAATAAATGGAATTTTAAACAAAGTAACAGGCCGCGCTGCTACTACCTTATCTGCCAATGGCGTACCTAGAGACTGGAATGGTATAAGAAATGCTCTAATAAATTCATTTTCAGATCATAGGGACGAATCAGCGCTTTACACTGATTTATCCTGCCTATCTCAGGGCAGTGACACACCGCACGTTTTCTACGAACGCGTTCAGAGTTTACTGAGTACCATAATGACGTATGTCCAGCTGCATGAATCGATTCCTACTACAGTAGAGGCTAAACGCACTCTATATAAAAAATTAGCCTTGCAGTCCTATTTGAAAGGCCTGCACGAGCCTCTTGGCTCAAGAATTCGATGCATGCGGCCCGACACGCTAGAAAAAGCTCTAGAATTTGCTCAAGAAGAATTGAATGTTCTCTACTTACAGAATAAAAATGATCGAGTCTTTAAAAAATTGCCGCAATTTAATACTGCATTTAACTACTCACCTTTTAACTTACCGCAAATGTCACCATCTAATCAGTTACTTCCCAGACAGTTCGGCTACCCCTCGCCTATTCCTATATATCAGAATAAGCCTAATACGTCTTCTTCGCAAGTTTTGAAAGCACAACCTACTAATAATAAATTTACTACCCCATTCCAATTTCAGAATTTTAACCCCCAAGTTCAAAATAGGTTCTTTAACCCGTTTAACCCCAATCAATTTCAAAATTTAGGTTTTCAGGGCCAAAGACCCTCTAGAACGCAACAAATCATGCGAGCCTTACCTAGGTCCAATATGTCTACGGGATTTAAAATTCCTCCCCGTTCGTTCTTCCAACAACGGCCTATTCAGAATGCTCCGGCTCCTACTCCTATGAGTGGTATTAGCCATCCAGTTGCTCGTACCTTACCTTTAACGCCTCAAAACCCACAACTCAATATGAACGAGATCTTTGACTCTTACTATTACGAGGACGTATACCCCCAGGACTATGACTATGAACAATATCTAGACTATGACCATGACCAGTACTTAGACTATGACCAGTACTCTGACTACAGTTTAAATTCGTGCTCTGTTCCTATTGCCGAAGTAGATAACGCTAGTTCTGATAAGGAAGAAAAATCCACAGGTACTAAGGAAACTAAGGAACAAAATTTTTCCTCGAAGCCTCAGAAAGCATCCCCAGAATAGAATTAAATTTACAGAATAAACGGCAGCTTCCTTACATTCAAATCTCTAACCCACCTCTTAAACTTTTAATAGATACCGGGGCCAACCAATCGTTTATAAGTCCCGAAGCTGTTCAAAGCTATTTCCATAATTTTCCTATTAACTATGATCCTTTTATAGTGACGAATATACATGCAACTACTACAAATAACTATTCAGTGACAATTCCTTGTTTTCCAGAATTCTGTGATCAGAACCCTATTAAATTGTTCATTTATCGTTTTCATAAATACTTTGATGGATTAATTGGGTTAGATTTGTTACGGCAATGGCAGTCGCAAATCGATCTTAATGCACATGTATTAAGAACTCGTTTCGCGTGTTCATATGCATGAGTCACAGTCACAGACTTTAAACTTAATCGAAACAATTATACCTGCTGAGTCGAGTCAGCTTGTTAAGGTTCCAACTAATATATCTACTGGCGATATCTGTATAGATCAACAGACTTTGTGTGGATGTTATATTATAGATTGTATATCCACTGCCGAGAATGGTTATGCGTACGTAGAAATTTTTAACCCTAGTAAAAATGAAGTTCACTTTAAAATTTCAAAACCATTACATGCTTATTTATTTAATGAACAGACTACGTCCATCGCCGCCTTAAACTCAGATAAGACGGTTAGAACTCGAGACGTTTTATCACGCTTGCGCACGGATCATATGAACGATGAGGAGAGAGCTAATTTAATTGCACTTTGTGAACAATATTCCGACATTTTTTATTTAGAAAATGAAGCACTAACTTTTACTAGCAAAATTAAGCATAGAATTCAAACTACTGACGAAATTCCTGTCCATAGTAAAACCTATAGGTATCCATACGTACACAGGCAGGAAGTACAGAACCAAATAGAAAAGATGTTAGATCAGGGCATAATTAGGCCATCTACGTCTGCATGGAATGCACCTATATGGATCGTACCCAAAAATCAGATGCATCTGGGAAAATAAAATGGAGGTTGGTAGTTGACTTCAGAAAATTGAATGAAAAAACAGTTGACGATAGGTACCCTATTCCCAACATAGCAGACATCCTAGATAAGCTAGGCAAGTGTCAGTATTTTAGTTCCATCGACCTTGCAAGTGGATTTTATCAAGTCCAAATGCATCCTGACGATATACACAAAACAGCGTTTAGCGTAGCTGACGGAAATGGGCATTTTGAGTTTCTACGCATGCCTATGGGTCTCAAGAATAGTCCAGCGACCTTTCAAAGGGTCATGGACAACGTTTTACGAGGCTTGCAAAACGTTATCTGTACGGTCTATTTAGATGATGTTCTAGTTTTTTCAACGTCTCTACAAGAACATATGGTAAATTTAAAGAAAATTTTCGATAGGCTCAGGGAAAGTAATTTTAAAATTCAGTTAGACAAGTCCGAGTTTCTCAAACACGAGACAGCATACTTGGGCCATATTATCACACCCGATGGCGTAAAACCTAACCCAGATAAAATAGCCGCTATTCTAAAATACCCCATTCCTAGGACAACGAAACAGATAAAAGGTTTTTTAGGGCTACTAGGATATTATAGGCGCTTTATATCTGATTTTGCCCGTCTTACGAAGCCCCTAACAATGTGTCTAAAGAAAGGAGCAAAAAATTCAACTCACCCCTGATTACATAAATTGTTTTAATCACTGCAAAACCCTATTAACTAACGATCCCATTCTAAAATATCCAGATTTTTCAAAAAATTCATTTTAACAACGGACGCGTCTAATGTTGCCTTGGGGGCGGTTCTCTCGCAAGGGTCTATAGGATTTGACAGGCCTATAGCCTATGCATCACGGACACTTAACAATAGTGAAATAAACTATTCAACAATCGAGAAGGAATTGCTCGCAATCGTATGGGCCACAAAATACTTCAGGCCCTACCTTTATGGTCAAAAATTTACAATAGTAACGGACCACAAACCCTTGTTATGGCTTCTGAATATAAAAGAACCTAATACACGTCTTACGCGTTGGAAGCTTAAGCTATCAGAATTCAATTTCGACATAGTATATAAAAAAGGTAAAGCTAATACTAATGCCGACGCCCTATCGCGAGTGGAAATTTATAATGAGGAGTTAGACTCCGTCGTAGTTAACATCAGCTCGGAATCTTCTTCCAGGCGTTCATCTATTTCTACTGTTACAGCACCCGATGATAGGCCTATCATAAGCATGTCATCCACGGACACTGCCCCGAGTCAAAGGCCTTTAAGTAGTGTAGAATCTTTAGTTCAACCAATCGACCTAGACGAAATAGTTGACCTCGACCAACAATATAATTCGCCTTCCGTCACAGCACATACCAGTGCAGAGCATCCTACCTTAGATATACCTGTCACTGACGACCCCTTAAATAAATTTAGACGGCAACTTGTCATCAAAATTACGGATAGATCCACGCCAGCTAGACCCACTATATCAAAGCCGTTCGATACATTCAGGAAAGTAATTGTTCACGTGACTGAAAATAACCTAGAGCAAGATTTAATTTCAGTAATAACAAAACACATCGACCCAAAGTTCCGCACCGCCATTTTGGTTAACCCCCTTAATAAAATGTATGTTATAGTTCCTATACTCCAAAAGCACTTCAAAAATGCTTCTATGAAACTTATTTTAGTCAAACGTGAAGTTCAGGATATAAGTGATTATCTTAACCAACAAGATATTATTTCTAAATACCATGACGGAAAAACAAACCATAGAGGTATTAATGAGACATATCTCGCTCTATCTCAACGCTATTTTTGGCCAAAGTTGAAGGATTCTATAACTTATTTTATTAATGAATGTGATATATGCAACCGAGCGAAATACGACCGTACGCCCTTAAGGCCTAAGTTTCAAATTGTTCCCCCGCCATCTAAACCATTCGAACACATGCATGCCGACGTATTAACTATAGAACAAGAGAAGTACTTCACAATTATAGACTCTTTTTCGAAATACGCCCAGGCATACCGTTTAGCGGATTGCACGGCTCCTAATATAGTAAAGTCACTTATGACCTTCTGCACCCATCACGGGTTTCCTATGTCCTTAACTACAGATCAGGGTACGGAGTTCACGAACCAAGTTGTAAAAGAATTCCTGAAAATGCATAAAATCCATCACCATACTACAGCCGCTCATACGCCTAATGAAAATGGTATGATAGAGCGCTTTCATAATACACTTTTGGAACATCTTAGATTACTACGACTACAGCATAAAAATGAACCGGCCTTCAATTTGATTCCTTACGCGCTAATCGCTTATAATAGCTCTATACATAGCTTAACAAGGTGTAGACCATTCGATTTGATAACGGGACATTATGACCCTAGGGACCCGACAGACCTTGACCTATCTGAAAGGCTATTTCAGCAGTATCTGCAGGACCATAAAGATAAAATGGAGCTCGTATATAAAATTATACATGACGACTCGCACTCTAACCGCATAGGGATCATGACTAGACGAAATCTAGACAGAGAACCGGAAGTAGACTATGACGAAAACCAGGACATTTATATTAAGAATCCCTTTGCGTCCCGGCAGAAATTAGCACCTAGATATACACATGACAACGTAGTTACTAACTTACCTATTCATATCTATACATCTAGGAAACGTGGAAAAGTTGCGAAGAATAGACTTAAACGTGGTAAGAAAACTAAACCTCCCGCATTGTTGCAGGACGATAGTACTCGTGATGACCAGCAGCTCCTCCCGGGCCAACCTTCAACCAGCCACCGACATAAGACTTGGACAGTCTATCCGATGGACCCGGCATCCTTCCGTTTAAACTAGGACTTTCCAAAATTATATCCCACGACCATACTTTCTTACAAGACCTAAACCTAGACAATTTACAAAGACAATTAGACCTTGTACGCACTCAACTGACCGACATTTCTACAGAAATTCCTAATCCCATCTTTTCCTTATTTAAAAAGCCGTATTGTTTATCTTTTAAATAAAATTGATAAAACTACGGAGCAAGTAGATTCTTTTCCAGCCGAGACGAGCAAAACGCGGTCTCATAAATCCTTTAGGTACGTTTATCAAAAGTGTCACAGGAAACTTAGATCATAGTGATGCCCTTAGATTTGAAAACGCTCTTAAAATTTTACAGAAAAATGATCAAGATCTTTCAAATAGCTTAAATGATCACATAAGTTTATACAAAAATTTGTCTCTTCAGCAAACTCAAGTCCTTACCAATTTGACACTAAATCAAAAGAAATTACAGAATATTATTTCATATTTAATTAACAGTTCTTATTCAGGTCAAGAGGGATTAAGACGCTATGGTCAAATATCTCAAATATTTGACATTATCAGCGAAAATACGCAGGACATATTCCTTGAGATATCTAGGTTAGAAAATATAATCGCTTTTAGTCGCACAAGCACTATGCACCATTCCATATTATCTATTAGCGACATAAGTAGTATGATAAGCAAAATTAAAGAATTATACGGCACTAATTCGATTCTGAATTTAGATATTAGGCACTATTATGATATAATTAGATTAGGTTCGTATTTCATAGACGATAGGATAGTTATTGTCTTCAGTTTTCCCATTTTATATCCAACTACCTATGTCCTTTATAGACTTTGTCCTGTACCTAATAGATATTCCGAGACTATCATCCCCCCATTCCCATTTATAGCAACCGATTCCAAGGAATTTGTGTATATGGAGGCAGAATGCCCGAAGTTTGATACGTGGTACATCTGCCAGCAGAAGACTATTCATCAATCTCGGACTCAACGCGACTGTATATCCCACCTTATACATGAACACGAAGTAATACCAACCTGTCATACTGTCCCGGTGACACTCGCCAAAGAAGCTCTTTTGGAACTAGATAGCCAGCATTACATCCTATCATTCCCGGAAAACACCCAAGTCCAAATAGTCTGCGGAACCGAAGAATATCGCATTCTCAACGGAAGTTTCCTCGCAACAATTCCCAGAAATTGCAGCATACGAACACCTGAATTCACCGTGATTAACATCAATGACAGAATTCGCGGACATGCTGTTGAAATCATGACTTTATCAAGATTTAATTCTACGAAATCGTCGACTCATTACAATCTGACTACAATTGATTTTGAATACATTGCACGATATTCCAACACCAAGTTCTCATGGAACCTGCCACGAAGATTCAAGAACATGATTTCGCAAGCCTTTATCATACAACAATACCTACCTACAGCATCGTGGTACTTGCCGCAGCAATTTTCATCTTCATACTCTACTGCCGCCACCGCCAACAGCAGCCAAAGTCTATTCCAACAGACATCGAGTTATCTGCAGCACGATCTGAAGGCAGCATCAAATCTATGGAAGAGCATAGAGCCGCAACATTTGCATTAGACATTGGCAAATAGTTGCTCATCTAGGAGGGGAGATGTTACGTATAGGAACCCCTACATTTAGCGAACTCATACCATTATGAAACACCTTCCCGAAACCGAATTGCGAAACTGCAGAATCAGCGATATTTGGACCACAGTGAGAACACCGAGTATCTTCGTCCGTCGTACTTCAATCGTCGAAGATTACGGTCGCGTAGATTTAATTTATTTTTATTCTTTGTAATCAATCGGGATTATTAAATCTATAACTATACTTGTAGTTTTTTTAAAAACAGTCCTCCTGCGGCCGGTATCGTATCTTGCACGTACACATTAGAAAAATACAAAAGATAGTGAAACAGGTGAAATAAAAAGAGATGCGTACAATAAATAAAAATAAAAATTGTTTATTTCAGACCTAGTCCATATAATGAAGACACATACATAAAAGGCTTATTTATTATTATAAATAATTAATATTATTATTATTAATTACATTTATTTATTTCTTGTTCCACTCATTGTGGAGGTTCGCATGCCTCTTATACACTTCGGCATCCATCCTTTCATCAATGAGCTTTAGGACCCTGTTGGAGCTCCCCCTCATTCTCCGCACCATCGAAGCTGTTTTTTTGCGAATGATGGCATAGAAATCATCCATGCCAGCATCCGCAAACATGCCTGAAGCACTACAGTACCGAGGGAGCCTAAACAGTGCCCTGAAGGTGTTATTATACTGAATCCGCAGAGCATTGTAGGTTTTTGAAGTGTACTTGGTCCACAGAGCACACGTGTAAAAGCTTTGACAATATGCTCTAAAAAGAGTTAACTTTACCTATACATTACAACGAGTGAATCTGTGGGCCATGTTGCCTCTCACTGACAATGCTCTGCGTTCCCTTTCAATGTCTAACTTATCTTTTAAATCTTCAGTTACAATATGTCCCAGGTATTTAAATTGTGCAACACGTTTCAAAGGTAATCCATTAAGCAACAGTGGTGGAATATGAAGTGGTTCTTTCAGCTTGCCCGTAAATAACATAAACTCACTTTTACTTTCATTATACTTTAACCCGTGTTGCACAGCATAAGTCTCACATGCCATACAATGGCGGACTTATCCCAAAAGAGATTTCTTCCAGTCAACCAAGTGTTTTAAATGAATATTTGAATGAAATAACATAGATCAGAAAAATAACAGTAGAACACATAAATACTCAACATAAAACATGAACTACATAAACAAAATGATATCCTTTTTGCACAGGTGATACGAATCCTGGGCCGCTCGGTGGACTTCAAACTAGGCCCGGGCAGCGTGGGCACCATGAGTTTACGCAACATACAGGTGGACGAGGAACTGACGGACGAACATGTCATCGCCAAGTCTTATCCAGTGGGTGAGTTGTTGTATTCACAGGTACAGCCACATGAAGAGGAACCAAGAATTTTTGATTTTGACAATCTGCGCGAGAAAAACAGCAGCTGGCAGCATTATATGTTATGCTCCCAGATCAGAGGGGTAAAAACGACCACTTTGAATCGTAATATGATCCATTTCTCATTTCCTAAATATGTAACATGAACCTTAGAATTATTTTATGTGACAATGTGATTGACAATCTTTCGATTCTTGATTAACGTTCTTTGCGAGTACTAGCGTTTATCTCATCTTATAATAATAAGAATATTAATTCAATTTGTATGAACAATTCGTAATAATAAGTAATTTGAAGTGATTGATAACTCTTTTATTTAACTCTATCAGTGATAGCTGATATCATATGGTACAATAAGGTTTATCCTAACTAATATTATAAATGCGAAAGTGAGTTTGTTCGTTTATTTTTTTGTTTGTTTGTTAAGTACCTCTCACGCTTTATCTACTCAACCAATCGTCCTGAAATTTTGCATACACATAGTTAGAAGTACGGGAAATGACATAGGGTACCTTTCATCCCGGGAAAAAGCACTGTTCCGTGGGAACTTTACAGCAGCAGGAAAAAGCTAGTTCATAGCGATCATATTTCGATTCAAAGTGGCAGTTTTTACCCTTCTGGTCTGGGAGCATAACATAGAATGCTGCCAGCTGCTGTTCTTCCCGCGCAGATTGTAAAAGTCGATCGAAGGAAAGGGCTTTTAATTCCACTCATAGGCTTTGGGCTAAAAACCTGTCACTATATCTAAATCTCCTTTTCATCGATTTAGCATTTTTGAAGAACTTTATACATATTTATTTATTTTTGTACTAGCCTGTGCCCGCGACTTCGTCTGCGCGTCATTTACTATTGTTTTTGTCTCTGGTTCTAAGCGACGTAACAAGATGAAACCTACGGCAGATTTTAAGTTAGACCTTCTACAATACAACAGTGAAAACCGCATCAAATTTGGTCTAGTAGTTTTTGCGTGATGCGCGTATAGCGATGTGCCGCCGAGAATTTCTCGGTTTCCGAAAATTTCTTTCATGGAAACTTTCCAGAAATTTTCGGGAACGTTTTCTCCCAATTTTTTGCGAAAGTCTGTCTGTCACTATTTCACGATGTTTCAATGTTTTTATGAAAAACATAAGACTTTTTGCCGCGAATGGAACCGCGGGCAACAGCTAGTACTAAAATATTTTTCTTTGAAAAATTCTCAGGAATGAAATTCTCAAGAAATTTCTCTGAAATTTCTTGGAAAATTTCCTGGGAATGAAATTCTCAAGAAATTTATTGGAAATTTCTCCGAAATTTCTTGGAAAATTTCCTGGGAATGAAATTCTCAAGAAATTTCTTGTAACTTTCTCCAAAATGTCTTGGAAAATTTCCTGGGAATTAAATTCTCAAGAAATTTCTTGGGAATTTCTCGGAAATTTCTTAGGAAAATTTCCCCGGAATATGGAAAATACGCATTTTCCTTCATCCGATTTTCTTGAAAATTTTAGTGATTGTCAATCTTCTTATTTTAAAGAAGGCTGCAAAAAGAAAATTCCCCATTTTTAAATATTTCAGGTACTTTTCCAACAATTTCCGTTTTAGGGAATATTTCCGAGAACGTTTCCTGACCGTTTCCAAAAAATCTCGAAAATTTTGGAAAGGGCACATCACTATGCGCGTACAAACATACAGATAGAAAGACAGACAAAATTCTAAAAAAGTTGTTTCGGCTTCTATTGGCCCTACAAAGACCCCTCGTAGTTTGTTTTAAATATCTTCTATGTACAGACATAGACCAGTTACAGTTTTATTATATGTTTTGATGATTGAGGTAACAAAACATGTTATAAGTATTTCCATAGTTTAATCATTATCTATCTCCCCCAGGCAGCACCCACAAAGTCCGCGTAGTGTCCTATAACCTATGCGACTACTCGTACACAGTCTCTGACCAGCCCGCAACGCTGAGAGAGAAGTATTTCAGCGTGGCCCAGCTGTCCACCGGGCAGCTGGTGGACGGCTGCGTGGCCCACGTGGCCGATGACCACGTGCTGGTGCAAGTTGGGAGGGTCACTGGTGAGTTCAGCTACAGGTATCTTCTTTAGGCCATAAACTACACCGTATTTGCTTTAAAAGTCCATTGCTTTCCTTTTACTGAATGAAATTAATAAGTCCATGATTTCACTAGGAATGAATTAAATGAATGATTTCAATGGAATGAACGAAATGACCAAAGTCCATTGTTTTCTTGACACTGAATGATATGAATAAGTCCATGATTTTCCTAGGAGTGATTGAAATGAACGGAATGACCCAAGTCCATTTTTACTGACACTGAATGATATGAATGAAATTAATAAGTCCATGAGTTACCTAGGAGTGAATGAAATGAATGATATCAATGGAATGATGAAGCAAATGAAACGGTTGTAGGCCAACAGGTTCTAAACATTTGTCCATAGTTTACGGTTCGTGAAGTCCTAAGCCCATGGTTTTCTTGAGACTAAAAAAAATAATGGAATTAATAAGATTAAGGGGCCATCCATAAAGTAGTCGCACGAATTTCATGATTTTTCGTCCTCTCCCCCTCCCATACAATGTCACACTTCATCGACTCCCTAAACCCCCCCCCCCCTTAACGTATGGCATACATTATGGATGACCCCTAAACCGATATGCTAAGTCTAAGACTGAATGAAATGAATGACATTACTACACGCAATAATGAAACGAATGAAATGTCTATATCTTCCCCGTAGGTTTCGTGCCGCAGTCGCACCTGTCCGACTCGGGAGTGTTCGTGGACCCCAAGAAGGCCAGCACGTCCAAGTTGTCCAAGAAGAAATACAAGGTAACATTTAACACTCGCAACTGTTCCTGTGCCTATACTATTCGTTTCAAATAAGAATAAATGGTAACCTTAGCTTCAAGTAATTTTATGACGTCAACTAACTAAAAAACAAAAAAGTGACGATTTATAAGTGCTATTTTTAAGCCTATATAAATAAAAATAATTGACTTTGACTTTAAGATTGACACCGACGCCATATTGCATTATGCGTCACTATCTCTTTTAATACCTTGCCAGAATAAGATTTGATCGCCTAAATTAGGGCTGTCGATTGGCACAATGAAAATAATGATATGTAACAAAAAAGAGCAATGTCCACTTTGCCGAAATCCATCCCACTGTGCCCCTATGCCACAAACACAACTTTTAGCTCGTCAAGTCTATCAAAATAAGAGATGGGACATATTTTATTAAGAATTTAAAAAGGGATCATCTTTGACTTTGACACCTTTTTCGTATCTAATATAGTTTTCAAGAAAAAGTGAAAAAACCGGTAAAGGGGACACATTTCAGAGTAAAGGGGGGTAGCGTCAGGGGGAGGGCAGGGGAGGGTAGTGAGCGTTGAACACCACAACCGAAGGTATTATGTCACACAAGTTTCAAAACTTTATTAATTTCTTTTTGTTCCTCATACATTGATTACATAGAATTATTCAACTATAGTGAGCGTAAGTGCGATAATGCAATGCAAAGAAATGCATACGCATTTCATTCACATATATCATATTGTTATAAAATACCTATTATTGAGTTGGCATCCCGTAACACAAGTCTCGAACTTACTTCGGGGCTAGTTCGATCTTTGTGATTTGTCCGTATATACATATTTATATTAATTTATTTGCAATCAGGTGGGGCAGTCAGTCCGCGCTCGAGTATTGCTAGTGGACACCGGCAAACAGTCAGTGTTATTGACACTGAAGCCGTCCCTGCTGGCCGAGGACCTGGATGTCCTGGACAGCTACGAGGGGGCGCGGGTGGGGAAGGCGTACAAGGGGTGTATAAGGGTGAGTATTTATACATATACTAGATGTCGCGTGGGGTGCGAGCACCTCGCGTGCTGTGCAGGGGGTCTAAAAAGGCCACGTTGACAATTCAGAATATGACCCATTTCCCATTTTCTAAATATTTGAAAAGTCAAAGTCAAAGTCAAAATTTTTTATTGAAACTTGGCCTTCAAAGAAGGCTCTTTTTCACGTCGATAACTAATTATTTAATCATAATATTTTATGTCTCAAAGCTACAAACTACTAGCATTTCGGAACGACCACTGCTGAGAAGAAATGCCGAAAGAAACTCATGAAACAGTCTTGGTCGCCTAGCATGCCAGAGGGGCTATTCATTAAAATGCACCTTATACGAATCCACATAAGATTCATTTTCCAATATTTAAGAAATGGGATCATATTCTGCATTGTCAAAGTGGCCTTTTTAAACCCCCAGGGCAATTTTACTTTTGCAGTTCCGAATTGGTTCAAATAGTCATCTACATAGCAGAGTTGTTGGTTTGAATTTGGATTAGGCGAAGAGCCGAAAGACTAGGCCTTCGACCTCGTTGGCCCAGGTGCCTCGGCTGGTTACTGATAGGGATTTGATGATGAGGTCGTCCACGTATACAAAGAGCTGTTTAATCACGAGTCGGAGCTCGACCTTCGGCCTTACTTCCAGCTCTCGGTTTACTTCTTCTTCTTCTTGGCGAGTCGAAATGGCAGCTATATTTTCCCAGACAAGTAGGTGGCAACGACAATCGCCCTATCGTTGGCCTGGTAAAGGTCCTCTATGGTACACGATTCGGGGCAATTCGGACACGCTAGGAGGTGAGCCATGGATTGCACAGCTCCGCAATCGCACATAATATTTGCCGAGAAACCCCACCTAACACGGTTTTCACGGCATCTCCCAACAGCAGCCCTCGGTTTACTGGAGGTTTGAGATGATATAAAAAAGTCGTCCATGTATACGGAGGTCGGCCTTCGGCCTCGCCCTCACTGTACTGCAGTGATTACTTACCACCAGGCAACCCGCATGCTTGTTTGCCAACTATCCTAACTAATATTATAAATGCGAAAGTGAGTTTTTTGTTTGTTTATTTGTTTGATTGTTACCTCATCACGCTTCATCTACTGCACCAATCTTCCTGAAATTTCGCATACACATAGAAGTACTGAGAAGAACATAGGCTACCTTTCACCCCGGGTTAAAGCAATGTTTCCGTGGGAAATTCACGCGGGCGAAGCGCGGGCAAAAGCTATTTCTATATAAAAGAGAAATATTCAATCTGTACTACAAATTCAAATCATTAATTCAGAGATCAGCCCTCTAGAAGGTCTAACTTGTTACCTGGAAGCCACTGAAGACATAAAAAATACATTATCCACAGATAATCCGCCCCGACTACATGCTGGTGTCGTTCTTCAACAACATAACAGCGTATATTCCGCGGCAGTACATTACCAGGGAACCCATTGAGAATCTCAGCGACGCCTTCCATGTGGGACAGATCGTAAGTATTTATTTATTCTTCGGGAGTCTTACAGCTAAATAACAACTATGTATTAAGTACAAGTACATTAATAATAATAATTTTATTTCGGAAAAGTCCATAGAAATGTTAGTTACAATGTCCTTAAAACTATGTTAGTACCTTATCTACGTGTAATTGGGTCCAATGTTTTAGTATGGGCCCATCTACCCTGCCAGCGATGACTTTGAGAAGGCTGTTGGCTGTTGTTACATTAAAACTATGCTAATAACAAGACTCCGCCTTTTGATATTGTGGTTGAAGAACAACTTTATACTGCAATACATAAAGTATAATAAAAGAGAAAGAAAAGCTGTGTTGATATAACAAGGCAAGAAGGACAATAACAATAAATTTACTATTTAAGTCACGGCACAGAATTAATATTAGTACTACGTACAGAAAGGAAACTCCCTGCCCCTCCCGCAATATGGCACCTCCCCGCTCCTTCCGCACTTCTCCCCCGTTCTTGTGTAACTGTGGGACGTTCGACTATGAAAACGCACACATTGACGTGTTACTGACGTGTTCACGGATATACAGTTTCATTTGTAGTAGTAGTAGGCATATTTGACGCGCCGTTTCTATGAAGCGCCCGCCCTGTGGTCACGGTTAAAGTATACGATTGAAGAAGGCATCTGCAAAACGCGTCTTTATGAATGCGCTACTGGTAAAAAACAGGTCAAATTCAATTTGGGTAGAAAACTCTAAGCTCGCCTAGGTCTTAAGTGATCTCACACACTGCGACTTTTTGCAGTGCGGCAGTCGCCTTGTTTCGCGACTGCCGTGCTGCAATAAATCGCACAGTGTTGTCTTATTTTATGGGCAAATTGCATCAAAACCGGTCCAGCGGTTTAGCCGTAAAAGCGTAACTGACAGATTGAATGATACTGAGTTGAAATGCTCATCTGCAGTCGGCTCGAGTTCGGCTTTAGTTGGTGCACTTTTTGCATTAAAATTTAATATCTTGAATAGATATATACTCTGAACGCGTGCATAAGGTTTTTTTTAATTTTTCAGGTTAACTGCACAATAGTGAAAGTGTATCCGAATGACAAGAAAATGACGGGAAGTCTTGTCACTGAGCCTTTTGAGGTAAGTTTATTTTATGACCTGAATTCACAATTAAATATAATAATACAACTAAAATATTAAGAACTTTAGAACTATTTTTTTATGTAACAATATTTAATTTTTTTTCCTCGCAGAAAGTTAGAGAAAAGGGCGAAAAAAGAAAAATATCAACAACGATCCTCAAGATGTTCCAAACAAAAAGAAGAAATCTGAGGAACCACCTACAGAAGTAAAAGAAAAGAAAAAAGAAAAAAAGCTACTGAAGTGACAGAAGTGACAGAAGACGACGCATCTTTAGAAGATAAACCTAAAAACAAAAAAGGTAGAAAGATATCCGAATCGGAACATGATATTTCTGATAGTGACCACATTGAAAGTGACATTAGTGAAAAGAAAAATAAAAATAAAAAGTTGTCTGAAGAAGAAAAAGCAAAAGTTTCAGAAGAAAGTGATGCTATAGAAACTGACATTTACGATGATACAGACCCAGTGCTAACACCACAGGAATTAGAACTAATAGACATATCAAATTGCAAAGACATAAAAAAATGCAAAAAACGCGTAATTTCACTTCTGAAAGCAATCAACGCTAGACAAATGAGGATAGATAGAATAGAACAGAAGATAGCTAAAATAGAGAAGAAAGGGTTGAATACTAAGAATAAGATGTTCCATACGGCGATGCATTCGGAAATATTAGCAGTGAAGGCACGGGCTAAGAAGTTATTAGATGCTTTGACATTAGTGCAAGAGAAGTTAAAAGAGTTAGGTTTTAAAGATAAAAGTGATGTGATCGAACTGTCAAATGAAGATAAAGTGGAATCAGTAGTAAAACCAAAAAAGAAGAAAGATTCTGAATTGATAAAAGATTTAGATGATGAAGCAAAGGTAATAAGTAAGAAAGATAAGAGTAAAAAGGTTAAAGAGAAGAAAAATAAAAAAGAAGATATAAAGGTGGTTGATAGTTTAGAGCCAGTGTTGGAAGTGCCTAGTGCTAAGGATTTCTGGTCCGCGCCGGTGGTGAGCGCACAGAAGGAAGAAGATGAAGATCTTAGCAGTAGTGATGATGAGGTGAGGGAATATTGCTTTTTACAAGCTTTTATTAATTTGTATCCGGTTGTACGAATTAAAGTTCGGTTCGGTTATGTGTAAAGTAAAAAGCACGCGTGTGTAAGAAATATATACTGGCGAATAGATAGATAGATACATCAACACTTTATTGCATCATTAAAAGAAAAGATCATACAAAGTAGTGACAAAATAAATACATAAAAATGAGCGCAAAGGCGGGCTTATCGCAAATATAATTTCATCCAGCCAACCTTTGGGTGGAAGGAGATGTAAGTGAACAATGTAGGGTGCGAATATAGTTCTGTTTCTATCAATGGTCATTTGAATTTGACACATTGACAGCGTTGTACCATCTGACAGATGTCTGTCCTTACTCGTCGGTGCTGACGATTGACCGCGACAGCTCTCATTACGAGGTAATAAGACAACAAGCTAATTATTAAAAAATAAAAAACACGACTGACAACTCACATGCCTATGTCACTCGGAGGAATGCAAGGAATCTAAAAATACTTCTCACATCACAATCTGTTAAGCCGTTCAGGACTTATAGTGGAATAAAGAAACGTACATACATACATGAACCCTGAAAACATAACACTCCTTTTTTGGTCAGTCGTGTAAAAACATGAAAAATATTTACAACACTTTTATTATGTACTACATTTGTAGGAAAAAGAGCAACCGAAGAAGAAACGCAAGAAGCTATCAGTAGCGGAGAAGTTGTCCAAACTGCGTGAAGAAGAAGAAAGGACGCGCGAGTTGGAGCGGCGAGCGACCGAGAGCGAGGGGCCGCCGCGCTCGGCCGAGCAGTTCGAGCGAGCGATACTCGCCTCGCCCAATGCTAGTGAACTGTGGATCGCTTATATGGCCTTCCATTTACAGGTAAATTGTGAAAACCTATTTTTTTTTATTTTCTTTCTCTTTCATCTTCTCTCTCCCCCCCTCTCTCTCTCTCTCTCTATATATCTCTCTCTTTCTCACTCTCTCTCTCTCTTTCTCTCTTATGAAGTAGTGAATGATAGCGCGAAGGGCAGCCGCGCTCGGCCGAGTAGTTCGAGCGAGCGCTACTCGCCTCGCCCAATGCTAGCTAGCTGTGGATTGCTTATATGGCCTTCCATTTACAGGTAGACTATCTAAACCCATTTTTCATCTCCCATTCTGTACCCAAAGATTCTCCGCTGTCTGTCTGATATTCAGATGGATTTATCTTTGGAACCATTGTAGGTTGTACTTTTACTCAACACAACTTTTGCTGCAAAAAATAAAAAAAAAACAAAAAAGCCTAATCTGACTTGGGGATCGAACCTGCAACCTCCAGTCAAAGCTTGGCGCTAGTACAGCTAACCTAGGGCGTCACCTATTTCCCCAAATCTTTATATTTTTATTTATATCTTTCTAGTTTTCTCAAATATTAAACCCCAACATTTGTATCCAGTCCACAGAGATAGACAAGGCTCGCGCAGCCGCCCGGCGAGCGCTGAGCACGATCTCCTTCCGAGAGGAGCAGGACAAGCTGAACGTGTGGCTCGCTTTGCTCAACCTGGAGAACCGGTTCGGGACCAAGGTAAACTCCATTTATTATTACTTGTCCTATTATGTAAACAATCTTCACAGTACTTTATGTTGAAAATAAATCAAATATTAGTTCAAACCTAAACATTCTAAAGTAAAACATCTAGTAATTTCCTAAAAAGTCTATTTTCACTTCTCATGCTCAGAAAGTGCTTATTTGTGCAGGATATAGGCTGCACAAAATCGAATTTTGTGCACAAGGGCATTAACGTATCTACTCATAAATGTATCTATATTAAGGCAAAGAAAATGAGCCATACGGCCAAATACAATAAGAAGTTCATAGATAGAATCTGTTATTTTATAATATGTACTTTAATTTATTTGCCTTATGTGTTTTTTAAGACATAAACAATATTAAAAATATTTAATTAATTTAAGAAAATTATTATTACAAAATTAATTTAATAGTAGGCTGTATAGGTCTGCAGCCCAAGCCTAATATCAATGTAGTAAGATGTAAAAAAAATAAAACGGCGGGAAACAGCTCTTGTTTTTTCGTGAAATTTCGTGCGTTTACTGTTTTGTTTCCTCGCAATCGAAGTGAAAAGCAGAGTTTATAACTCGTTCACAAAACGATTTTTATCCTCGACATTACTATCAGCCCTCGCCTTCGGCTCGGGCTGCTAAAAGTCTCGGATAAAAATGGATCGTTTTGTGCACTTGTTGTAAAATCTACTATTTAATTTATATTATTTTACAATAAATCATAAAAAGACACGGTAAGATTGTTTACATAATAGTAAGAAAAAACGGAGTTTATGTATAATGCGATTGAATAATTTAGAAATTATTATATAAAAAAAAATTTATTCACTTGATTGGTTAGTTTGTTAAAGATAAATCATAAACGATATTTTTTATTGTAACAATTTTTTTCTGCAAACCGTACATTTGTCAAGGAGATCGGACTGAAGTTGCTAAAGTCCGGTCCAAGTTAAGATTATAATCGGACTGTATACGGCATCGTCGTCATCACGGCCACATGTCCACTGTTGGACATATCCTATCCCATAGACTTCCACAGACCAATTGAAAGTGGCATTAGTTTTGTCTCTAACGCTCTTTTTAATATATAACATTGAATTATTTATATTTAAAATTATTTAAATTTAAAAAAAGGCATATCGTTTCGTTAACTTTTGAATGACCGTCTTATTCTATAAATGTGTTGCCATTACAATTTTTAAAAATTATACTAAGACTACAAAGGGGGTCGTTGCAGACATGTATGGAAACTGGGCCAGGTTCTTGTACACCTACCTAAAATTAATACTTATATATGGTAAACAATATGTTATTGGTAATTTCAAAAATTCATGCTATTTGCATTGTAGTTTTAGTTTCGAATGCCGTACATTTATATCAGTACGTCGTTCTTAACTTTGCGCTTGTCACAATGACTTGTTGATCGATGTTTGACATTGACAGTTATTAAATATGATGTTAGACATTGACGTTCAGAAAGTGTGAAAATTGACGTTCAGAAATAAAAAATAAAATGTTAGCCTCATTGCATACCTCTACTTTTACATATTTTTTGCGCTGGTGTACAATGACCTGGCCCAGAATGCAACTACCCCTTTCGTTTCATCGTTTAAAAATTGTGATCTAAAAAATGCAATTATACCCATAATTACAGGAAAGCCAACAGAAGACCTTAGAAGAGGCCCTACAAATGAACGAGCCCTACTCAGTCCACTCCAAACTCTTGGACATGTACGCGGAGACCAGCAAGCAACACGAGCTCTTGTCTCTAGTGGACCTCATGATGAGGAAGTATAGGAGAGAGCCCAACGCGTATATACAGGTTAGTACATGGATGTTCCCGCTAGATGGCGTTGTAACAGGATAGTCAACAGAAGATTCTAGAAGCCCTACAAATGAACGAGCCATACTCGGTCCAATCGAAACTCTTGGACATGTACGTGGAGACCAGCAAGCAGCACGAACTCTTGGGTCTAGTAGACCTCAGGTTAGTACATGGATTTTGCTGGTAGATGGCGTTTTAACAGAATATTCAACAGAAGACCCTAGAAGAACTAGGTACTCCGTCCACTCCAAACTCTTGGACCTGTGCAGTCAGATACAGAGAAACCTGATCCTCCTGGGTTTAGGATTCGGTAGGTATCTTAGGTAGTTCAGGGGAGCACTCTTTCTTTCTTATCGAGTGTGTTATTACTAACACTGGTGTCAGATTTTATTCAAGTCGCCTAAAGGCATCTGACATGACTTTTACGACTACCGCCATCTAGTGGCAGTAGTACTTTACACACTAGTAAACTAAACTGTCAGCCAATGTGCAGGTTTCCTCACGATGTTTTCCTTAACCGGAAGCAGGTGGTGGTCTATGAGAAACCTACCATACATGTGTCAGGTTGGTCTACAAACTCATGGGACACAGATAGGATTTGAATCAGGGTCCTATCAGACCTCTGGCGGGTGTCATCACCACTTGGCCACCACCGCTTCGATGGAGAGGATTTCCTGAAATTCCCACGGGAACAAACTCCCGGACCCATGCAAGTCATACATAATTCATTATTATTTCAGGCAGGCGACGCTTGCTTCAGACTAGGTCTGGTGGATAAAGCCAGGCAGGTCATGCAGAAGGCCGTCAGTGTGCTGGAGAAGAAAGATCGTGAGTTCTTTTATTGTTATTACTAGCTTTTGACCACACTTAACTTTTGAACACACTGCGACCAAATTTCGGAGCTCGTTAAAAAGGGAGATAGTAGGAGCACCCATAACCGGAGAGCATGTATGAAGAGAGTGATGAGTGTAGAGGAAGCAAGAGAGATCTGTAAAGATCGTAGCAAGTGGAAATCGCTAGTCTCTGCCTATCCCCACGAGAAAAAGGCGTGATAATATATATGTATGTACTAGCTTTTACCCGCGCCTTAGCCCGCGTGAATTAAGTTTTTAACCCATCTACCCTAACGGGGAACTGTATAAAAAAACTCTCTGCAACATTTAAGTTTCTACGTTCAGCGGGTTCGTATCTGGGTATACCAAATGGGATACCAATCCGTCGGCATCAAATTTTATTTTACTTTTATTTATTTTTTTGGGAAAAGAACAGTTGCATACATCAATATTGATTATTTATCGATCATTTACAGTGTGACATAAAATAGTAGAAAATAAATGGGACACTGTTCTTACTTAGCTGGCAACACTGGGTATTAATCAACCAATCACATAGATTGTGCATGGGTTTTTAACCAATGACGACCATTCGATCTGGTGTTGCAATGATAGAAAAAAATAGTTCGTCCTTAATTCGTTTTCTACTCTTTTATGTCGCACTGTAAATCTGAAGAAGACCTAATCAGATTGTTATATCTACTAGTCTGGACATCTATAACCTTTCTTTCATCTGTAATCTTTGTACCCTCATTCCAGACGTATCGGTGCTAGTGCAGTTCGCGCTTCTAGAACGTTCTCACGGCGACCGCGAGCGCGCCGAAGCGCTGTTTGAGCAGGTAAAAGCATACAGACTTGTCACGTATGTCAACTACTAATAATAATGTATTTTCATTACTCATACTCTGAAAGTAAGTCTGAAGTTGCCTGAGGAGCGTGGAGAAAGTAATACTTTTCAGCCCTAGGGAGAATCGTTTTCAACTGACACCTGTCAAATTATTAAAATAAAAACTAGTTTTATTTTCACGTTATTCTATTGAACCATATTCCAATTTCCTATACAGCCATTCAACATATTATGTAAAATTGAAATAACATGAAGTTAAAGAATTTTTATTTTTTTTTATAATATAGATTTTTTTATTATTTTTTTAATGATGGAACCAAATGAAAAGAATCTAATAGCTAAATAGTTGGTCGGCCACAGAAAAAAAAATGTGCTGTAAGCTAAAGCCGTAATCCGATCATTTTTTTTTTTTCAAGTTTAGAGTTTTGTTTATGCTTCCGTATAATTCACTTATCATTTCTTTAGCTAATTCATGTTTTTATTTTTACTTTCCTTGTATTCGTAATGAAAAGCACAGTGTTTACCTCGGGTGAAAGACTTTTTTAAGTCCCTCGAACTATTGGCCTAAAACCCCGTCTCGGGACTTAAAAAAAGTTACTTTCACCCACTCGTTAACAATGTACAATGTGTTTCAGGTTCTTGCAGTATACCCACAGAGAGTAGACGTGGTCGCTGTCTACATTGACATGCTACTGAAGGGAGGTGACGCGGATACTATCAGGTTGGTTATACTTCTTCTCAGAACGCTATGATATAGCCTTCTGATATGATGATAGATAGGGACAAGACTATGCCATGCATGAGTTTATCGATGTTACAAAATAAAAAGTTAAAAAAATAGTAGGTTTTTATATTTATTTTTTAATTTGTAAATTGTCACAAATGTCAAATTCATATTATCACGCCTTTTTCCCGTGGAGTTAGGCAGAGACTAGCGACTTCTACCTGCTACGATCTTTACAGATCTCTCTTGCTTCCTCTACACTTATCACTCTCTTCATACATGCTCTCTGGTTATGGGTGCTCTTAATATCTCCCTTTTTAAGGAGGTCCGCAATCTGGTCGGTGTGCAAATGGTCCAATTTATTAGTTATCAGAATCCTCTTCTCTCTTCCACAGACAAGTAATGGAACGTATGACATCTCAAAAGTTGCCAGCAAGAAAAATGAAGACCTTATACAAGAAATGGATTGAAGTGGAACAGAAGATAGGCGACGAAGAACAAGTAGAGAGGATACGACAGAAAGCCATGGCGTACATAGAAAAGGCCCAATTTTAATGTAATAAGCATTATTTAAAAATCATTAAATAAAACGTTAATATTTTACGAAAATATTTTTATTTTACAGATTTTTCTTAAACAACCAAACAAATAATCACGGAACAATTAATTTAAATACTTAAACATAAATGTTTTATTACTTTTAATACAGTTTGTTTTGGTGTTGCCATTAATATCTTGAGCCGTAGGCATCGGTGGGGGAGGTGGCGGCGGCGGAAATCTGCTATCTTCTTTTTTTGGCACAGGTTTATCAGTCTTAGTACTATCTTTCTTAGAGTCTATCAATAAAGTATTCACACAAGTGCCATAAATAGACACTGGGGCGCATATTTCGTATCCCAATTTGGCGTAAAAATTCTCTTGTCCTTTCGTGGACAAATGCATCATTTTTAATTTTAAAACATTTCTTCCATATTCCTCCATTTTGTTCATTAGAAAACTACCAAGTTTTTTCCCACGCAGTGATTTGTTTATTACGACGGTTTCTATGAAGCAGCTATCGGGTATGCTTGGTATGGGCGTTAATTTACAATGCCCTATGACACGTTTATCATTAACTAAAATAAAGCTCGTCGGGAGCGAGTCCCGCGATGCTTGAAGGGACATCATTCGCGCCGTCTCGCTGCGAGGCCACTCCGCGTTTATCAAGTCGCAGCATGGCTTGAGATATTCTGGATAATGATGGAGTGGTAATACTGATAAATTTTCCAATTCCATGATAATTTGACCTGGAAAATAAAGGACCAATGTATAATCAACTAAATAGTGAAGGCAAGCTAACTGGAGTTACTTGAATTTCTAAGCTAGCTCCAGAAGAAGACAAGACCTGAATTGATTAATAGCCTAACCAGGAATATAAAAACTCGTCATGTTGCGGAAAAGCCCCAGAAAACATTTTTGGTCGAAATTATCATAAAATTACCCATTTTTGCCAGAAACAGGTAATTTTATGATAATTTCGACCAAACATGTTTGCTGGGGCAATAGAACTAATTTCTTATATGTACTGGCAACTAATTTAAAAACCCATCTTTCATTTTCTCCTGTCAAAGTTTGACTTTCAATCAAGTGCGGATCCAGTATTTTTATTTCTGGGAAGGGCACCGTTTTCCGTTCTCGAGAATATTTCCGATAAATTTTTAAGGAAGTTTCGCTTGTTCCTTGAAAATTTTGAGAACGGCACGTCACTTATGGTGGCGGATTATTTTTTTTTAAATAAACTTGTAAAAATCTACTGCTACTCCTGCCTTTACAGTAAGTTCACAAAATAGCAGTCAGGGATGTGGGGGGGGGGGTCACGTGACCTGCTTTATAAAACGCATAGGTGCTGCCGCTAAATCAGGGTTTTTATATTTCTGGTCAGGCTTTACTTCGTAAACTCGCAAACCAATCGATAAGAAATCAAATACATAATAACCAGTTTTAAATCCTCTACAATAGTAAAAACTATTTATAGATAGCAACCCCTTGCTATTTTAGAGCGTCAACATTATTTTTCCGTTTTGATGTCTGTCATCGATCTGCCAATGCCAATGTCAACCCCTGATAAATAAAATAAATTGACAAACAAATGACAAGTACATACCTACATATTTTTCGCTGAATTTTCACGTGTTTATTTGGATTTTTACGAGATTAGAACTAATTTAAATCGTATAAAATAATCCAAACTCACCATTTATCTTTTACACGTCTCCGGGGGCATATTTCGCTTGAGTAAGTATTTTAACAAAACAAAGCAAACATCCTAAGAACAGCGACGCCCGCCTGCGCTCCTCGGGCCTGCGGCATCTGACTAACCTATTTTTATCTGTCAAGCATTCATAAAAACGAGAGCGAGTTTAAAACTTTGCGCAATGCCGCAATCTTTCGCATTGCCAAAAAATGCGGGCAACGGAAGCATTCAAGATGTAGTTTTAACTTGTTTAATGTTTGACCGGTCAAATGGAAAACTAGTACTGTTCTGCTTACTAATTAGTACATTCCGTTCGTTTAAGTCTGCTTAATTTACTGAGTGCGTTGCTTCATGAAAGAAGTAGGTTGCAAGTATAAAAAAATGTAAACTCCAAATAAACTCTAAATCTTGAGCAGGTACTGCCTAGTGACAATATGGTTACCATATCATCATCATCTTGACAACTGCTAGATACTGTCCACTGCTATACACAATGAAGTAGTACAACAAGTGTCCCAGTCCCTGGAATAGGCCTCCCACAGGCACATCTAGCACATGAAACTGTCCTTGAGATAGGGTGGGAAATAAGGGTTGACCAACATTGAGTAAAGCAAAAATTAAGGTGCATATCTGTGTAAGCGGGAAAACAAAAACATAACTTTCACTATTACCTCAGAACTGTAACACTGAACTATTAATTAATTATCATAGTATTATGAGTCTATTAAGTAAATTTTCCAAGATCATCTAGAAAAGTAAAGTATAATAATTTGTTATGATAATTAATGGTAAACGTTATCAGGTGGGCCTCATGCTCATCTGATGGAATGCAGTTTTGCTTAAGTACTTGTTTTCCTACTTGACAGTATAAAAAATAAAATACAATACTAAATGTACTGTTATATAAAATAATGCAATTTGAACTAGTAAAAACTGTAGGTCATGTTGTCCTGCATGGAAATCTATTCATCTGCAAAAAGGCTTTTAGCAAAATTCTAGGTAGGTTGGTCTGAGTTATTCCGGTCTGACCCCGAAAATCTGATACCCTAGGGGACCCGTTTTATTTTAATTTTTTTCTATTCCGTTCTGATCTACCGTCTTGGGGATCAGAATAAATAATTAAATATTGTATTCCGGTCGGATCCACAAGCATATTTTTGGTACAGTCAGTAACAAAATATTTGTACTGGAAAATATAAGTCTTTATTAAAAGCCTTAAAATACTGACTCTCTTTCATCACAAATAAATAAAATCACTATCTGGTATAATAAATGTCATCTATCTTAAGTAAGGTTACTCTTCATTAGAATTTTTTATAGGAAAACAGTGGGGAGTGATAAACAATAGAATTTGTTATCATATGACCAAGTCCACAGGACAGATTAATTGTCTAAAGAAGGTTTTTATTAAGTACTAGCTGTCGCCCGCGGCTTCGCCCGCGTGAGTTTCACTTAGATGAAAATTTTTTTTGTGTTCCAAACTGTTTCAGATGTTTCGGATTTTCGTTTTTTATACGTCTACAGAAAATGTTCATCAGATTAATCAAGTTTTGCTAAGGCGCCATTTCCATATATGTTATAGTGTAGCTGGTCTCTTGCAGTTCTTCATCAGATGTTCCAGATCTTCAATTTTTATACGTCATCAGAAAATGCTCATCAGGTTGTACAACTTTTGTTAAGGCACCATTTCCATATTTCTTATAGTTTAGCTGTTCTGTTATGGTTCTTCATCAGGTGTTCCAGTTTTCAAAATCAATTATAGCCTATATGTTGCACAGACTTAATAGCTATACAAAAATAAAAGTTTCATTCAAATCCGTCCAGTAGTTTTTGCGTGAAACGCGTACATACATACAGACAGACAGACAGACAAGAAATTCCAAAAAAAATTTTTTGCTTTCTATTATTCTTTTTAAGTGTCCCTCTATCCATTTCAGTCAAAAATACTAAATGTACAGACAAAATATTTTTACTGTTTTATTATATGTATTGATTTGATTTTTCATTGGTTAATTATTTACAATTTTATTTTATGTTATCTAAATCAAAGGTGCAATTTTATGATTACCTGTGATTGCTTGTCCTAACTAAAATTGTTTGTTTGTTACCTCTTCACGCTGTATCTACTGAACCAATCTTCCTGAAATTTTGCATACACATAGTTAGAAGTACTGAGAAGGACATAGGGTATATTGCATCCTGGGAAAAAGCACTGTTCAGGAAGTTCACGCGGGCGAAGCCGCGGGCAAAAGCTAGTAATTAATAAAATTTGATTCTTTTTTTATTTACAACAGTTTTTTTCTTGACTCTACTAAATAGGTAGTGGATCAGACCAGAGTAATCAATTTTGGCGTGGATCAGATCAGACAAAAGTTATAATAATAGTGAAGAGTGGATCCGTTTGGTAGATCAGACCGGAATAACTCGTTGGTCTACAGGTTTAAAAAGGCTACTTTAAGGTATTTATATTGTGATGAATTTGTAAATGGATTATATTGTGATCAGTCAAAGTGGTCTTTCAGATCTCCTGTTATTGTCTATACAATAATGTCTTCAATTCCAGCCAGCATGGAAGAAGACGACGATGTCCCGACTCTGTCAGTGGAGACGTTTGCAGCCCTGCAGGAGTTCTATACGGAACAACAGAAGCGGCAGGAGATCCTGACCAAACTAGAAGCAGACGACAAGCTGAAGGAAAACATACTGTTTGACGAGAACTGGGTTGGTAACTTAATGTTTCAATGGGAAAGAGTAAAGAAAATTGTTGTTCTTCTTTTTTGATTCTTCTTTTTCTGTTAATATAAACAAAACTGATGTCAAATTTTTTTCAAGGTGCTTAAAGGCATCTGACATGATTTACTAGTATAGTATTATGATACTTGGTAGTAATCGGTAGTCGTTAAGTCATGTCACAGATAATATATTATCTGTACATAATATTAGATACACTTAACGGTAGTCGTTAAGTCTTAACTACATAGACTTAACGACTACCGCCATCTGGTGGTGGCAGTGGTAGTACAAATTAGCAAACTTAAGATGGTGCAAGAGGAATATAATTATTTCTACAAATCATCTATAACTTGTTAAATAATTCAGAACCACTAATAGAAGACAAGTTTAGTTAAATAATTTCATCTGCTTCCAGCAACTAAGCCAGTTTTGGTACGACGAGGCCACAGTTCAATCCCTGGTCAAAGCCATAGACAAAGTGTTGCCGGACGGAGGGCGGGTGGCACTGTTATCCTGCCCCACGCTGTTCGTGCCTGTCAAGAGGCAGATAGGAGACAGGGCTACAGGTAAACTCCATTTATTCTTAATTGCCCTATTATGTAAACAATCTTCACAATACTTTTTGTTGAAAATATTAGTTCCTAAACATTCTAAAGTAAAACATTAATCAACCAAGAAAGTAATTTCCTAAAATGTCTATTTTAATTTATATTGTTGTAAAATCATAAAAATACATGGTAAGATTGTTTACATAATAGGACAATTATGAATAAATGGACTTTAGGTATGTTTGCAAACTCTTTATTGCACATACACATTAAAAAAAAGATAGTGAAACAAAAAGAGAGGCGTACAATGGCAGACTTTTCCCAGAAAGGGATTTCTTCCATGATTAGGTTGCGTTGGTTAGAAAAACAACACAATTTCAGATAGTACTTCTTATCCCTTACGGGGTAGACAGAGTCAAGAGTCGCGAGACTCGAAAAAAATAGAAAATAATATATCAATCCTATCTTTTTTTTGCGATTTTTCACGATGAAACATGCGCCAGTTTTTTAGTTCACAACAGTGAAGATCATTCATATATAAATTAGTCAATATTCATTAGTTTTTGCGTGATGCAATTACAAACAAAGGTTCATACAAATGTTCTAGAAAAAAAACATTTTGGCTTACTGTGGACATCGATAAAATATTTTGTAACATTTTATCGATGCTGTGGATCACATGCAACCAGAGATGGAAGCCATTGTTTACTTTCATGTCACATATCAATATTAGCCAACAATCTATAGTCCTTAAAAAAATCTTTAATTTTCAGTATCACTGCTAGAATACGACAGGAGGTTCGAAGTCCACGCACCAGACTTCATCTTCTATGACTACAACACACCAGAGAAGCTCCCACCGGAAGCCCTGCACTCATACGACTTAGTTGTAGCCGATCCTCCATTCCTCTCCGAAGAATGCATTACCAAGACCTCGGAAACTATCAAATTGCTGGCGAAGGATAAAATTGTAGTGTGTACAGGAGCTATTATGAAGGAAAATGTGGACAAACTACTAGCATTAAAGATGTGTAATTTTCAACCTCATCATAGAAACAACTTGGCTAATGAGTTTTCGTGTTACGCTAATTTTGATTTGGATGGTGTACTTAGGTGATGTCCTTAAAAATTATATAAAATATTTTAGGTTTTGTGATCACTACATACAGGAATACGTGATACAGGATATGATACTGAATGAGGTATTAATATTTTTCCGGAAATATCTGTTGTATGTATATTTGTATATAAAAATTACTCAGAATGTACTCATCATTAAATGATGTTATTTATAAATAAGCAAAATAAAAATATTAATAATTACTAAGACTAATTTTTTTTATGTCCCTTTAAAATATTGTGAAACTTTTTGCAAGCATTGAATATGTAAAAAAGAGAAATAAAATTCATAAATAAGGAATACTAAACCTACTTCAGATATAGTATGTTTTGTAGGTATAGTAGCAAAAAAGCTTTAACGATTTATTCAATGAATACACTGATCAAAAGTGTATGTTTCGTCCTGTCCCTATTGTCTCCTACATATTTGAACTAAATAGGTAGGTTTTTCAATGAATAACACTGAAGATTTCAATAAAAATAAGCATGTAAACTAAAGACATGATTTTATTGTTTCGCTTACAACATAAACATGGTACAGAACTTAGAACCAGGACTATAACCTTATACACTTAGTGGTGCTCCGCTGCCTCCTTCCTCCTGATCTCGGCCCACTTGCTCACATTCTCAGGGGAGTTTGCTGTAAAGGAAAATGAGAACATATTTTAATTATTTTAGATAAGTTTTGGGGAATAGGGTGAAGATTTTTAGGGCATGCACTGGTGTCCCCAATTATTAAATAGTAGCTTTTGCCCGCGGCTTCACCTACATGAATTTCCCACAGGAACAGACCTTTTTCCTGGAGTGAATTTTACACGGTGTTTGTAGTACTTCTATGTATGTGAAATTTCAGGAAGAATCGATCAGTAGATAAAGCGTGTAGAAATCACAAACAAACTCACTTTCCCATTTATAGTATTAGTTAGGATTTAATTTTTTTAGTATTGTGTCAACAATCATTCAACCTAGTCAAGTAAATCTTGCACCCTAAGATTACAGATTTCCGAGTTAAAACAAAGAGTAGACCAATCTGACTCACAGATGGTAACTATCTTCCAAGGATAAAACATAAATTTACCGAGTTTATGGATCTTGTAGAAGACGGGGACGGAGACAGCAATCCCGATCATCCAGTAGCGCCAGATCCACTGCTTCGTAACGTAGTGCTTCAGCGGAAACTGCACGATCTTGGCCGTCAATGTGTACGGGAACTTCATGGGACGGCTCACGGTCTCCGACGACATCCTGGCTGATTATTTACTACAAACCAAAAATTATTATGTAATGAACGGAATTTTGTCATTGAAAATAAACAAGAGTTGTACTCGGCTAAGTTGGATGTCTAAATGCAAATTAAAGTTCGGGAGATTTAAATATTATTTGAGTTAATAATTGTAATGAAATTACCAGTAGTACGAAATAATTGATAAATTATTTTCTAACCTCGATTTGTAAAATCTTGATTGACTTGACTTGAGGAGACTTTCATTCAATCAATGTCAGTCAGTCAAGATGTCACAGTCAACTGACAGTTTTAGTGAGCTTTTTGAGGTAATTTCATGGAAGTAATAAGTATGTACAAAGTACTTACTACTTCCATGGGTAATTTTAATTTGTTTTCAAAGAGTACATAGATATTTTAAAACTGTAAGTATTCATAAATTTTACTATAATGAACTTCTTCTTCTTTTTCTCAGCCGAAAGACGTCCACTGCTGGACAAAGGCCTCCCCAAGGATTATATACATAATTTATTTCTGTAGTTAAATTATAGTAAAACTGAAACTTGAAACATACATAATGTCCGTGAATTTAACTCTCAAGTTTGTATATTTATTAGTTAATATTTCCTATTTTGTAGTAATGTTGTGATTGAAGATCTTTTTCACTCGCAGATTTTATAGCTTGCAACATTTTTGAGAACTGTCAAAAAATCTTTCAAATTGCGAAATGTCACTATAGCTTTGTGGTGTCGTATTTGTGTGGATAAATGTAATTTTATTTATAATTAGTTAAATTGACAATATAATGTTCGACAATGGCTTCTGTAAAAGTCGCCGTAAGGGTTCGCCCATTCAATCAAAGGTACGTTATTTTATGGAGCTTCTAATACCTTAATTTCAACAATGTTATTGAATGTTCGATGCATTCAATCCCAGACAGCGATATTTAGCTAATTCACGCCCCTATTATCTAAATGATTGGTGGTTTTATGTGGTTTACCGTGCGCAGAGCGATGTTATCGAAGCCCTATCATGCAGACAATAGTCCGATGTGAATCTTATTGTATTCCAATAGGAGATTTTGAAAGTACAAAAAGAATGTGATGTCACGATGAATGGCCATGACTTTCACGGTTCAGTTGCATTTAGAGCACAAACTGTACCTCGGCCGGGTGATTTAGATGAAAGTTGTCGAAAAATGGTAAAAAGTTTGTGACCTACATAAATATCTAAGTAAATACCTGTACTCTTGTTTGGGCATTTGAAGAATGTATGTGTGTTTGTTTACTAACATCATGGTTCAGTTGCCAGTGTTATTTTTACACTTCTTTGTTTACTATTGTCTTAGAATGATTGTTTTATATCTCCATGTAGTACTTGCCTTGTATGGGGGTGTATGAGTCATACTATTTGTGTACTAACTACTACACCTACTGGTTGCCCAAGTGCGAATTTCTCAATTAACTTAAATCTGATTCATAAGGTGCCTATCTTTTTTCAGTTGTACAGAGTAGTTTTTATGCTGCACCTAAAGATACATATAATAGTAAGTAATCAACTTACTTTTATATGTATCTTTATTGACAGTATAAACAGAAATTAAAATAATTTGATTAAAAATTAAAATACTACCTAGGGAACTTTTTAGCATTAAAATTAAAAACTAATCACTAATCTAAAAATTGTGCCTTTTGTGTGGCCAAATAGACATAAATACAACTTTTGAAATCTAACCTATAGGCCACTGTAACTACTTATCATTTATTCCATTTGCATACATACTCAGAGATGCATTGCAATGCCTCTAGCATTTGTAAATGTATACAAATACCATACAAATTATTGCCAGTCAAAAGATTCAGAATGACCATCATACTGACTGATACAGATTCATGTCTGTAACCCGTATGGGGTAGACAGAGCCAAGAGTTTCAATGTAATAGTACTTAATACATAGATGTTATTTAGCTATAAGACCCCCGAAAAACAAATAAATAAAAAGTTGTAAGACTAGAAGACCTATATCATACTATATTATGTCGTATCGTTCTCCGATTCAGGATAGAGACCAGGCAAATTATCCCAGAACACACATTTAAAAAAGCCAGTAAATGTGAAGCTGAGCTTACGCCTTGCGGACTGTATTTTATAAATTTAATTCGTCATTATCTGCCTACCCTTACCAGTTCATTGTATAAAGTTAATGAAAAAATTGTAAAAGAAACATTCCCAAGCAGTTCTCTGATAAAAAAATAGTACTTTGTATGTGTGTGTGTGTGTGTTAAAAATTCCTTTTGGTTTTGAGTTTCAAATATCATCAGGTACCTTCTATGTTCTTTCCTCTCTTCCAGACCATTATGGAAAAATTCTCATTAGGAATTCACTCATTATTCATGTGTTCTTCAGAAATTTAAATCATGGTAGCATTTCAGAATAAATATCATTTTTCTGAAAGACTTTCGGCAGATCTGTTTAGTTTCAATATTCTGTTGCAGGGAGAAAGACATGAGCGCCAAATTGATTGTACAGATGGATGGGAAGAAGACGCGGCTGCTCACTGTCAAAGTAAGTATTTTATCTAAAGTATATATGTATAGATAGTTAAAAATTAGTTTTTTTTATAGTGGATGGATGGACATACTCTAAAAATACTCAACTTTTGTATTGGCATGTTTATAGATAAAATGAGAAGGAAATAGGATGAAAATGATAGGGATATGCCTTCTATCCCGAAAACTGGTATGGGTCTAAATCCTACTAATCCATACTAATATTATAAATGCGAAAGTTTGGATGTGAGTTTGTGAATTTGTGAGTTTGTGAGGATGTTTGTTACTCAATCACGCAAAATCTACTGGACGGATTTCGATGAAATTTGGTACAGTGGTAGATAATGACCTGGAATAGCACATAGGCTACTTTTTATCCCGGGAAAAAGCACTGTTCCCGTGGGAAATTCACGCGGGCGAAGCCGCGGGCAAAAGCTAGTATTATAAATGCGAAAGTTTGGATGTGAGTTTGTGAGGATGTTTGTTACTCAATCACGCAAAATCTACTGGACGGATTTCTATGAAATTTGGTATACGGGTAGAAAAATACCGGGAATAGCACATAGGGTACTTTTTATCCTGAAATCCCACGGGAGTAAAGCCCTTGGGTGCGGCTAGTAAATTTTAAACCATAAAACCCACCTTTGTGGTTTAATGGTGCTTGTCCACTTCTCTAGCCTCTAGCTCTCTGTACAGTCACATGCATTAATAGGCACACAATTTTAATCTTTGTCACATTGTTTTAAGGACCAATGTATTAACATATTAATGCCCTGTACAAGCATTCATAGGGATAAATACTGGTATTGGTTTTCACAGATATATATTTGATCATCTGTTATTTGCATTTCTCTGTTCTATGCAATCCTAATCCTATCTTAACTAATATTATAAATGCGATAGTGAGTTTGTTTATTTATTTGTTTCCTCTTCACGCTTCAACTACTGAACCAATCTTTTTGTAAGTAATAAGTACTGAGAAAGACAAAGGGTACCTTTAATCCCGGGAAAAAGCACAGTTTCCTGGGAAATTCAAGCGACTGAAGCCGCAGGCAAATACTAGTATCTTATAAATAGTTCAAAGTATTAAAGTTCTTTAAAAGGGCTATGAATTTTTCGCTTCACAAAGTATCAGCAGATCAGCTACATTCAGTACTAGATTAGACCTTCAGACAATTGTCGCATATTCAGAATATAAAATTGTCGTAAACCAAACATGAACACACGCATGCCTATATTTAACGCGGGCGACGTCACGGTTTCCGCTGCGGCTCACGACATTTATAAGGCCTGTTTCACATCGTGAATTCATGACGTTGCTAGCTGACAGTTTTTTTTATTTTTTCTTAATTGTATTAACCTTTTTAAATGCCACTTAAAATGACTTTGGAAAAGAAAAAAAAGATACTGCCGAAAAGACTAAAGTTACTATTTGTGGAGCAACACTGTGCAATTACGGAAGCCTTTTTAACTTTTATGGATACTTGTTACTTTTTCTTGAATGTTGATAATTGCGTCTATACCACCAATAACAGTCTTCAAAATTTAGGTAACATTACCTTATATCATCATTAAAATATACTAATTTTGAAACTAACACATACGACATACCTATTGCAAATACTGCCACAGAATTAATTGATACTGCTCAGTAACTGTGGAAACGTTGCTCTACAAAAAGTATGTGGTGTGGATGGATCTTAATGAAACTTCCGTATCTAGTAGAAGTTTCTATTAGATAACAAAATGCTGCACTAAGCATCATTATATCAGTGTGTATGGAGCACCCCTAACACTGCATTGCAATGCGTTACATAAGACAGTCACGTTTCGTGATCAATTTTATACCTTATGTCCAACAAAATACTGATTATAATACTAGTCTCGGAGAACAGACGTGCTCTGTTTGTTACAGCACAATTATAAAAAAAATCACAATAAAATTCGCCGACATATTATAAAAATTTTCAAAAATATTTTTTTCTTTTTCTTTCTTACCGAGTGTTATGTATAACTCTGGTTTCCGATTTTATACAAGTCGCCTAAAGGCATCCGACATGACTTGACGACTAGCGCCATCTAGCGGCAGCAGTCGTATACACACAAGTAGACTGAAAGACTGCTAGTGCGCAGGTTTCCTCACGACGTTTTCCTTCACCGGAAGCAGGTGGTGGTCGACTGTACATGAGTAAGATGGATCTACTAATTCAGAGGTACAGTCACGAGCATTAATATGTAAACACATCGGTCTTTAAGAGACGATGTGATACGCAATGATGAGGTCTAAAATTCGTACAGTCAGATGTCTCAGTCCAATCCTATCTCAGGGGGTCAGGACTCTGCAGCTGACTGTACCGGGCACAGAATTAATATAAGTACTACGTACAGAAAGGAATCTCCCTGCCCCTCCCGCAATATGGCGTACCCCGCACTTCTCCCCCGTTAGTTTGCGGATTGGGACGCTATGACTATGAAAAACGCGCACATTGGTGTGTTCACGGTTGTACTATTTCATTTGTAGTAGTAGTAGGTATATATGACGCCCCGTAACCCGTTTCTATGAAGTGCACTCCCTGTGGCTCGGGTGAAGATTCGAACCAGCGGCATTCGGACCCAAGACTAGCGTAGCTGACTGCGACACTAACGGTTACTATTATTTTCGCTGTACGCTTAATACTTTATCATTCTTATTGTAAACAATTGTTTCAGAATAGCAAAGAGCAAAATGAGGCGACGCGGGAGAAGTACAAGGACTTCACGTTCGACCACTCGTACTGGTCGTTCGACAGCGGGGACTCTCACTACGCCTCTCAGGAACAGGTAAGTGAGCCCTAATAGCACTACAATCCTAATCTAGTGTGCCACAAGCCCAGAATTTATATAAGTACTATGTACAGAAAAGGAAGCTCCCTGCCACTCCCGCAACATGGCGTAACCCGCACTTCTCCCCGTTCGTTTGCGGATTGGGACGCTATGACCATGAAAACGCACACATTGACGTGTTCACGGATGTACAGTTTCATTTGTAGTAGTAGTAGTAGTAGTACCTACTACTATGTATATGACGCCCCATTTCTATGAAGTTTCCACCCTGTGCCACAAGTGCAAGATCCATAATTTGACAAAATAAAAAGTAGATAAAATATCAATTAAATATGAAAAGTAACTGATGGTAATATGTAAAATTAATTTACTTTCGGATAATTGACGATTTATTCTAAGAATTGTATTAGTTTGGTCGAATCCAATCTTAATAATGAACTCTAGTCGCGTTTTCGCCGCCTTACATAAGCCTGTCATAGAATATTGAAGCTCCCTATATCTGTGGAAGCTCTCAAGCTCCTTACTCAATCGAATCGAATATATGTTCGAATTTGAATTTTCATAAAATTATGCTATCCTGTAATTTAGTAGACGTAGCATTTGTAAAATAAAGTAAATAAATTAAAAAAAAGTCCAACCAAAACCCAGATTGGTAATGACATTTATATTAAACATCATAGGATAACTTGTTTTACCAGTCGGAAAATCTCACATACCTAGCGAATCTAAAGGTGCATTTTCCCTAACAAGAGTCAAGGCAAAGCAAATAACTTGAAAGTGCTCTCAGCGTTTAATTAGTATGCAAATAATGTCTTATTGCACCGTTAATGGCTTCTCTCACAGTCTGGTGGTCGTATTAGTAAATCAGCAGAGGTATTTCCCGTGGAATTTAATGAATAACTAGCTAGAGTAGTCTGCAATGAAAATATTATTTATTCCCATATGGATTATTTTTTTCATTGACTTATTTGTGAAGCCGCGAGAAAAACTAGTGTTCTTTGTAAACTGAAAAACATTTTTCAAAATGTAAAAAAAACTATTAATAAAATTAGCGCATAAAAAAATAATAAAATATTACTATGAAACTTTAAAAAATTAGCGAATAAGTGAAGAAATAAAAAGAATAACGACAATAATAAAATAGCACACTAGTGAGGAATATAAAAAGTATGATAAAGAAAAAAAAAAAAGAGATCTCTCCGGCGGGGAATCGAACCCCGGTCTCCCGCGTGACAGGCGGGGATACTGACCCCTATACTACCGAGAAGACTTGTAAGCGCTGACGAAATTACGAGTTCTATTCTGTCTGCGCAACATTCACAATCGTAGGATGACGTCATACAACTGTTATCGATTCTTGACTTGACTTGAAAATATCTTACTTTCTTAATTTTTAATCGTTTTTTTAACGATGTTTTAACGCAAGTGGTTCGTACTGTATAAATGCAATTAAATAGTTTGCGTGCTAATGGTTTAATTTGCATGAGGTCGATTAGATTAGCGTTAGACGGCCATTGCCACGGTTTCCATGAAATTTCATTGACATCCGATTTCTGAAATTCCTATTTAATTTTTATCCATTACTTTGTTTATCCGTCTTTGAAAAAGGAGAACTTAAACTTATTAATATTATAAATGCGAAAGTTTGAATGTGGTTAAATTGTGATTTTGAATGTTAAGTACTGAATCACGCAAAATCTACGTGACAGATATCGATGAAATTTGGTACACTGGTAGAAAGATATCGGGAATAGCACATAGGGTACTTTTTATCCTGAAATTCCCACGGGAGCGTATCCCCGAAGCGCGTCTAGTGAGCTTTTAATTTGACTGCCTGAAAACAAATTTTGGGAACAGAATTAAACAAGACTAATGCCTCTGTATTATGTAGAATCAGGTGGAAAATTCTACGCTTATCTTTCCATGGAAGGTCATGTAAATCGGTGCGAATACTCGCGAAATATCCGCATGCAACACGGAAATCTGAAACATACTACTAGAAGTGGCATCTGATGTATTTTTATACTGGCTTTCGCCCGCAGCTTCCCCGCGTGATTTTCCCACGGGAACGAGTGCTTTTTTCCGGGATGAAAGGAACCGAAGTACCTTCTCAGTACTTCTAACTATGTGTATGCGAAATTTCAGGAAGATTGGTTCAGGAGATAAAGCGTAAAGAGGTCACAAACAAACAAATAAATAAACTCACTTTTGAATTTATAATATTAGTAATGACAATGACCTTAGACAATGACAGACCGGTCACATATGTATGATTATTATTAACCTTTTATACCTGTGTACCACAAGAAAGTGTTTGAATTTGAATATGAATGTCGCTCTCACGCGCACTGAAAACAAGTGTACCTACGTACCTAAAATACATAGCAACACGTATTAAAATCTACTCGAGAGACTTTAGCTAGCTTTTGACTTGTCACTTTATTTCAATTTCTTTGGCTCTTGAGACACCATTGAGACACGACATCTACGTTTGTAATTAGTAGAATCGGCCCCTGGTTACGAGAAAAGAGCAAATTTTCTTTTTTGTAACCGGTTACAAAATACAGCCTGGGACAGACGGCCGAAAGGGTAGCACTTGCCACTCTTGGCTACTCCGCTACTGAATATACATACTTATGCCCCTTCCATACATTTTTCAGAGCTCTGTGGTATGCAAGGTCGGGCAATGTCGTCAGGCCATTACAAAACACAATGTCTGTTCAAGATATTGTGCGGTCGCCATTGCTGATTGTGCCTTCGAATTAAATTTTTTTCCGTTTCGCATTTTATTCTTTTATTGTTACTGAATACTTGATGTTTTGTATGGGTGGGTTTGTTTGTTACTCACGCAAAATCTACTAGACTGATTTCGATGCTACAGAAAGTTATAGAGATAGATTATGATCTGGAATAGCCCATCCTCCTTCTTTAGTCGTATTCCTCATGACTGAAGCTAGGGTTGTCAGGTCGCCAAACCTAATAGCCGGACAGACCAGCCAGTTTGGCCGGACACCCTACATTATTGAGGATTTTGTCTCAGTACGACAAAATAATTGTATGTAAAATCAATCTTTTTGGTAATACCGACAGAGCGCAGGGGGCGGGCCACGCTCGGCGCTTGCTCGTTTGCGAAATATAAAATGCCTAACAAAAGCCGGACAGGCCGGACACCGTTTATTTTGGCCGGACACGCAATTAAAAAGCCTACCTATGTCCGGCTTTATCGGACGCCTGGCAACCCTAACTGAAGCTGAAGGTCGTGGTCATTATGTCAAATGAATCACTCACAATGACTATCTTGGCAATGTTAATAGAGTGGTTTGCCATTGTCTTCTCCATTTCACATGCTAGCTGATAATAATCAACTAGTGTGCAGGTTTCCTCACGATGTTTTCCTTCGCCGGAAGCAAGTGGTGACGTATGAAAACTACCACACGTGAGTCAGATTGGTATACAAACTCATGTTGCACGAGCAGGATTCGAACCTGGGACCTTTGCAGTCACAGGCGGGTGCGCAAACCACTCAGCCACTACCGCTTCATAGCGCATAGGCAACTTTTATCCCGTAATTTTCACGAGAGCGAAGCCCCGGGGTGCAGCTAGTATCCTACTAATATTATAAATAAAAAAATTTCGATATGAGTTTGTGAGGATGTTTGTTACTCAATCACACAAAATCTACTGGACGGATTTCGATGTTTGGTATAGAGGTAAAAAAATACCGGGAATAGCACATATAGTACTTTTGATCCCGAAATTCTCATAGGAGCGAAGCCCCGGGGCGCGGTTAGTATCCTACTATCCTACAAACCTAATATGTATATGTTTGTTTCAGGTGTTCTCCGACCTCGGCGTGGACGTGATTGACAGCGCATTCGAGGGGTACAACGCATGCGTGTTCGCGTACGGACAGACCGGCAGCGGGAAGACCTTCACCATGATGGGCTCGTCGGTGAGTTGGAGGTCTCGGGTTCGCTGCCCTGGTGAAGAGAAATTTATATTTTCTAACTTGACCTGGGTGAATTTTGATCTCTGATAATTTAATCCAGGAGTATAAAGTCGGGCTGAGAAATTGAAAGCGTTGTACCATCTGACAGTCTGCACCTCACTCGTAGGTAGACTGTTTCATGAGTTTCTTTCGGCATTTCTTCTCAGCAGTGGTCGTTCCGAAATGCTAGTAGTTTGTAGCTTTGAGACATAAAATATTATGATTAAATAATTAGTTATCGACGTGAAAAAGAGCCTTCTTTGAAGGCCAAGTTTCAATAAAAAAATTTGACTTTGACTTTGACTTTAGGTGATCTGGTGGAGTATTTAAATGCGATAGCCCTCATTAGATGCGTTATCATGTTAATTGCGATCGGCCATCTCGCTTAGTCTATTGCCGCTTAGTGCCTCTTGAATTTCCAGACCATCATCTTGATGGGCTCACCATTGAGTTGAATGGCGGTCTCGGGTTCGATCCCTGCGTAGGTCAAGATGGAACATTATATTCTGTGACTTGGTGTCGAGTTTATCATAATACCTGGCAACGCACATAATTATAGCGATAAAGATAACGCGTACGTGTAATGAGATGACTTCAATAATAACACAATGACGCTGCTATTATCTTATCTGATCAAAAAAGTGGATATAATGAAATTATAAATAGACCCATGTGTTCAGTTAATAGAACATTATTAATATTATTTCGTTGAACTTATCACACCACCTTACTACTCTCTGTTTGGACTAATGGTTGACTGGTAGAGAATAACATATGGCGTCACCATTTGTACATATTTTTTGTAATATGTGCAATAAAGTTTTTATATAAATAAATAAACATTATCCTATAAAATATATAAAATTTTCGAATTTATTGCCATACTAAAATATCCATCCATACTTATATTATAAATGCGAAAGCACAGATCATATGCTTAACAGTTACTACGTGCAAATCTCCTATGGGTGGGTATGTTAGGTACAGTTTTTTACATGTATAAATTTTCTAATAAGCACAGATTACAAATATTTGACTATTTGTAATCTCTGCCAAAATATAATCGCTTTATGTACAAAAAAGCGTTATCATAATTAATGGCCATATGTATTATCTTGTATTTACATTAAATACAATTTACGTTGATCTTATGAGTCATTGAAAGTGGCATAATCTATATCTATACATATAATAAAACAGTAAAAATATTTTGTCTGTACATTTAGTATTTTTGACTGAAATGGATAGAGGGACACTTAAAAAGAATAACAGAAAGCAAAAAAATTTTTTGGAATTTCTTGTCTGTCTGTCTGTATGTATTACGCGTTTCACGCAAAAACTACTGGACGGATTTGAATGAAACTTTTTTTGTTGTATAGCTATTATGCCTGGGCAACATATAGGCTATAATTGATTTTGAAAACTGGAACACCTGACGAAGAACCGCTAAACTATAAGAAATATGGAAATGGTACCTTTGCAAAAGTTTATCAATCTGACGAGCATTTTTCGTTGACGTATAAAAATCGAAGATCAGGAACATCTGATGGGCTTTAGCAAAAAGTCGTATAAATAGACAGGACACGGGATAGGACAAAGAGGGACTCGGGGTGAGAGTTGTGGTACACGGGAAATTGTAGATAACGAGCAGACGAACACTTTTAATTTATTTTAACACCGCGGACTGTACTACGAGTACCTAATATATTCTCGCGAAATACGTGATAACCAAATGGCTGAAATTTTGAGTACATAGAGAGATAGTACATAGAGTAAATTTTGAGTTAAGGTTACTACAGTTTGGAACACAAAAATAATTTTCATCTAAGCGAAACTCACGCGGGCGAGGCCGCGGGCAACAGTTAGTTATTTCAAGGTATGACATTTTTACATTAAAAAAATAATAACTATATAATGGTTACGCCTAGAGATCTGATTCTTTTGCATAAAATAGATAATTTTATTTAGTTTTAGGAACTATGCAATGACGGAATAACTTCATATCTCAAAAGATGTACAGTTTGTCAGTCACTATTAACTCACAAGATATTATAACACGAAATTTAAACATTCAAACTCTAGCGTTAACCGAGGCATATCCCTCTCATCTGCCTCTAAACATTTACTCGCACGTCCTATAGATGTCTCTGTTAGAAAGCGCATAATCTAGGAACGTGGACGAAATAGGAAAGTCAAAGACTTGGGAATATGGACGAGTTAGGGAAGTGGACGACTTGAGAAGTTAGACGAATTAGGAAGTAGACAAGGTCATCCTGAAGGGTGTCAAACTGAATATTTTTTTGTCTTGTCCTGTCTTGGTCTTGCGAAAAATGTACTTATTCAAATCAAGTTATTTATTTCAGACAGAGTCCATATACTGTTTGGGACAATATTAACTTACAAACTAGTTAGTATAATAAATAGATAGATAGATCAGCACTTTATTGCACCATTTACAATTTTATTATTTAATTACATTTTTATTATTTAATAGCCATCTATCAATTTACCAGTACTGAGCAAAGGTCTTCTCTCTTCAATTCAATTCAAATAATTTATTGCTTTTCACATTGTACAGTAGTTACATAAAGGTTACACGTCACTACAAATTTTAGGTACAATGTAAACCCTGTCGGGCATTGCAATTAAAAATAGAGAGGAACGGCAAGCGGATTGTTAAAGATTTTACAATTTAAATATATAATTATGTAATAGTTATCGTCAAGTCATTATTAATTTTAGATTTAATAATATTATTAATAGAATTTAAAATTTAAAATGTCAATTTTTTAATTATATGTCGTTAAAATATTCGTCCAACGTGTAAAAACATTTATTTATTAAAATTAATTTAAGTTTTTTAGAAATGAAGAATATTTTTCTTCATTCCTTAAATCGTCAGGTAGGGCATTATAAATTTTTATAGCCATAGATAGTGGCCCCGAACTAAACAATTTTAAATTAGATGTCGGTATTACTAATTTGTTTTTCCTCCTAGTAGGATAACGTCGCGGTAAATCGTCCTCTTTTGTAAATAGTTGAGGATATCTTCGTACAAATTTGCACGCTTCTAGGATGTAAATCGAAGGTAAAGTTAATATCTTTAAGTTTCTAAAATGCGGCTTACAGGTCTCTGTCTGTTTAATATTCAAAATTATACGAATACATTTTTTTTGTAATATAAAAAGTGTATCTACGTCAGTGCTATTTCCAAAGAACTATTCCGTATGTCAGCCACGAATATGCATACGCGTAATAAGCTGTAATGGCGGTTTTCTCACTTGTTGTCATTTTGAGTTCTCTGAGTGCGTATGTAAACGACGACAGTTTTGTTGCTACGAGTACTTTGCTTACGTGCGCTTTCCAGCTCACACTTGTGTCCAACATTAAACCGAGCAATTGGAACGTACTGACGGTTTCAAGGATTTTTCCCTCATATTCATATTTTATACAAAGGGAGGATTTTTGATATGGTCTAAATTCAATTATTTTTGTTTTATTAAAATTAATTTCTAAATTATGGTCCGTAAGCCATTTAACTACTGAGTCCATGATTTGTTTAAGTATTTCATTTAAATCGTCAGGTTTCGAACAAGGGGTCAAAATTGAAACGTCATCAGCAAATAAAACGCACGTCTGACGTCACTTCTTCTTCCAAGACTCTCGATCTAAGGTTATTTCGCGCCACCCTTTATCAAATTTGTTTAATTCGTCGCACTAGCACATCCGTGGTCGACCCGGTCGCCTCCTGCCATTAGGAGAAATCCAGTCTGTTACTTGTTGGGCCCATTTGTCTGGAGACATTCTGATGATATCATTATCAATCGATGCAAGATGTTATTATATTGAATTATTTGAATTCCTAGGAATACCAAGGCCTAATCCCTCGCATCTGCCGGCAACTATTCTCCCGCGTAGCAGCCGGCAAGGAGTCCGGCGCGTCCTACCGAACTGAAGTCAGCTACCTCGAGATCTACAATGAGAGGGTCAAGGACCTGTTGTCTGGAGATGCTGGACATTCTCTGAGGGTCAGAGCATCCGAAGCTTGGGCCGTATGTGCAAGACTTGTCCAGGCATTTGGTGTCGGATTACGATGATATACAGGTCAGTGAACCGTTTACTATTACTGCTTTCTTAAGGTTTGTAAGTCAGCGACTGTACTGGCTTGGTCATCTCGAGAGAATGAAGGAGGATCGTGGCGTCAAATCAGCCTATCTGGGAAAGGAGTCAGGCAGGCGCCCAGTCGCCCAGATATCGCTGGAGAGACACTGTGGAGGCTGATCTGCGTGAGCTGGGAGCGGGCAACTGGCAAGTCATCGCTCAGAACAGAAGTCTGGCGCTCTCTTGTTTCGGAGGCCAAGATCCATTTTGGGGTCACTGAGCCAACGAAGTAAGTAAATAAGGTCTATAGGAAAAAGGTCAAGGATATCCTGTCTGGAGACGCTGGACATTCTCTGAGGTGGTCACGGAGCATCCGAAGCTTGGGCAGGATTTATCGAGGCATTTGGTGTCGGATTACTAGATGATATACAGGTCAGTCACTATTACTGTTTTCTTAAGGTTTATAAGAAGGAGGTCAAGGATATCCTGTCTGGTGATGCTCTGAGAGTTAGGGAGCATCCCAAACCGGGACCGTAAGTGTGCAAGGCTTATCAAAGCATTTGGTAATGATAAACAGGTTAGTTAATAATACAGTATCACGTCTTTGCATCCCTTACGGAGCAGACAGAGCCAAGAATCGTGAGACTCGGAAGGCCACACTTGAGCTGAATAGTGGGCTTATTGGTGGGAATGGAGATTCAGATGTAGACAGGTTGCTAGCCCATCGCCTATGACAGATAATCTCCTCAGTTTAAAACCCTTTGATTTGACTTTTTACGAAAAGAAGCAGCTGGCAATTCTTCTTCTCTCCCAGAGCAGCAATGGAAGCAATAAATTTAAATATTTAGCATTAAAAGTGTATAAATAAAAAACACAGCCATACACCTAGAATTAAGGTCTCTCGTAGGCGATGCACTTAGGATTTATTTGTGTATTTTTTTTATTTCATTTGTTCCATACTAATATTATAAATGCGAAAGTTTGGATGTGAGTTTGTGAGTTTGTGAGTTTGTGAATTTGTGAGTTTGTGAGTTTGTGAGGATGTTTGTTACTCAATCACGCAAAATCTACTGGACGGATTTCGATGAAATTTGGTACAGAGGTAGATAATGACCTGGAAAGCACATAGGCTACTTTTTATCCCGGGAAAAAGCACTGTTCCCGTGGGAAATTCACGCGGGCGAAGCCGCGGGCAACAGCGCTAGTGTTTTTCATAAATTTATATTTGTTCTTTTGCAACTCGTAACGCCATCTGTTAAGTAACGGCGGAACCGCCTTAAACGCGGTTGCAATATATTATTTTTTATTTCTTGTATTACGGTAGTTCGATGTGTTTCGAGAGAGAATTCCATCAGATTTTGTCCTACTACGTGTCTGTGCGCTAACTTTAATCTTTTTATAAAGTGTCTAAATAAAACGCGTGTTCAAGTCTACCTAGTTTTTCATTGCGTCGGCTACAGTCTCATCCATACTAATATTATAAAAATGCGAAAGTTTGGATGTGAGTTTGTGAGTTTGTGAGTTTGTGAATTTGTGAGTTTGTGAGTTTGTGAGTTTGTGAGGATGTTTGTTACTCAATCACGCAAAATCTACTGGACGGATTTCGATGAAATTTGGTACAGAGGTAGATAATGACCTGGAATAGCATATAGGCTACTTTTTATCCCGGGAAAAAGCACTGTTCCCGTGGGAAATTCACGCGGGCGAAGCCGCGGGCAAAAGCTAGTAGCCAAAAATAAAAAACCAGTCCGTGTTGATTAAATATTACCTTTGATCAAAATTATACCTTAAGTTATTAAGTAGTAAATATCGTAATGCAATTGAACGGTACTGTCAGAAATATAAGAGCACGCTTATTATGTACTCTTATTTCTCGGGTTTTTTTCAGAGCTGTCACCTTTAATCTAGGTGTTTTGTTGATCGAAGGTATTATAGCAGTAAATCTATCTATCTCAATTCAATTCAATTCAAATAATTTATTGCTTCTTCTAAGCATTGTACAGTAGTTACATAAAGTTGTTACACGTCACTACAAATTTTAGGTAACAATGTAAACTCCTACGTCGGGCATTGCAATTAAAATAGAGAGGAACGGCAAGCGGATTGTTAAAGATTTTACAATTTAAATATATAATTATGTAATAGTTATCAGTCAAGTTATTATTAGTTTTAGATTTAATAATATTATTAATAGAATTTAAAATGTCAATTTTTTAATTATATGTCGTTAAAATATTCGTCCAACGTGTAAAAACATTTATTTATTAAAATTAATTTAAGTTTTTTTAGAAATGAAGAATATTTTTCTTCATTCCTTAAATCGTCAGGTAGGGCATTATAAATTTTTATAGCCATAGATAGTGGCCCCGAACTAAACAATTTTTTTAAATTAGATGTCGGTATTACTGAATTTGTTTTTCCTCCTAGTAGGATAACGTCGCGGTAAATCGTCCTCTTTTGTAAATAGTTGAGGATATCTTCGTACAAATTTGCACGCTTCTAGGATGTAAATCGAACAAAGTTAATATCTTTAAGTTTCTAAAATGCGGCTTACAAGTTTCTGTCTGTTTAATATTCAAAATTATACGAATACATTTTTTTTTGTAATATAAAAAAGTGTATCTACGTCAGTGCTATTTCCCCAAAGAACTATTCCTGTATGTCAGCCACGAATATGCATACGCGTAATAAGCTGTAATGGTTATTTTCTCACTTGTTGTCATTTTGAGTTCTCTTCTGAGTGCGTATGTAAACGACGACAGTTTGGTTGCTACTTTGCTCACGTGCGCTTTCCAGCTCACACTTGTGTCCAACATTAAACCGAGTAATTGGAATGTACTGACGGTTTCAAGGATTTTTCCCTCATATTCATATTTCATACAAAGGGAGGATTTTTGATATGGTCTAAATTCAATTATTTTTGTTTTATTAAAATTAATTTTTAAATTATGGTCCGTAAGCCATTTAACTACTGAGTCCATGATTTGTTTAAGTATTTCATTTAAATCGCCGTGGTTTCGAACAAGGGGTCAAAATTGAAACGTCATCAGCAAATAAAACGCACGTCTGATTCATTATTTTAGGCAGGTCATTAATGTAAATAAGGAAAAGTAAGCATCCGACCACACTTCCTTGGGGGATAGACCAATTCATGAGCTCCATATCAGACCTTACTCGTGAGATCGTCCCTGTCCCCTGGTCAAAGTGTTCGATTTCTACATATTGCTCCTCATCCTGCAGATATGGGATTTGAACCACGAATGAGCAACTCCTCTTATTCCTACCCCATATAGCCGGTTCAGAAGAATGTTATGCTTGACCTTTATCGTACGCTTGCGTCATATCTAGCATTATACCTACCGCATACTTTTTATCATTTAGAATATTTAGGACTTCTTGTATAAATTTAAAAGTCGCCAGTGCGTGGTTGAACGATTTTTGCGAAAGCCATTTTGGCAATCATTGATGATGTTATCTCTCTGTCTCTACAGGAATGCATGCACCGCGGCAACCTCCACCGCACCACGGCGTCGACACAGATGAACGACGTGTCGTCTCGCTCGCACGCCATATTCACCATCACTTTTGTGCAGGCGAGCTATCTGAGACACAATAATATGCCTTCGGAGACTGTGTCCAAGGTTCATTTGGTGGATCTAGCTGGCAGGTGAGTAAATCTAAATGTTGTCCAGATCTTCATCCTCAGCCTTCCGTGACCCACTGCTGGGTATAGGTCTCCTTCCGTCTACGCCAACCTTCTCTGTCCTGGGCCATCCTATTCCAGTTGTTGCCAGCAATATCCTTAACATATATTTATCTAGATTTTTTTTTGTAATTTTTGTACACAACAAAAACATACAAAGGAAACATAAAACAGGAAAACTAAGTACAAAGGTTCTACTTATTTAGACATTTTCAGTCATTTTTTCTACGACGACATGATATTTTCACCAACACACTCGACAGAAAAAATGTTCAGCGATAGCTATACGTTGAAACGTGTTAAACAGTAAGACACTATTTTGTTGTTCAGCGAACGAGCAGACGCGGTGCCACTGGCCAGAGACTGGTGGAGGGCGCTCACATCAACAAGTCGCTGGTGACCCTAGGCTCTGTCATCTCCGCACTGGCGGACAGTGCGCACCAAGCTATAGCGGACAGTAAGACACACTGTTTGTATGTTTGTATGTAGCGAGCGGCCACTGGCCAGAGACTGGTGGAGGGCGCTCACATCAACAAGTCGCTGGTGACCCTAGGCTCTGTCATCTCCGCACTGGCGGACAGTGCGCACCAAGCTATAGCGGACAGTAAGACACACTGTTTGTATGTTTGTATGTAGCGAGCAGCCACTGGCCAGAGACTGGTGGAGGGCGCTCACATCAACAAGTCGCTGGTGACCCTAGGCTCTGTCATCTCCGCACTGGCGGACAGTGCGCACCAAGCTATAGCGGACCGTAAGACACACTGTTTGTATGTTTGTATGTAGCGAGCAGCCACTGGCCAGAGACTGGTGAGGGAAGGCGTCTCACATCAACAAGTCGCTTGCGACCTTAGGCTCTGTCATCTCCGCACTGGCGGACAGTGCGCACCAAGCTATAGCGGGACAGTAAGCATATTAATTGTTTGTAAGGTTTGTATGTAGCGAGCGAAGAGCCATCATTGCAGAGACTGGCGGAGGGCGCTCACATCAACAAGTCAGCGTTGGTGACCCTAGGTTCTGTCATCTCTGCACCGGGCGGACAGTGCGCACCAAGCTATAGCGGACAGTAAGACACACTGTTTGTATGTTTGTATGTAGCGAGCAGCCATTAACACAGAGACTGCGGGGAGGGCGCTCACATCAACAAGTCGCTGGTGACCCTGTGGCTCTGTCATCTCCGCACTGGCGGACAGTGCGCACTGCCATAGCGATGTGCAAGCATACACTGTTTGTATGTTTCGGCGTAGTTTGTTGCCACTGGCCAGAGACTGGTGGAGGGCGCTCACATCAACAAGTCGCTATAGTGACCCTAGGCTCTGTCATCTCCGCACCGGCGGACAGTGCGCACCAAGCTATAGCGGACAGTAAGACACACTGTTTGTATGTTTGTAGCGTAGCGAGCAGCCACTGGCCAGAGACTGGTGGAGGGCGCTCACATCATCAACAAGTCGCTGGTGACCCCTAGGGCTCTGTCATCTCGGGCACTGGCGGACAGTGCGCACCAAGCCATACAAGCGGACAGTAAGACACACTGCTTGTATGTTTGTATGTAGCGAGCGGCCACTGGCTAGAGAGAGAGAGACTGGTGGAGGGCGCTCACATCAACAAGTCGCTGGCGACCCTAGGCTCTGTCATCTCCGCACCCTGGCGGACAGTGCGCACCAAGCCATAGCGGACAGTAAGACACACTGTTTGTATGTTTGTATGTAGCGAGCGGCCACCGGTCAGAGACTGGTGGAGGGAGCTCACATCAACAAGTCGCTGGTGACCTCTAGGCTCTGTCATCTCCGCACTGGCGGACAGTGCGCACCAAGCTTGTAGCGGGCACAGTAAAGACACACTGTTTGTCAGGCTGTAGCGAGCGGCCACTGGCCAGACCTGGCGGGAGGGCGCTCACATCAACAGGTCAAGTTGCGACCCTAGGCTCTGTCATCTCCGCACCAAGGGACAGCGCGCACCAAGCTACATGGACAGTAAGACACACCGTTTGTATGTTTGTATGCGGCGAGCAGCCACTGGCTATTGTGAGACTGGTGGGGAGGCGCTCACATCAACAAGTCGCTGTAGACCCTAGGCTCTGTCATCTCCGCACTGGCGGACAGTGCGCACCAAGCCATAGCGGACAGCAAGACACACTGTTTGTATGTTTGTATGTAGCGAGAGCGGCCACTGGTCAGAGACTGGGTGAGGGCGCTCACATCAACAAGTCGCCGTTACGACCATAGGGGCTGTCATCTCCGCACTGGCGGACAGTGCGCACCATTGCCATAGCGGTGGGGACAGTAAGACACACCATACGTTTGTATGTTAGTATGTAGAAAGCAGCCACTGGGCGCCAGAGACTGGTGGAGGGCGCTCACATGACAACAAGTCGCTGGCGACCCCAGGGCTCTGTCATCTCCGCACTGGCAGGACAGTGCGCACTAAGCTAGTGCGGACAGTAAGACACACACTGGTTTGCTGTTTGTATGTAAAGCGAGCAGCCATTACCACAGAGACTGGTGGAGGGCGCTCACATCAACAAGCCGCTGGCGACCCCAGGCTTTGTCATCTCCGCACTGGCGGACAGTGCGCACCAAGCTATAGCGGACAGTAAGACACACTGTTTGTATGTTAGCATGTAGCGAGCAATAATTACAGAGACTGGTGAGAAGAGGCTCACATCAACAAGTCGCTGGTGACCCTAGGCTCTGTCACTGGCCCCTCCGCACTATGGACAGTGCGCACCAAGCTATAAGGGACAGTAAAGACACTGCTGTTTGTATGTTTGTATGTAGAAAGCAGCCATTGGCCAGAGACTGGTGGAGGGCGCTCACATCAACAAGTCGCTTGCGACCCTAGGCTCTGTCATCTCCGCACTGGCGGACAGTGCGCACCAAGCGATAGCGGACAGTAAGACACACTGTTTGTATGTTTGTATGTAGCGAGCAGCCACTGGCCAGAGACTGGTGGAGGGCGCTCACATCAACAAGTCGCTGGTGACCCTAGGCTCTGTCATCTCCGCACTGGCGGACAGTGCGCACCTATAGCGGACAGTAAGACACACTGTTTGTATGTTTGTATGTAGCGAGCAGCCACTGGCCAGAGACTGGTGGAGGGCGCTCACATCAACAAGTCGCTGGTGACCCTAGGCTCTGTCATCTCCGCACTGGCGGACAGTGCGCACCAAGCTATAGCGGACAGTAAGACACACTGTTTGTATGTTTGTATGTAGCGAGCAGCCACTGGCCAGAGACTGGTGGAGGGCGCTCACATCAACAAGTCGCTGGTGACCCTAGGCTCTGTCATCTCCGCACTGGCGGACAGTGCGCACCAAGCTATAGCGGACAGTAAGACACACTGTTTGTATGTTTGTATGTAGCGAGCGGCCACTGGCCAGAGACTGGTGGAGGGCGCTCACATCAACAAGTCGCTGGTGACCCTAGGCTCTGTCATCTCCGCACTGGCGGACAGTGCGCACCAAGCTATAGCGGACAGTAAGACACACTGTTTGTATGTTTAGCGAGCAGCCACTGGCCAGAGACTGGTGGAGGGCGCTCACATCAACAAGTCGCTGGTGACCTAGGCTCTGTATCTCCGCACTGGCGGACAGTGCGCACCAAGCTATAGCGGACAGTAAGACACACTGTTTGTATGTTTGTATGAGTGAGCAGCCACTGGCCAGAATCTGGTGGAGGGCGCTCACATCAACAAGTCGCTGGTGACCCTAGGCTCTGTCATCTCCGCACTGGCGGACAGTGCGCACCAAGCTATAGCGGACAGTAAGACACACTGTTTGTATGTTTGTATGTAGCGAGCAGCCACTGGCCAGAGACTGGTGGAGGGCGCTCACATCATATGGAATGAAAGGGCGGTCATATGGAATTAAACACACACAACGACTATGGCAATGTTAATGGGGTGGTTTGCCATTGCCTTCTGCTAGCTAATAACATAAGTGTACACAATTTTTGTATCAAAGCTGCTAGTGTTTTTTGATAGATCTATATGTGTAATATGGGTCTAATTATAAATTTCCATCACGTAAGATTTAAGAAAAAATGTGTCATAATTCAAAAATTTATTTTCATAATATTTTGAGACCAAAAAACAAGTAGTTCTATAATTTTTTTTACATGTTTTATAGATGTAAATATTATAACACTCTTCAATAGAATTAATTTTAAATTTTACTTTTTTTATTTCCCGCAAAACAAAGTTGTGTAAATTTATCTATACATTTTATGGTTATAGTCCTTGTAAGGAGAGATTAACACTTAACTTTTAAAAAATGTTTTTCGAAATAAATCGTAAAATTTAAAATTAAATTGCTTTATATTATTGAATATGTTATAATATTTACATCTATAAAACATGTAAAAATTGAAGAACTACTTATTTTAATACTGTCTCAAAAATTAGTGAAAAATAAATTTTTGAATTTTACAATAAATCTTACGTGATGGAGGAAATTATAATTGATATATTCCACATATAGATTCAACCGAAAGTAGCTTTGAGTGTACAAAAAAATAAAAAATTGAAAACTAGTGTTGTAATCATCAGAATGCAGGATCCTGATGTTTTCCTTCATCGGAAGTGGTGGTCGATGAATACATGTCTTGGTATAAACTCATATACAGGACAACCTGGGATCTTTGCAGCCACAGGCGGGCCCTACCACTCTGCTACCACCGCTTCAAAACACACTGCCTAAAAATACTGTTATCAGGGTTCATGAAAGATGTGATATCGAGATTACTTACTTTATCCGGGAATAAGCAACGGAACGTCTAGATTTGTGTTTTGTAATTTATAAAATGATATTTTTTGGTTTAATAGATATAACAGGTCGCAACAAAAAAACAAGAAGAACGTGTTCATCAACCGAGACTCTGTGCTGACCTGAAGCTGCTCCGGGAGCTCGGCGGGAACTCCAAAACCAGGGCGCAGATAGCTCATAATACGGTATCATATTTTGTGGTAATTTCAGGAAATTCTCTTCCGACACAACCTAACGTGAAGCATACATGCTAAATTTCGGATTCCTATGCCCAGTAATAGCTGTGCGTTGCCGGTCAGTATTGTTAAAGAATTTAAGAACATTATAAACAAAAATAAGAAAATGAAGTGATGGAGTTTGGATTTTATTCATCACGCAGATCATAATACGGATTTTGATGTTTATTGTTAACACGCTAAGAACAATACAATAGACGATCAACGAAATTGAAAGTCAGGGCGGAAGCTATAAGATAGCTCTATTAAGAATGTTATTTTCACGCTAGATAGCAACGACTAAGCTCATCGCGAAGATTAGCTCTCTATTATTGTTAACACGCTAAGAACATTATAAACAAACCGACGATCAACGAGGATCCTAACGTGAAGCTCATCCGGGAGCTCAGGGAGGAGATCGAGAAGCTCAGGGCGCAGATAGCTCATAATACGGTATTTATTATTGTTTATTGTTAACACGCTAAGAACATTATAAACAAACCGACCATCAACGAGGATCCCAACGTGAAGCTCATCCGGGAGCTCAGGGAGGAGATCGAGAAGCTCAGGGCGCAGATAGCTCATAATACGGTATTTATTATTGTTTATTGTTAACACGCTAAGAACATTATAAACAAACCGACGATCAACGAGGATCCTAACGTGAAGCTCATCCGGGAGCTCAGGGAGGAGATCGAGAAGCTCAGGGCGCAGATAGCTCATAATACGGTATTTATTATTGTTTATTGTTAACACGCTAAGAACATTATAAACAAACCGACCATCAACGAGGATCCCAACGTGAAGCTCATCCGGGAGCTCAGGAGGAGATCGAGAAGCTCAGGGCGCAGATAGCTCATAATACGGTATTTATTATTGTTTATTGTTAACACGCTAAGAACATTATAAACAAACCGACGATCAACGAGGATCCTAACGTGAAGCTCATCCGGGAGCTCGAGAGATCGAGAAGCTCAGGCGCAGATAGCTCATAATACGGTATTTATTATTGTTTATTGTTAACACGCTAAGAACATTATAAACAAACCGACCATCACGAGGATCAACGTGAAGCTCATCCGGGAGCTCAGGAGGAATGAGAAGCTCAGCGCAGATAGCTCATAATACGGTATTTATTATTGTTTATTGTTAACACGCTAAGAACATTATAAACAAACCGACGATCAACGAGGATCCTAACGTGAAGCTCATCGGGATGAGAGATCGAGAAGCTCAGGGCGCAGATAGCTCATAATACGGTATTTATTATTGATTGTTAACACGCTAAGAACATTATAAACAAAAGACATCAACGAGGATCTAACGTGAAGCTCATCCGGGAGCTCAGGAGGAGATCGAGAAGCTCACGCAGATAGCTCATAATACGGTATTTATTATTGTTTATTGAACATAAGAACATTATAAACAAACCGACGATCAACGAGGATCCTGAAGCTCATCCGGGAGCTCAGGGAGGAGATCGAGAAGCTCAGGGCGCAGTGCTGGCTCAACACTGTTTATTGAACACGCTAAGAACATTATAAACAAACCGACCATCAACGAGGATCCCAACGTGAAGCTCATCCGGGAGCTCAGGGAGGAGATCGAGAAGCTCAGGGCGCAGATAGCTCATAACACGGTATTTTTTTATTGTTAACACGCTAAGAACATTATAAACAAACAGATCAACGAATCTAACGTACCCATCAGCTCAGGGAGAGATGAGAAGCTCCGCAGTGCTCATAACGATTTATTATTGTTTATTGACACGCTAAGAACATTATAAACAAAACACCATCAACGAGGATCCCAACGTGAAGCTCATCCGGGAGCTCAGAATCGAGAAGCTCAGCAGATAGCTCATAACACGGTATTTATTATTATTGTTTATTGTTAATACGCTAAGAACATTATAAACAATTTTTCGCTGGTTGGATCGAGAATCGAATACCACATATTCTCACAAAATATGTCGTTCGATAAAAACACTCTGTATAACAATATGTTATTGAAAAATCCGCAACTTTAACGAAAATGATTTTTTATATAGTTTCACAATTCAGTATTGCTTATGTCAGGTCAAAATTAATGTGTCATCTCGTATCTCGAAATAATATCTTTACGGAGAGATTCAGTATTTTTTCCACCAGATTGCGCTAGTGGAGACAGAGGTCCAGACAACTGTCAGACAACGTTGTCATTTGAATTTGGCATAAGGTTCAATGCTGTGCTTTTAACGGTTAATGACTTAAAATCACATAAGTAATGCCAAATCTTCATTGATATTGTTATACATTTTTGACTTCAATTAATTTGTTTTTTGAATTGTTTAATTTTTTTTCTTAATAAAGGTAATTAAAAGGCTTTTTGGTATTATTTAAGTAAATAAATATATACGGACAAATATACTGGCTGAGTTAGAAAACTAAGTACGAGACTTGTGTTACTCAACGATAATATATTTTATAACATAAATTATAGTAAACAAAGACAGGAATTTGAAAATAGATCATTTTATTTGGACCGGGGATCGAACCCAAGGCGATGACAGTCCTGTCAGTGATGACAGAACGGAATTTTAATACAACAAAATAACGATTATTTTTTCATGCCGGGGACCCGATCGAGATGAACCTGGTGTTCTCGCAACTCTTCAGCGCAAAGGCGCAAGAGAAGGTCTAAGAAAAATGGACCGAGAAGGCGAGAAATGCAACAAATCCCTTCAAGACAGAAGCTTGGACTCAGAAAACCAAGTTCTGTTGACTCTATATCGCATTTCGCATCGTGACAATGCTGTCCACCGGTGTGACGTTATACCATCCACGGTAATCTCAAATGATTTACCCGAGAGCGAGACAACAAATTTGTGAAAGTTCTCGAAAAGTGATTTTTCAACAGTAATAAATGTTTTAATAATATTATAATTTGAATTTTCTTCAATTAAATTCTACTTTGAATTTATGAAATATAAGTATTATAGTCTGTGTAGCGACTTTTTTTATACTAAATTCCCACGATAAAGGCAGCTAGAAAAAAAAGAAGAAAATATTTTATAAATGTAATAATATTTTTTGATGTAGGCCTGAAATCCTAGGCTAGAAGACCTTTAAACGGCCTATAGTGTATATTTAAAAGGGAAGATAACAATTCGAATTCGACTGATAATCGCCAGCTCGCTTGCTGAAGGTTTGGTGATCACCAGATTTCTTCTGAACACTGTTCCTTCAATATCCCGGAAGCTCTGATTACGGCGCGCGCGCACTGGGTCTAGCACGCACTATCTCAATGTTCAGCAGACTAAATTTATAATCGGACTGGGAATAAGTAGATTCCATTTCTCATTCTGATAATGCATTAAGTTGCCTTTCACCTTGTTGAGGAAATATATTAGCTGATGGCCTCAACATATTTATTTTTATAAACGTTGTCCCAAGTAAAGGCTATGATAGAATAAACTGCAAATTTTATATTTGTTTTTTTAACTTTCAGTGAATATAGAGTGCTTTGTAATATTGTAAATTTAAAAATAAATAAAGCTATAGAAATAAAGATTTATTATGTTAATTGTTTTTTTATGTATTTGTTGTGTAACATTGTAAATGACCTGAAGAGACGTATAAAGTGCAGCGCAATCAGAAACATAGTGCTGCGAGTCCTGCCACTGCATTGCCGCATAGCTGACGAGCGGCGTTCGCGGCTGCGCGTCCCAGTGCTGGCTCAACACTGTCCTCATTGACAAGCCAGCGAATCAGCCAAGTATTGTTTATTATCGTATTTCCATACTTAATGTTATAAATGCGAAGTTCTGTCTGTTACGCTTTATTAATAGGACCGATTTGATGAAATTTGGTATTTATGTAAAGAAACATAGGACTTTTTTTTAAAAATGTCTCAATTTTTCAAAAAAGGTTGGCTAATAAAAGTGCAACGAATTTTTTGAAAACTTTTCTTCTTTTACAAAGAACTTTAAAACATAAGAAAAAAAAGCATGAGTGTACCGTAAACTACACTAAGAAATATAGTAAGTTTAAGAATATTTTATGTTAATTATTTTTTAGGTTAGACTTCGGCGAGCGAAAGCCGGACGAACGTAACACCAAGTCAACAAGAAGAGAGCGCCTCAGTCATGAATCTGTTGCAGATTGCATTATTTCTGGAACTATTGGCTGCTAGCACTAGAACCTAATACTACAGTGTAAGTATTGTTTATCTATCTCTCTTTCCTGTCTCTCTCAGCTCAGACAAGAAGGGAGCGCCTTCATCCCGGGAATACTGTCTAGATGTAATTTCCGGGTCCACTACTCAAAGCTAGCTAAGTAATTAACCTATTATGTAATTTTATTGGATTTCTTTATATCTTTCTTTTATTGTTTTATGTAATACGTCTAGAAGCAACATCTTTTTATTCACAGAGCAAAACGCGAAACTCGAAGGCCGCTTGTAATAGCGATAAGGAGCGAGGTTAGAACGCGGCTGGACTCACCGCCGAGCGCTGAGATGTCGGCAGAACTCACCGCACGCGTCACGGCCCACATCTTTTTTAAGACGGCTCAAAGAATCTGTTGATTGCTTTGTTATAGTACTATTTATGAAATAAAACAATGTTAAGCAATAACTGGATTTATAGAATAGTGACATTCAAGTGCACGCGTCACCAAAAGGGCACAAGACACTCATAATACTTGTGTGAGTGCTATTTTACATTTTATGTTAATAGTAATGTTAAGCAATAACTGGCGAGCGTTAGAACGCGGCGCTCAAGCGCTGAGATGTCGGCAGGAACTCACCGCACGTCACCAGGCTGACAAAGGAGACACCATAAACTCTTGATTAAGACTTAAATTGAATGAGTTATTATATTATTTATATTTTATTTTAAATAAAATAGAACGAGCAATTTAGAACGCAATATGGCTGCTTACGCTTAATGTGAGCTCAATTTACGAGGAGCGCAAAGCACCAGCAAAGTACAAGTCACACATAATTTGTGTGAGTATCTATCTTATCTTAGTTAATGGCTGTCAACTGGCGAGCGTTAGAACGCGGCTGGACTCACCGCCGCGAGCGCTGAGGCAGCGAGCGGGAACTCACCGCACGCGTCAAAAGCGGCACAACATAATACTTGTGATATATGTTAAGTAATGTTAGCAATAACTGGCGAGCGTTAGAGGGAGCGGCTGACTCACCGCCGCGAGCGCTGAGATGTCGGCAGCGTGAGGCTGCAAAGCACGGAATATAAGTGTGAGTTTGGGCTTTATATCTAGTTTTATGTTAATAGTAATGTTAAGCAATAACTGGCGAGCGTTAGAACGCGGCTGGACTCACGCCGGGCTGAGATGTCGGCAGCGGGAACTCACCGCACGCGTCAAGCCGCGGGAAAAGCGTAGTCAAGCACAAGACACTCATAATACTTGTGTGAGTGGCTTTATAGTTAATTTTATGTGTGTAATGTTAAGCAATAACTGGCGAGCGTTAGAACGCGGCTGGACTCGAGCGCTCGATGTCGGCAGCGGGAACTCACCGCACGCGTCACCAGGCTCAAAGCGGCACAAGACACTCATAATACTTGTGTGAGTGGCTTTATATCTAGTTACATTTTATGTTAATAGTAATGTTAAGCAATAACTGGCGAGCGTTAGAACGCGGCTGGACTCACCGCCGGCGAGCGCTGAGATGTCGGCAGCGGGAACTCACCGCACGCGTCACCAGGCTCAAAGCGGCACAAGACACTCATAATACTTGTGTGAGTGGCTTTATATCTAGTTACATTTTATGTTAATAGTAATGTTAAGCAATAACTGGCGAGCGTTAGAACGCGGCTGGACTCACCGCCGCCGAGCGCTGAGATGTCGGCAGCGGGAACTCACCGCACGCGTCACCAGGCTCAAAGCGGCACAAGACACTCATAATACTTGTGTGAGTGGCTTTATATCTAGTTACATTTTATGTTAATAGTAATGTTAAGCAATAACTGGCGAGCGTTAGAACGCGGCTGGACTCACCGCCGGCCGAGCGCTGAGATGTCGGCAGCGGGAACTCACCGCACGCGTCACCAGGCTCAAAGCGGCACAAGACACTCATAATACTTGTGTGAGTGGCTTTATATCTAGTTACATTTTATGTTAATAGTAATGTTAAGCAATAACTGGCGAGCGTTAGAACGCGGCTGGACTCACCGCCGGCCGAGCGCTGAGATGTCGGCAGCGGGAACTCACCGCACGCGTCACCAGGCTCAAAGCGGCACAAGACACTCATAATACTTGTGTGAGTGGCTTTATATCTAGTTACATTTTATGTTAATAGTAATGTTAAGCAATAACTGGCGAGCGTTAGAACGCGGCTGGACTCCACCGCCGCCGAGCGCGCCGAGATGTCGGCAGCGGGAACTCACCGCACGCGTCACCAGGCTCAAAGCGGCACAAGACACTCATAATAATGGTGTGAGTGGCTTTATATCTAGTTACATTTTATGTTAATAGTAATGTTAAGCAATAACTGGCGAGCGTTAGAACGCGGCTGGACTCACCGCCGGCCGAGCGCTGAGATGTCGGCAGCGGGAACTCACCGCACGCGTCACCAGGCTCAAAGCGTAAACAGACACTCATAATACTTGTGTGAGTGGCTTTATATCTAGTTACATTTTATGCTAGTAGTAATGTTAAGCAATAACTGGCTGTTGCCAGAACGCGGCTGGACTCATCGCCGCCGAGCGCTGAGATGTCGGCAGCGGGAACCGCCACCGCATCGTCACCAGAATTAAAAGCGGCACAAGACACTCATAATACTTGTGTGAGTGGCTTTATATCTAGTTACATTTTATAGCTAATAGTAATGTTAAGTAATAACTGGCGAGCGTTAGAACGCGGTTGGACTCACTGCCGCCGAGCGCTGAGATGTCGGCAGCGGGAACTCACCGCACGCGTCACCAGGCTCAAAGCGGCACAAGACACTCATAATACTTGTGTGAGTGGCTTTATATCTAGTTACATTTTATGTTAATAGTAATGTTAAGCAATAACTGGCGAGCGTTAGAACGCGGCTGGACTCACCGCCGCCGAGCGCTGAGATGTCGGCAGCGGGAACTCACCGCACGCGTCACCAGGCTCGTGCGGCACAAGACACTCATACTACTTGTGTGAGTGGCTTTATATCTAGTTACATTTTATGTTAATAGTAATGTTAAGCAACAACTGGCGAGCGTTAGAACGCGGCTGGACTCACCGCCGCCGAGCGCTGAGATGTCGGCAGCGGGAACTCACTCGCACGCGTCACCAGGTTCAAAGCGGCACAAGACACTCATAATACTTGTGTGAGTGGCTTTATATCTAGTTACATTTTATGTTAATAGTAATGTTAAGTAATAACTGGCGAGCGTTGGTAGAACGCGGCTTGATTCACCGCCGCCGAGCGCTGAGATGTCGGCAGCGGGAACTCACCGCACGCGTCACCAGGCTCAAAGCGGCACAAGACACTTCATAATACTTGTGTGAAGTGGCTTTATATCTAGTTACATTTTATGTTAATAGTAATGTTAAGCAATAACTGGCGAGCGTTAGAACGCGGCTGGACTCACTCGCCGCCGAGCGCTGAGATGTCGGCAGCGGGAACTCACCGCACGCGTCACCAGGCTCAAAGCGGCACAAGACACTCATAATACTTGTGTGAGTGGCTTTTATATCTAGTTACATTTTATGTTAATAGTAATGTTAAGCAATAACTGGCGAGCGTTAGAACGCGGGCTGGACTCACCGCCGGCGAGCGCTGAGATGTCGGCAGCGGGAACTCACCGCACGCGTCACCAGGCTCAAAGCGGCACCAAAGACACTCATAATACTTGTGTGAGTGGCTTTATATCTAGTTACATTTATATGTTAATAGTAATGTTAAGCAATAACTGGCGAGCGTTAGAACGGCGGCTGGACTCACCGCCGGCGAGCGCTGAGATGTCGGCAGCGGGAACTCACCGCACGCGCTCATCACCAGGCTCAAAGCGGCACAAAGACACTCATACATACTTGTGTGAGTGGCTTTATATCTAGTTACGGCATTTTATGTTAATAGTAATGTTAAGCAATAATCTGGCGAGCGTTAGAACGCGGCTGGACTTCACCGCCGGCGAGCGCTGAGATGTCGGCAGCGGGAACTCACCGCACGCGTCACCAGGCTCAAAGCGGCACAAGACACTCATAATACTTGTGTGAGTGGCTTTATATCTAGTTACATTTTATGTTAATAGTAATGTTAAGCAATAACTGGCGAGCGTTAGAACGCGGCTGGACTCACCGCCGCCGAGCGCTGAGATGTCGGCAGCGGGAACTCACCGCACGCGTCACCAGGCTACAAAGCGGCACAAGACACTCATAATACTTGTGTGAGTGGCTTTATATCTAGTTTACATTTTATGTTAATAGTAATGTTAAGCAATAACTGGCGAGCGTTAGAACGCGGCTGGACTCACCGCCGCCGAGCGCTGAGATGTCGGCAGCGGAACTTCACCGCACGCGTCACCAGGCTCAAAGCGGCACAAGACACTCATAATACTTGTGTGAGTGGCTTTATATCTAGTTACATTTTATGTTAATAGTAATGTTAAGCATAATAACTGGCGAGCGTTGCCAGAACGCGGCTGGATCTCCACTGCCGGTGAGCGCTGAGATGTCGGCAGCGGGAACTCACCGCACGCGCGTCACCAGGCTCAAAGCGGCACAAGACACTCATAATACTTGTGTGAGTGGCTTTATATCTAGTTACATTTTATGTTAATAGTAATGTTAAGCAATAACTGGCGAGCGTTAGAACGCGGCTGGACTCACCGCCGGCGAGCGCTGAGGATGTCGGCAGCGGGAACTCACCGCACGCGTCACCAGGCTCAAAGCGGCACAAGACACCTCAGAATACTTGTAGTGAGTATTTATATCTAGTTACATTTTATGTTAATAGTAATGTTAAGCAATAACTCGGCGAGCGTTAGAACGCGGCTGGACTCACCGCCGCCGGCGAGCGCTGAGATGTCGGCAGCGGAACTCACCGCACGCGTCACCAGGCTCAAAGCGGCATTTCAAGACACTCATAATACTTGTGTGAGTGGCTTTATATCTAGTTACATTTTATGTTAATAGTAATGTTAAGCAATAACTGGCGAGGCGTTGAGAACGGCGGGCTGGACTCACCGCCGCCGAGCGCTGAGATGTCGGCAGCGGGAACTCAACCGCACGCGTCACCAGGCTCAAAGCGGCACAAGACACTCATAATACTTGTGTGAGTGGCTTTATATCTAGTTACATTTTATAAGTTAATAGTAATGTTAAGCAATAACTGGCGAGCGTTAGAACGCGGCTGGACTCACCGCCGCCGAGCGCTGAGATGCTCTGGCAGCGGGAACTCACCGCACGCGTCACCAGGCTCAAAGCGGCACAAGACACTCATAATACTTGTGTGAGTGGCTTTATATCTGTAGTTACATTCTTATGTTAATAGGTAATGTTAAGCAATAACTGGCGAGCGTTAGAACGCGGCTGGACTCACCCGCCGCCGAGCGCTGAGATGTCGGCAGCGGGAACTCACCGCACGCGTCACCAGGCTCAAAGCGGCACAAGACACTCATAATACTTGTGTGAGTGGCTTTATATCTAGTTACATTTTATGTTAATAGTAATGTTAAGCAATAACTGGCAGAGCGTTAGAACGCGGCTGGACTCACCGCCGCCGAGCGCTGAGATGTTTCGGCAGCGGGAACTCACCGGCACGCGTCACCAGAGCTCAAAGCGGGCAACAAGACACTCATAATACTTGTGTGAGTGGCTTTATATCTAGTTACATTTTATGTTAATAGGGGTAATGTTAAGCAATAACTGGCGAGCGTTAGAACGCGCGGCTGGACTCACTGCCGCCGAGCGCTGAGATGTCGGCAGCGGGAACTCACCGCACGCGTCACCAGGGCACTCTAAAGCGGCACAAAGACACTCATAATACTTGTGTGAGTGGCTTTATATCTAGTTACATTTTATGTTAATAGTAATGTTAAGCAATAACTGGCGAGCGTTGCCAGAACGCGGCTGGACTTCACCGCCGCCGAGCGCTGAGATGTCGGCAGCGGGAACTCACCGCACGCGTCACCAGGCTCGGGAAGCGGCACAAGACACCTCATAATACTTGTGTGAGTGGCTTTATATCTAGTTACATTTTATGTTAATAGTAATGTTAAGCACTAACTGGCGAGCGTTAGAACGCGGCTGGACTCACCGCCGCCGAGCGCTGAGATGTCGGCAGCGGGAACTTCACCGCACGCGTCACCAGGCTCAAGCGGCACAAGACACTCATAATACTTGTGTGAGTGGCTTTATATCTAGTTACATTTTATGTTAATAGTAATGTTAAGCAATAACGCTGGCGAGCGTTAGAACGCGGCTGAGACTCACCGCCGCCGCCGAGCGCTGAGATGTCGGCAGCGGGAACTCACCGCACGCGTCACCAGGCTCGAAGCGTGCGCCACAAGAGCACTCATAATACTTGTGTGAAGTGGCTTTATATCTGAGTTACATTTTGTGTTAATAGTAATGTTAAGCAAATAACTGGCAGAGCGTTAGAACGCGGCTGGACTCACCGCCGCCGAGCGCTGAGATGTCGGCAGCGGGAACTCAACGCGCGGCAGATTCGTCTTTTAGTCATAAGTCGTAAGGATTTAATTTACTTTGACGTCATAAGTTTGGTTCGTAACTACGAAGATAATCCAGAATGAAATCGGATCGCAACGAAAAGAGCTGGCTGAAGAGATGGGTGCATCTCCATCAAACAAATATATAAAAATCTTCGAGTTTGACAGCTGTCATTTTGTATATCCTAGATTATGGCAACCACTGTCGTGTTTATCAGAAAACGGTAACGCTTTCTTGTAGTTTTATTTAGTAATAGTCTATTTTATAAGCACCCAGAAATAGGTTTTGCATGTTTTAATGTATATTTCATATACAGCTACGAGTAAATGTAGACGTGACGTCCGCATGATAATCAGATTTATGTGTATTTTAGAGCATGTTTTAATAAGTTAAATAGTTAATTAGATGTTATTTAATAAGCTAATTTTTGTTTTCAATATAAATAGTAAACGACGCAGACTTTGACATTCAAGAAAAAACATATATTTATTAAGGTATATTTAGGTGCATTTATGAAAGAGTAAAGTCCGGAATTATGAATAAATCGCCCAGATTTTTCCAAAAAATATTCAGTTTTCGGAAAGACTATATTATTATAAGTAATAGTTCTTCATTAAAAATTAATTTCAAAATATTAAATGTAAAACATGGTATTCTATTTGAACTAGATTTGCATTATTTTCGTCTTATTATTTTGTGGCGATCGTCAAATTCGTTCTTGCAATTCGTCAGTAGATTAAATTCACACGAATGCATAACAATACTTTTTATTACACTTTCTGTAGTCGGCGGAATTTATTTCATAATTGATTGCACTCGAGTAATTTTTATCGTATAATAGTTCTCACAGGGCGTTGGTGTCGTTACGTCAGTGACGCGCAATCGATCCACTACTATTGGTTCTCGAATGAAACTCGAATATAACACCACGTAAAAATCTGCAGATAGCCGTCTGTTAATTAGTGTGTAATTCTACTAGGTAGTGGTTATTTCACGTTTAATTATGACAAGTTAACCTTTGGATGTCTTAAAACATTACTTATATACTGAAACTGTTAAATATCCACTCAGAAAAATAAATACTCAAGGTTATGCAAACATCAATTGTTTAGTACAAATAAATTCAACTTTATTTAAAACAAACTTAAAACTCATACCTACATATTGTACGAGTGTTCTTCGCTTACTTTAGAAGAATAATTATATCATTAAAGCCTCCCAGTATATTACACATGAATCAAAATATAGTATTTTGACCCACATTTCACTACTTTAAAAAAAAAACAGCAAAAAATATGGTACAATAAAAATTGAAACCATCTTTTTGAAAACAGAAATCGTTTAGTTATCTTCATTCTCGGCCAACTTTCTCACGTAATCTATTCAGCTTCGAGAACCAATGGTACCGGACGGAATTGATGCACTCACTTTTCGCGCAAACAATGCATTTGTTGTTTAACAATTCTCTCATTCCGTGAACTAGTTCTGTCGCCCCAGTTTGTGCGCACCCGTTTGCTAGTCAGATGTGTTGTAAGAAGTTTTAATTTTTTTTTTGCCTAGTTATTTTTTATGCCAATTTTATTTTATTTTTTTGTTCTCAGTCCTTTGGAGTTCTGAATTTACACGAGCTGAAAAACCGTAAGTTAATCAGCGAAGCGTACTCAAAAATAAATTGGTATTTTACACAATTTAACACGGCATTCAAAAACACTACACTTTTGCACGCAACTAACATAATGATAAAACTAAGACAAAAATATCACTTCTAATTATACTAAGTATATATAAGCATAAGTATTTTTTAACAAATATTTTGAAAAAAACATAGTATTTTTATTACACGACTGACCAAAAAAGGAGTGTTATGTTTTCAGGTTCATGTATGTATGTATGTATGTATATGTAATTTCTTTATTCCACCATAAGTCTTGAACGGCTTAACAGATTTTGATGTGAGAGGTATTGTTAGATTCTTTGTATTCCTCTGAGTGACATAGGCTATGTAAGTTGTCAGTCGTGTTTTTTATTTTTAAATCAATTAGCTTGTTACATATAGTACTAACTGCAATTTCATCCTAATATAACTTACAAAAATTAATTCTAATTTAACCTTCAATAACGAAAAATTCCCAATTGGCATTGCGTTTTTGTTAAACAATTGTTATCGAAAAACCCAGCGAAGGTTAAGAATAAACACCCTGGAACTACTAGTATTATTATTCTCGCTGCACCCCGGGGCTTGACTCCCGGGAAAAATTTTAAGGTTAAAAAGTACCCTATGTGCATATTTGCGGTATTTTCCTACTCTGTGTACCTAATTTCATCGAAATACGTCCAGTAGATTTTGCGTGATTAAGTAACAAACATATACATTTGCAAATTGTAAATCACTACGTGTACTCACTCACGTACTGTGTCAATAATACAACTGTTTAATTTTTTTCTCTCAAAAATTTTAAAATACTTGGCCAAAAATGCTACATATTCAACATTTCACATATTTGATTAAAAGCTATCGAATTTTATTTAAATAAGTACTGATTTTTTTTTTCAAATCTCTAAAGTATAATCCTGGCCAGGCGGACTATATTTTTAAAAGCAAAATAAAATTCAGAACTCCTAAAAGATTGCTTGCACGCGTAGGCTGGAGAACGAGGAATCGCACGTGTCTGCCCCTGCGCGCGCGCATCGCGGACAAACGTAGCGAGCTCGAGCAGTACGTGGTTGGCGCACGAGCTGATCTCTATCGCACGGGGTGTGTGGAGGTGAGTCGGGAGGAGCGGTGAGTTTGCAGGTGAGCTGCTGGTGTGGGTTTGTTTGTGTCTGGGATTAACATTTCTTCTTCTCATTACCTTGCGTTGCTACTAATAATGCTTTTAAAAATTTGATGAAGCTTAAAATTTGAAAATGTATGTATCAATGGAAGGATACTGAATATGTCAAGGATCGATACAATTACGTTGCCAAAAAAATAAAATACGTTGATGACGGTATGTTGCCAAACCCAAAAAAAAAAAATCGTTTATTAGGTATCAAAAAATATGCTACAACATGAAATTAAACGTTGCCCTGTATCTTGGGAACCTGAGTACCGTTAATCTATACAATTTTTGGCACATATCACAAACTATATTACATTTTGGAAAATTTAGAAAGTATAACTCTAAAACATTATCAACTAATAGGAAAAATAAATACATTTTGTTCGATTCTAAACTAAGTACAAGTAAATATGAATGCATTAACTACCTATATATACGTATATGAAGAGATCATTCTTCCATTCAATGTCTGTCTTCACTCCCTCAGTCGCTAATGAACATTCGTAAACAAACCACAGTGTTTTTACTCAAGAAAATTTCTCCATTCGGATAGTGAACCTTATTGGCACATTACACCATATGGTCCAAAACGAACCGGATAGCCAAAGCGCATAAAAAAGTGTCGTCGTCGAGACCGAGAACAAAAGAAGACCGCATTCCTGGTAGATAAGGCTCGAGCACAGGTGCACGGATTAGCACGGTAAACAACTTATAACTTTAGGCAAATAAATGCTATTACGAAGAAGATTGGAATAAGACATTGTTGCGTTTATTATTCATTTGGAAGATTTCTGATTTGGAATTTACGGTTGGTAAAAGTGCATAAATAAACAAAGAACATGTCTGCTATTGAACAGTTAGTGAGTACATTGGAAGATACGGCTATATTACTGCAAAAAACTCAAGTTAACGCTACGGAAATGTCAAAACCAAGCAAAGATTAACACAAGGTTACATAGAAGCTCGTATTAAATGTATTGAAGATTATTGGAACAAATTCCCAGTCCTCGCTCACCAGGAGTTGTGTAAAATGTACCCGTAAAGAAGAAAGGTTGGAAATAAATTATTTTATTAAAGAAGAATACTATTCTATAGAAGAACTATATTTATGTTTGAAGGCCGATCTAACATGTGATATGATAAAGAAGTCAACTCGAAGTAGTTCGGAACAATTAAACCGTGACGACACAGAAGAAAATATCTCGCACGTTAAATTACCTAAAAATTCAACTTCCAAATTTTCCGGTAAATAGGAAGAGTGGCCGACTTTCCAAGATTTATTTACTTCCATGTTCCAGATTTAATTACATAACAACCCGTCCATAAGCAAGGTACAGAAATTGCATTATTTAAAAATCTAGTGTCACTGGTGAGGCGGAATCTTTATTGAGACATATACAGATTACAGAAAGTAATTACACACAAGCATTGGGACCTACTCAAAAGCCGCTATGGAAACATAAACGTCTCATTGTTACCTCTCTGTTAAAACGTTTTTGTAGTCAGAAGAAGATACCCATTCAATCGGCAAGTCATATTAAAAATATTCTCGATACTACAAACAGAATGTTTGGAATAGTTTAAAAAACTTGAAAGTTACTACAGAATCCTGGGATCCATTAATAATATTTCTAGTCGTTCAGAAATTGGACTCTGAGTCCCTATTAAAAGAATGGGAGGAGTACGCCTTTGAAAGAAAATGCTGAAACATTACCAACCTGGGACGAGTTGAAGAAATTCCTTGGAAACAAAATTTCGTACATTAGAATTGGTTACTCCAGGGTATTCTTCTACATCAAAAGAGAAAGAAAGCACAAATAGTAAGTGAGAACGTTCATATCACACGGCGACAACTTTGCAACGACAACTGAGAAGACATGTTTTATGTGTAAGGAGAAAACATACACTGTAAGTCACTGCAAGGAATTTACGAAGATGGATCCTACACAAAGAAGTCACTACGTGACTAGCAACGTGATTTATGCTACAACTGTTTGCTCCCCTGAAAGCCACAAGGTATTTAAATGCCGTATACCTACTAAATGCCATGTGTGCCACAGGCGTCATCACACTCTATTACACGAACAGAAGTACGGATAGCAGCCGTCCGTTAGGCCTACTCTCAGAACTCATCGCAACCTAACGTGACGTCACATCTCAAGCGTGGAAGAGAAAGAGAAGGGAAAATACAGTGATCGCGTCTAATTATGTAAGTAAGAAGAAACAGCAAATAGCACTTCTTTGGCAACTGTGGCAATGGTGACAGTGGAAGAGCAGGGATGTAACGGATGTGGTTATATCGGAACCGGAACCGGAACTCGGAATTTTTGAATTTGGTTTTATCGTAGAGTCGAAACCGGAATCGGAACCGGAATCGGAATAAAAAAATCATTAAAAATAGTTCTGTCAAATAATACTTGATTTTGGCTTCGGCTTATTCAATTCAAAACACCTCATTTATCACATTTAAAAATTAAACACTAATTACGTTCTGCGCCTAAACCCTTGAACTAATCAAATAGCTACACACAAATTAAAATGCGCGAACACAAACACGCAGTATGGAAAACAAAACAACAAGTGAATTCAAGTGAGTGAAAGAGCAATCGCGACGAGCGGGAAAGCACGGCGTTGTCCGCACGACGAGTAAAGTGTTTGTTTTTGTACGCACAGATCGCGACTCCGCCGCGGCTTCGCGCTGCCCGGCCCGTCTACCCACTCTCGCCCGCCGCGCCGGCCGCCGACCTCCGATATGACTTCTGACTTCGGTTTAAAATTTATCGGAACCGAAGTCGGAACCGAGGATGCAAAAGCAATCGGAAGTTCCGACGTATCGGAATCGAAACCGAAGCTCCGTTACATCCCTGGTGAAGAGTAAGACAGGACACACCATTGTACTTAGAGCACTTGTGGATCCTGGATCTAAGCAAATTTTATAAGCGAGAAGGCGTCTCAAATACTGCATCTGGAAAGAAAACCAGCACGAGGAACTGTTGTGGGAGTGGCTTCTACGAAGACTAACATTACACAAGTGGTTGAAGTAGACATTGCACCAAGATGGAAATCAGACACCAACTTACATATTCAAGCATATGTGATGTCTAAGCAGCTCACCACTAACATCCCACATCACACAATTATCGTCAATGATTGGCAACATTTGAAGGGGCTATCACTAGCCGATCCTAATTATTTCCAACCAGGATCTGTTGACTTACTTATTGGTGTTAAGGAATATTCTGAAATCATTCTGCCAGATTTGGTTAAGGGTCCATCGGGTTCACCTACTGCTCAGAATACTAAACTCGGCTGGATTCTATTCGGAGACATCCATTCATCCACTGATACACAAGATTCTTCTTTTGTTGTTATGCATCACCAAGTCGATGTGGATGAAATTCTGAAAAGTTTATGGGAGATAGACGTTGATAATAAAAGGAAATATACAAATGAAGAGAAGCTTTGCGAAGAAATTTACGAGAAGAATTATACAAGAACTGAAGACGGACGATACATCATAAAGCTACCATTCAAAACGCAAAATCCCAAGTCTCCAGATGGCAATACAAGAGAGAGAGCCTTACATAGACTTAATCTACTAGAAAAGAGGTTTAATAGAGTATCAGGCCTAAGAGAAGCTTATACTAAAGTGATAGAAGAGTACAAGGAATTAAAACATGCTGAAGAAGTACCTGTAGAAGAAATACATACAAAAAGATCTGTATACATACCTCATCTTGCAGTGATCCGTGAAGGAAAGGAATCATCAAGGACGCGCGTTGTTTTCGATGCATCGGCGAAGGGTTCGAATGGAATTTCTTTTGAACGACGAACTGATGCTGGGACCTTTGCTTCAGGGTGATCTTAGAAGTTTGATAATGAGGTGGCGAATGCATGCGATATGTTTCGTGTCTGACATCCAAATGATGTATCGCATGATATTAGTGGCCAAAGAAGACTCAGACTACCAGAGATTTTTGTGGAGAAATCATCCTAGCGAACCTGTAAAAGACTACAGACTACTCACAGTCACATTTGGAACGGCGTCCGCACCTTACCTTGCTATCAAGACTCTTACGCAGCTTGCAGTTGATGATGGTGATAAGTTTCCTGTAGCTGCAAAAATAACCAAAGAAGATTTTTACGTAGATGATGTACTGTCCGGTTTTGATACAGTTAAAGAAGCTATACATGCGAGTCGAGAGCTAAAAATGTTACTGCAACGAGGTGGATTTAAACTGAAAAAAGTGGTCATCCAATAGCGCCGAATTTATGAGATCCATCGACCCATCTGAAAGATCAGCAAATGTACACTTGGATTTAAACATCGATGGTACTACAAAAGCGCTAGGCATCTTGTGGAATTTGAAAACTGACCAATTCCAATACAACTCGGCTGTATTTGAAGATAGAAGTGAAGACATAACGAAGAGGAATATTCTGTCAGACATTCAAAAGCTATTCGATCCCCTGGGATGGATTGCACCATTGATAGTGAAAGCGAAGATACTTATACAGAAGCTCTGGCTTGAGAGAGTAGGTTGGGACGACCGAGTGAACCAGCAAATAAAAGATGAATGGCTTGCAATAAGATCTGACTTCAATAATGTGAATCAAGTACATATCGATCGTTGGTTAAGTACTATTACTGCTGAGAAGGAAGCTATTCAAATTCATGGCTTCAGCGATGCGTCCATGCAGGCATATGCAGCTGTGATATACTGCAGGGTCACCAAACCTGACGGAACTATACAAACTCATCTCATAGCTTCACAAACAAAAGTTGCTCCGTTAAAGACTGTTTCTTTGCCTCGTTTAGAGCTTTGTGGTGCAGTGCTGCTTTCACGATTGCTGAAACAAGTAACACTGTCGATGAGAATTCCAATGTCTCAAGTATTTGCGTGGACAGATTCCACCATTGTAATTTCGTGGCTTCTCGGCGAACCGTATAGGTGGAAACCATTCGTGGCCAACCGAGTGGTGGAAATCATCGAAAATCTCAACAGTAAACAATTTTTTCACGTGCTGTCTGAATATAATCCTGCGGACATTGCATCACGAGGAATGCTGCTGAAGGATCTGAAAGATTGTTGTCTGTGGTGGAAAGGCCCGCAATGGTTATCCCAACCCAATATACCGATGAGAACTCCTGACGTTGCTGAAACAGACCTGGAAAAAAAGAAGATAATCATACAAGTCAACCTAAAAATTAATAGCGAAAGAGAAAAAGAAAAGAATTTTACTCACCTGTTTGTCAATTTTGATACGTTACATGAGTTACTGAAAACAATAGGTTGTGTAAACGATTTTTGAATTTTAAAAAATTACAAAATGAAAATCCTACGGCTATTACTCCTAAAGAATTAGAAGATGCGTTAAACATTTGCATCTTCAAAGTACAAAAGGAAGAATTCGGACAAGAAATAGAGGCGTTACAAAGTAAGAAAGAAGTGGAAAGAAAAGCAGTTTGAAATTCTTAAATCCATATCTAGACAATGAAGGTATCCTCAGGGTGGGCGGAAGACTTAGGCATGCAGATATAGATGAAGAAAAACAAAACATCCAATTATATTGAGTCATGCAAATAAATTGTCTTCTATGATTGTTACCGATGCCCACTTGAAGACATTGCATGGCGGAATCCAAATGATGATGTGTTACATAAGGTCTAAATATTGGATAGTACGAGGGAAAAGTTTGGTCAAATCTCATGTCCATCGTTGTATAGTGTGCGCCAGACAAAGTGCCACTGTTCGAAACCAACTCATGGGTGATTTGCCTAAGGCTCGTGTTACACCGTCGCGAACATTCTCACATAGTGGCGTGGACTTTGCTGGCCCATTTCAAGTATTAACTTCAAAAAGGAAGAGGAATGAAGAAGAAAGCCTATGTAGCTATATTCATATGCATGGCCACGAAAGCTATACATATTGAGCTGGTTGGAGATATGACATCAGAAGCTTTTTATTGGAGCATTCAAGCGATTCGTGGCGAGGAGAGGCAAGTGTTCACATCTATGGAGTGACCAGGGGAGAAATTTCATAGGTGCGAATAGAGAGTTAGTTTCTGCATGGAAGGAAGCAAGTTTAGACTTCAAAGGAGATATTACAGACATGCTTGCGGCTGATGGAACAGAATGGCACCTAATACCTCCATACAGTCCGAACTTCGGAGGACTTTGGGAAGCAGGTGTAAAGTCTATTAAGCACCATTTGAAGCGCATACTGAACGCCCATCTTACTTTTGAGGAGCTTACTACTTTACTCTGTGAAATCGAGGCTTGTCTCAACTCCAGACCCCTAACACCCTTAGATGACTCCGAAGCTACCCAGCCACTCACTCCAGGACACTTTTTAATTGGTGAAGCACCTAATGTTGTTCCATCTCCTAACTTACTGAATGTAAAAACTACCAATTTATCGCGATGGCAATACACACAAAAGCTGCTCGGTGACTTTTGGCATCAGTGGCAGCAAGAATATCTTTCAAGATTGCAGCAAAGGCCAAAATGGTTAAAGAAACAAAAAGAATTTGATATTGGACAAATTGTATTAATCAAAAATGAACTGCTGCCACCAGGAAAATGGGCTTTAGGCCGAATAGTTGAGAAGCACCCTGGGTCTGATGACGTGACTAGAGTGTACAGCGTTAAGTGTGGTGGTAATATAATTAAAAGGTCTGTTAGTAAATTATGTTACTTTCCAGTGAATGATGATGATTCTTTGTAATTTTACATGTTTTTATTTTTATCAAAGAGCCCAGCCAATTAGATAAATTAATATTGAGATTTACACTTAAGATTTTGTGAAAATTTACATATACTTGCTTACAGATTTTGTAATATTTACAAGTCCAGAATTAAATTTAAAGATTTTTTTTTGATATTTACATTTACTTGAGCTATCGTGTAGTTATGCATATTCATAAAGACTTTGTTTGTATACAATTTTGCATTTGTTTCATACATTGTAATTTTTAAAGGACCCATATGGTCCTTTGGTGGGCGGTATGTTCGATTCTAAACTACACAAGTAAATATGAATGCATTAACTACCTATATGTACGTATATGAAGAGATCATTCTTCCATTCAATGTCTGTCTTCACTCCTCAGTCGCTAATAAACATTCGTACAAACCACAGTGTTTTACTCAAGAAAATTTCTCCATTCGATAGTGAACCTTATTGCACACACCAACATTTCTTTAATCGTATAGCGATTAATAGAATAGACGAATACATTTAGTTATTTTTTATAAAATGTATTCACCTATTCCATTTGCACTAATAATTATTCAGTCTTCTTAGCCAGTTAGCTTCGTCTTAATTAATAAATAGATAAAAAAACAGCATAATAAATAGGAATCCAATCAAACTAATAGTTACATAAAAACAACAATCTTAGAAGTATTAATAAATGCACACATGCAATTAAAACGGTAATATGGCTTATTATCACATTCCGGCGCGTTTATAAACATTTTTATGCAGCATGCATTCAAAATATAAAAATTACAGAGTAGACACTTATTCAGATCTTCATTAACGTAAACTGCTATGTTTTTTTTTAAATCTTGAAAAATATAATTTAATTTAGTTTTTAAGTTAGGTTTAGGTTATCTTTTTAAACCCCATCCAACAGCGTGTTCAGTAAAATACAAAAAAAGATTAATTTTTTAAATAAATTTTTGGTGTTAAGAAAAACATAACCTTTTCATAGGCATAGTCCGATTTGATCTGATTCCTCTATCTGTAATGAGAAAAACAGTAGAAATTGAGAACCTCACTTATTTATCTAATATCAAAAACTAAGATAAGGTATATTCTTCTGTACACTAATTACTTTTGTATTAATCGCTTTTCGCTGAGTATCAATGTATATTTGCATCCCTGCACGTTTACTGTAGACTTGTCTTAGAATCGATGTGTTGTGTGTATATTTGTGCTACCATTCTTTAGAATCTGGGTGTGACCATGTTCAGCTTACTATAAATTGTAAATTATTTTTGCTTTACTTAAAATAGTTATCATGACAATTTGATATTATGTGAACTTTCTTAAGATATGTCTTTTCTTTTACCATCGTGTGTGAATCGATTGACCAGGCAATAACTGGTAAAAAATGTAGTAATATTTAAAAAAAAACACTTAGTTTCTTTATTTATTTTTTTTGATTTTTGAGCATCTCAGATGCAATATTAGTACTAAAGTACTCTCATATAGAAATAAGATATGGTGAAAAAATTCCATGCGAGCAGGACTTGAACCCGCGACCAGGTCTTTATACGACTTTGCTCTTCCAACTGAGCTATCGCATTTCAATCCTGCACATCGAAAATCTTCACCATATCCAATTTCTATTGAAACGCATTAGGCATGCGTCACTCTAACACCAATACCCACTATACGAGTAAGGTATTTGATTTATTTTTTCACCATATCTTATTTCTATATGAGAGTACTTTAGTACTTAGTTTCTTTTATGATATTTTTATCATCATTATGTAATAAAATTTTGAAATAACTCGAATTATATTTAATGACTAGCCGCGCCCCGGGGCTTTGCTCTCGTACGAGTTTCGGGATAAAAATTACCTTATGTGCTATTCCCCCTATTTTTCTACCCATATACCAAATTTCTTCGTAATCCGTCCAGTAGATTTTGCGTGTTTTTTTTATAACTAGGGCGGCAAACGAGCAAGCGGGTCACCTGATGGTAAGCGATCACCGCTGCCCAAGGACTACTGCAACACAAAATTGAGTAACAAACATCCTCACAAACTCACATCCAAACTTTCGCATTTTTAATATTAGTAGGATTATATTACAAGTAGCTTACATCATTATCACGAAAACTACTAACATACTCTTTTATGTTATTTTTCATCTCGAATTTTATCTTCAACGTAACTGACTAATGAGGTTATCGTTTTCCCGCTCACTAGATGGCGCTAATGGCGAGAGGTCAGTCACATAGTACAATATTGTCATCAGTTGTCAAATTCAAATGACAGCATTGTACCATCTGACAGACCTTACTAGTAGCGCCAACAAGTACACGAAGCGAAGAAACTATACAATGAATTTCTTCGAAAATCAAAACATCCTAATGACAAAGTCTAAAGTATCCAATATAGAAAAGAAATATAAAAGTAATCGTCCACAAACAGAGCTCATCGCCGGATGACAGCCCAGCATCAGAGACCAGCACTGAAAGCTTGATGCATCTCCTGCAGCAGTGCGAGCCGACCACCGCGCGGACCATACAGGATACCGTCGACAGACATGTGAGTAATCCTTTTATCTACTATCTAGCGCCCTGCTCCGACTTCGCTCGGGAGGTACAGTGGGCCACATAGAAAAGTATACCACCTGAAATACGATCCATACTGTACATACTTAAATTGTAGCCTGTCACTCAGGCATTATGTAGTTTTCTATTGGCACAGGGCGGGCGCTTCATAGAAACGGCGCGTCAAATATACCTACTACTACTACTACTACAAATGAAACTGCATATCCGTGAACACGTCAATGTGTGCGTTTTCATAGTCATAACGTCCCAATACACAAAATAACGGGAGAGAAGTGCGAGGAGTGCGGGGAGGGGTGCTATATTGCGGGAGGGGCAGGGAGTTTCCTTTCAGTACGTAGTACAGAAGGTAACAGAAATAAACTTACAAACACTTTCTCTTATTAATATTAGTATGATGTAACTCCTTTAATTACTTTGCTAATCGCTAGATAGAGGAAGACCCAAGAGAAGATGGATGGATTGTGTCAGGGAGAGCATGTGTAGGAAGGGAGTATCAAATGAGATACCAAGCGATAGATCAAAATGAAGGAAATTAATATACTGTGCCAAACTCACAATAAAAGTGGGAAAAGGTCAAGGAGAAGAATACTAGCTGCGCCCCGGGGCTCTGTTCTCGTGGGAAATTCAGGATAAAATGTACCCAATGTGTTATTCCCAGTATTTTTCTACTCGTGTATCATATTTTATCGAAATCCGTCCAGTGGATTTTGCGTGGTTTGCGTGCATGATTGAGTAACAAACATCAACGCAACTTCACTCACACATATCGCAACTTTTTCATTTAGTGGGATTCATATTTAATCTACATTGTTATCCCAGAAAAAATGGGATTCACACTTAATCTATTTATTTTAATCTACATACATATTGATACGATTTTTTCCCGTGGGGGTAGGCAGAGACTAGCGATTTCCATCTGCTACGATCCTTACAGATCTCTCTCGATTCATCTACACTCATCACTCTCTTCATACATGCTCTCCGGTTATGGGTGCTCCTAATATCTCCCTTTTCAAGGAGGTCCGCAATTTATTTTAATCTACATTGTTATCCCAAAAAAAGGGATCTACATACATACATATTATCACGTCTTTTTCCCGTGGGGGTAGGCAGAGACTAGCCATTTCCACCTGCTACGATCCTCACAGATCTCTCTTTGCTTCCTTTACATTCATCACTCTCTTCATACATGCTTATATGGGTGCTCCTAATATCTCCCTTTTCAAGAATCCGCAATTTATTTTAATCTACATTTCTTATCCCAGAAAAAAGAGCTGATAGAGTTGGAAGAGGAGCTCCAAAGCCGAGTGGCGTCCGTGGCGACCCATCGCGTCAAGATCGAGCGGTTGCAAGCCGAGCTAGCGTTGCTGGGCACGCAGCAGCTGGGACTGAGCCACGCGCTCGCCTCCGACCTCAGCGCCACATCCACTAGCCCACTGGGTAAAACAATCATTTTTCTTTGTTTCCTACCAGCCTAGAATACTTACGCTACATTTGTATACCCGTCAAATCCGACGAAATCATAGGTACTGTCATACCTAAAAGATCTTGTTGCCGTGCCTTGAAGATTATATTGCCTTGTAGATTTTGACTTTTTTTATATATTTATCGGTTCGCAATCTGGTTGCTAGTTACCTACACAATAAACAAAGATAAAATTTCAAACACAGCATGCACATAATATGTAGCTCGTAGAATACAATTAATATTAATAAGTTAATAAATTCACCTTCATTAAATTTGGAATAAACAAAAAAGAAATTTAGAATAAAAAGTAATTTTTACTAAGATAACAAAGACTGTTGTCTAGTATAAACTTAAGTCTTTGCCATTGATTAATTTAAATGACAATTCTATTTGTGCATAAAATTTGCGATTATTGTTTTTACATAGAAAATAGCGAGTTATCTCCAGAGCGGGTGAAGCGCAGCAAATCAGAGCTGGTGTTGCGGAGGACTCCTCGCGAAGAACTAGTGGAGTCGCTGGCCTTGTCCGCCGACGAGAGGGACGAGTTCCGGAACAAGAAGATGAGGTATTAATCGAGATGAAAAGTGTATCCTATGTCCTTGTCGGTATTCTAACTATATGTACGCGAAATTTCAGAAGTAGATAAAGCGTGGAAGAGGTAACAAACAAACAAACAAATAAACTTACTTTCGCATTAAGATTAGCAGCATTTATAATTAAGCTTGTTTCTGCAATTCTGAACTATAATAACTAATCCTAATATCCTAATCTCAATATTCTAATCTTAATATCCTAATCCTAATATACTATACTAATACACTAATCCATACTAATCCATACTAATATTATAAATGCGAAAGTTTGGATATGAGTTTGTGAGGATGTTTGTTACTCAATCACGCAAAATCTACTGGACGGATTTCGATGAAATTTGGTACAGAGGTAGATAATGACCTGGAATAGCACATAGGCTACTTTTTTATCCCGGGAAAAAGCACTGTTCCCGTAGGAAATACACGCGGGCGAAGCCGCGGGCAAAAGCTAGTAATATTATAAATGCGAAAGTTTGGATTTGAGTTTGTGGAGGATCTTTGTTACTCAATCACGCAAAAATCTACTGGACGGATTTCTGATGAAATTTGGTATAAGGGTAGAAAAACATCGGGAAGAGCAACGATAGGGTACATTTTATCCTGAAATTCCCCACGGGAGTGAAGACCCGGGGCGTGGCTAGTATTTAATAATAACTAATCTAATTATAATATTATTTATTTCACAGCCTAAGCCTCAGCCTAGATCCGCTAGCGTCGCCAAACCTCTTACGTTGAACACGGACACATTATCCACACGGCCTCCAGCTCGTCCCCCAAGCCGTTCCTACATGGAGTCCCCTGCGACCCCGGAGGTCACGTCGCCGGACACGGTGACTCCCCGACCAGGCCGCTGCAGCCCCAGTTCCGGTTGGGGCCCGTCCCGGCTTGGATGACAGTGATGATATGTCCAGCACTGAGGATTATCATAAGGTAAAATCCCGGAAACTTAGGAGATGGATCTTATAGGAAACTAGCTTTTGCCCGCGGCTTCGCCCGCGTGAATTTCTCTTCCCACGGGATCAGTGCTTTTTCCTGGGATGAAAGGTACCCTACGTCCTTCCTTCCGTACTTCTAACTATGTGTATGCAAAATTTCAGGAAGATTGGTTCAGTACATGAAGCGTGAAGAGGTAACAAACAAACAAACAAACAAACCAACAAACAAACTCACTTTCATAATATTAGTTAGGACTAGCTTTCGCCCGCGTGAATTTCCCACGGGAACAATGCTTTTTCCCGGGATGAAAGGTACCCTATGTCCTTCTCCGTACTTCCAGCTATGTGTATGCGAAATTTCAGGAAGATTGGTTCAGTAGATAAAGCGTGAAGAGGTAACAAACGAACTCACTTTCGCATTTATAATATGGAAATGTACTAGGAGTGCATAACGCCGCTGGAGTGCAGAGAATTTTTAATACCTTTCGGCCGCCTATGTAACTGTATTTTGTAACCGGTTACAAAAAAAATGTCTTTTCTGTAACTAGTTACGAACTAAAAATATTGCTATGCTGCGCAAAAGTACCAGGATCGTATAACTCGTACGGAGATAACAGCATATAAAATGAGGTGGTGTTATACAGTGCCTAAGCAGCGACAAGGAAAAAGTACTAGGAGATCATGACGCCAACGGAGCTCTCTTTAAAAGGAGTTAGTTCCACAAAATATTACAAATGTTCTTCAAAAATTTTTAGAGTAACTGTGAATTATATGTTTTTGCAGCCCAGAATCATCGAAGGCCAGTCGTCGAGTTCAATAGAAAGATCTCCAGAGGAACGGCATCAGAGATCCAAATACCGGAGAAGAATGCCAGGTATAGTCGATAAATATTAATATATTTTAGAATAAACATTTAAGTGTATTAATATTGTATGTCGTTTCTCAATTGAACTATGATTTAGCTACATGTTTCTCAGTGATTCTTCTCTAATTCTCTCTAGAACTAACGTGAGAAATCCCAATTAATTAACTAATGTTATAAATGCGAAAGTAAGTTTGTTTGTGACCTCTTCGCGCTTTATCTTCTGAACTCATTTTCTTGAAATTTCGCATACACATAGTTAGAGGTACTGAGAAGAACATAATGGGAAATTCACGCGGGCAAAGCCACGGCCAAAAGCTAGTAATTAATAATTTAATGCTAGCATTAGTGTGTGTATCATAGAGCTAGATTTTTTTTTAAATTTCACTAAGAGACACAGACAGCTGAGGAAGCGGGATGTCAGATATGGTTTTTACCTATGTGTGTGTGAAGGACTGGTAATATCTTCTGTGAAGCTCATTTTTGTCAAGTTTTTCTGTTTTTGGTGTGCTTTGGTTCGTGTTGAAGTTGGAGCACACTATTATGAACGTTTTTGGACTTCATTTGAGAATCAAGTTTATTTGTCTATGAAAGAATGTCTTTTTTTTCTATATCTATGGTGTGTATATAGACAAGGGTGACTTACAAGTCTACTTCTGCTTGTAGGTGATGGCAAATCTGGCCGGAGACAGGTGACGGAAGCGGAAGCGCTGCGCGCGATGCAGCGGCTGTGCTCGCGCATCGCCTCGCAGAAGATGCTCGTCATATCGTCCTTGGAGAACGACTGTTCCAAAGAGGAGCTCAACAGGCAAATTGCGGTATGTTTCTCATCTGTTTAAACGTTTTTACACTCATTCTATTTGATATTTTTCTCACTTGTAACTTTTATTTTTTAAATAATCTTCATTGTAATATGTTTCTCAGTTCAATTCACCAAAATTTTGAAGCTGGTATCATGCTTGCCTTCTTATCTTCAACTTCACTTAAATTGATAAGTTGTTTTTGAACTTATCTTTCGAAAGAGTGTTTTTTTTAATGTATATGTGTCCTATATATGTACAATAAAAGATTATATTGATCATTTATTTCTCTGTTAGTTTTATTTTACTTGTATATTTCACGCTTTCTCAAAACTACAACATCCTATATATAAATACTCAAAGAAAAATCACTTATATGGCATATGTTCTAAAGTTTATGTACAATATAGGGTAACTAATGTACAGATTATTTATTTCTCAGTTCTTTTTATTTACTTGCATGTTTCTCGCTTAAACTCAAAATACAATTATCAAAGCAACATCTTAAAAATAAACTAAAATATTTGTAGCAAGCCATGACTCATGTAATTTGCACACCGATCAACGTTTAAACATTGCTGCATATCTCTGTAACACCAATGCATGTTTTATGTATCACAATATGTTTTAGCAAATAAATAGGTAAGTATATCTTTATCTTTTTATCTTTAAAAAGTTAGGATTAGGATTAGTTGGGATTTCGAGATAGCTGTTGAACTTTTTGCAGAGAGTTGATATCAGCCTTACTTCGCCATCAACCAGCTACTTTAAGCAAATTTATTATCTTAATCTTTAGGTGCTACAAGAACTCCAGAAGAAACATGTTCGCCTCGAGATGGCGCTGCAGTACTCGTTCTTCGACAACCAGAACAACAGGCGAGCCATGATGGTCACGGCCAGATACAGGAGACACCGTCTCTCACGCTGTCCCGAGAGCGACATGCAAGTGGCGACCGACACCGCCGACATGTAATGGCGACACTGTCGAGAATGGACACGCGTTGCTGATCCTCTTTGTTGCACACGGTATGGACACCCTAATAGATTGACAGGTGAGAAACTAGTGTAGTTTAGGCGGGAACAGTGAGAATCTTGTTTAATTAGGTTCGTAAGAAACAAGTGTTTTAGCTAAGTCTAAGGATGGGTTGGCCCGATACATTAGAACAGGCGAGTCATGATGGTCACGCCGATATAGAAGACATCGCCCTCACGCTGTCCGAGAGCGACATGCAAGTGGCGATCGACACCGCCGCTGATAGTAATGGCGACACTGTCGAGAATGGACACGTCGCTGATCCTTTTGTTGCACATGGTATGGACTCCCTGATAGATTGTCAGTGAGAAACTAGTGTAGTAGAGGTGCAGGCTAGTAAGAAACTAGTGTAGGATATTTGCATGCTAATTATAGTTAAATAGTGTATAAGAACAATTCATCTTTTAACAGTTTTTGTAACCTTATTTATTACAAATAAATGATTTGATTTGATAGGTAGGTAGTATCGATTTTGGGAATTCGTCATAGAGACTCTCGACGACTAGTATATTATTTTATTTATTTGGACAATCTTTTATTTTCTATTTCCATTTATTTATTCTTTATCGTTTTTTGCCAAAAAACGATATACTGCTGTCATATACGTCAAATAAAACAAAATAAAAAATTTGTTTATCAATAAACTTCTTTCTAACTTTCACAGACTAAAGGACCAAGAGATAGAAGCGTCCGACAACGTTTCAACGTCCAACGACGAACATTCGTCCGAACATTCGGAGGGCCCGTGGGACGACCCCCTGCGGAGACCCGACATCGCCCAGCTGCCCAGCGATGACCCCCGCTACCCGTGAGCATACTGTTCATTAGTGTGCATAGGAGAACCGGATATGTTTCGAGGAACCGGGATTTTCGGTATCTGACTATGCTGGAACCGGGATTCCCGGGATTTTCGGTACTTATTTTTTTTTCAGCCATAAGGAATTTATCTTTAATTATAATTAATGACTAATTAACAATCAACCTTTAGCAATAGTAAAACTAAGTATTCATTAATTATCCAGTTAAAAACCAAACTATAATTATTATTGAAAAAGTACTCTTTAATTTAACGTCGTGAAAACAATAGGAATTACAATAAAATTACATATATGATATAAAAATCAAATAAAAGCTACGCCAACAGATTGAACATCTAAACAATCAAATAAAAAATATAGCGAGATCACAGTCTTTTTGAAAGCTTCTTTTCTTTTGTAAATCTCTCTCAGCCGAAAGACGTCCACTGTTGGACAAAGGCCTCCCCCAAGGATTTCATCCATGGAGGGTTTTGCCGTAATCGCCACGCTTGGCAGGCGGGTTGGCGATCGCAGTGTGATGGCATAGTACGCGGAAAGATGCTGCTGCCCATCCTCCGGTGTTTTAAATCCCTTAGTCGCCTCTTACGACACCCACGGGAAGAGATGGGTTGATGCTATTCCTAGGGCCACACCACAGGCCGCTAGTGAGTAACTTAGCACGTACCTTAACTACTACTACGTACGTAACTTAACTTACGCGTACTTAAGGTTTCTTTGTAATATATGTCCTCAAAAAAGATCAACGCGTCCAAAGTTACGATAACCTACACGCGATCTAATTTTATTACACCGCAGCGCAGGCCAGCCGAAGAAAAAATCCTTTCATGGTCTCATCACTGGTGGATGGAAATACTCGGTGAAGATGACCATAAGCTTGTAATAAATGCTCGCCAAAGTTCGCTCTCCATTCTCGAAAAGAGCCACCTCGATTTTTACTCCTGCACCGTTTCTGCTCCTTGCACCGTTCGCCGCTCATACAGCGTCAGTGTTGCAAAATATTTAAACATATGCCATGTCAGAATTGCCATATATTTAAACGGGATTTGTCCGTATAAACTAAGTGAGGGTATACATTTCATTGATTACAAAACCAAACAATGATAAGTTCTATGAGGTTTTTAATGTCGTTGTCAATTAACGATTTGAATAAGTAATATAAGAAGCTCTGACAACTTGGATGCTCTCACAGCCAATTGGCGAACCAAATAAATAAAAAATAAAAAATCCCGGGAAAAAGTACCGAAAATCCCGGTTCTTGTATTTTAATTCCCTGGTTCCGATATTACCGCCACATACAAAGAACCGGGAAATCCCGGGATTTTTCAGTACCTCGGGATTTCCTAAGGTCTCTATACACTCACTGTTCATAATTCATTTATTCTCGCAGGTTTACATTGGTTGGTGTAAGCAATTTGGCGAAGCGAAGCGGTGGTGGCCAAGTCGTGAATACGACGGTCGGATAGGACCCGGCTTGAATCCCACTCTGTGTCACATGAGTTTGTAGACCAATCTTGACCTCTAATGTATGGTAGTTTTCTCTATAGACCACCACACCTGCTTCCGGTGAAGGAAAACATCGTGAGGAAACCTGCATATTCGCTGACTCATTTAGTTTTTTACTAGTGTGTATTTACGAAGCTACTGCCACTAGACATGGCAGTAGGTCGTTAAAGTCATGGTCAGGATGCTCTTGTAGGCGACTTGAATAAAATCTAACACTAGTGTTAGTAATAACACACTCGATAAGAATAAGATTTATTCTCGGTTTAAATTGGTTGTAGTACATGAACCCAGGTGCAAGTTAATGTCATGAAATTAGTAAATTAAATTTGAACTTACTCCACTTTTTCTTTTTTTGAGTTGAAAATTGCAATGGAAAGTTGCAAATTCGCAAACGACTCTCGCCCGGTGGCAAAAAGTCGGCTTGTTTGTTTTTCGTACAAACTCTGACCCTCCATTTCAGCCCTTTGGGGGTTGATTTTTAGAAATAGATGTAGCCTATGTTTGACCCCGGATCTTTTACTATATCCATATAAAATTTCCTCAAAATCGACCAAGCAGTTTAGCCGTGAACGCGGGACAGACAGACATTCGTCGCATTTTAAATATTTGTATGGAGATGACAATATTATATGTGTATTTTATTTCCAGGATCCCACGATATCGGTAGGCCTCATGCATCCGATCGATTTCAGTAAGTATAATCTTAAAGTTATCATTTTAGAAGCATGAATTTTATGTCAACTTACTACCTTTCTACATTAATTCCACATAAGTTCCTTAGATTGTGAAACATCTTCTAAAATCAATTCCTCTCTGTAACGCGGTCTTTAAATCAAAATCTGTCATTTTACTCATTTGTCATATCGCAAACCTGTCATTTTGTAGCCAAAATCTATCTTTTTACTATTCTGACCATTTGTGACAAATTACTTATACCTGACGATTTGCAAATCTGTCATTTTGCATTTCTTCGTCCGAACCATTTTTTTTTTCACGACTGATCAAATAAGAAGCCCATGTATGTATGCAAGTTTCTATATTCCAGCATAAGCCCTGAACAGCTTAACAGATTTTGATGTGAGAGGAATTTTTAAATTCCTTGCATTTTTTTGAGTGACATAGGCTATGTAAGTTGTAAGTCGTGTTTTTTATTTTTAAATAATTAGCTTGTTTATTTAATTTGTAGACTCTGTGATAAGCATCCCGGGGTGGGTGACGCGGGGGGCGGGGGCGGGGACGCACCACGAGTACGAGGTGCGGATCACGCTTGGCAGCTGTCGCTGGCAGCTGCTGCGCAGGTACCGGCGGTTCCGGGACCTGTACCTTACTATGCGGAGGTGCTTTGGGGCTAAGGTGAGTGGGGAATTTATTTTGTAGGATTCAGCATCCTCGAAAACCTAGTAAACCATAGGGACCCTTATTGTAAAAATGAAAAAAAAATATCGCAAAGGGGTTGTTGCACAAATGTATGGGGAGCCGGCTATATCATGAGCACCTATCTGAACTTTTCATTTTTGGGTCAGTATCAATGCCTTATAAGTAAATCCGATAAATTCGTAGCCTTTCTATGGTACATTTAGTCAACAAAATCGTAATGAAGGTTAGGAGAGTTCTTGCCAATACGGCCGTCACCCATTATGATTTGACGTTGACGCACTTCATTTGACAGTTCCGATTTCTGGTACGTTCAAAAATGTACATTTATTACATACGTGCCTTTCTTTTTTTTTTTTTTTACGTGTGGAAAGACCCTCGTCCCGTCCATCCGGCCACGGGAAGCCGGACAGGTGTGTGGGACTTGAACCCACTAAAACCACACGGTGCCAACGCCTACCGCATGTGTGCCGGGACCATGTGCTACTCTCGCTCCACAGCCCCGGCGCGGCGGCCGCTACCACGGCGGCCTCGGCTCGGCCGCTCCTCGGAGCAGCCAGCGGGACGACTCGTTAGCCTTCAATTCTACCTGCTAGGGAAAGGCACGCCTGACACGAGCGCGCCTTTCTACTCGGGACCGTTAAGCCGGACGACGGAATCCCGTTTCCGCCGCCCGACCGGCCGTTAATGTGGGGGCAGCTGAAGCAGGCCGTAAGCCCGCCTTCTGCGCCCCGGGCGCCGGCGGCGGATGTCGAGGTTTGTGGTATCCTCACGCACCCTCTCCGCCGCCTCTTTGCGGAGCATAACGCTCTCCGCAAAGGCCTGCATTGCTGTCCACGACGTCTCACTGTCGACCATACATTGTACGACAGTCGACAGTGAGAGGTCGTTCCCCACAACCGCGCACAACTCTGCGCGGTCCTCCGCCCAGGCTGGGCAGACTTCTAATGTGTGCTGGGCATCTTCGTCCAGGCATCCGTCGCAATGGTGGCAAACGGCAGACGGCTCCCGACTCCGCCACGCGACACAGATACCCCCGAAGCAACCATGCCCGGTGAGTATCTGCGTCAGGCGGAATGTCAGTAGGCCGTGCTGCCTCGCCAACCATAGGCCCAGCACTGGACGGACTGCCTCGACGGTTCTATGCCCAGCAGCGGGCTGCTCCAGCCTCAGGCTCCACTCTCAATTGTGCGCTGACACAGCTCATTCCGGCGTCCTGCAATCTCTCTCGGTGCCAGCCGGTCACCCCGGACAGTACCTCCTCACGCCATGTGAACAGCGACGCGAGGGTCCTGGCTTCCAGATCCCAGGGTATACTGCCGGCTAGCACGCACGCTGCCTCACAGGAGACCGTGCGATATCCCTGGATTACATACGTGCCTGCCCCAACCAGCAAAGTAGTCCTATAATATGAAGCCTAAATAACATTGGGTCATATAGAGGTCATATAGTTGTAACTCAAATTTCTTTTAATCGTGTTACAATATGTTATACGAACGATTAGTCGTATATTATTTTAGTCATTTAATTTAGTCCTGTAAACGTTTACACGACCAAATTATATAACCATCTTATAAAGGTTGTAGCTGTGACCTTTAAAATACGTACGCTCGTTTAGTAGTTTCCTTTACGACCACTTTACGTCTTCTTGATATAGTATAAAGGTAATTTATATGACAATCATAATATGGTTATAATGACGAGCATAACACTGCTTTTTGTCAGTAATAAGATGTCTACATGATAAATTATATAAAGTCGATAATTTTTACTCTTATAAGACAAATAGCTGTATACACGTTTCTTATAGGATTTTCTGCCTATCTTTACACGACGTTTATATAATGTTTAAAAGCCTAATATTCAGATTTATAAGCCTTAAATATCGTATGGGTTTGAAATGCTTATATAAGTTACTATTATAAAAATTTTGATTATTTAACGATTTCACGTGGTACTCTTTTATGAACTAAACTGGAATATTTTCCGTTGTTGTGACTTTGACTATGCAAGCTTTCTGTTTAATAGCTCGATTTATTTCTCTTTTATCATCAAAACAATCGTAATGTATTTAAACAGAGGAAGAAATGTAAGCCTAGTGGTAATTTCAGGCGCAAAGTAAGAAAAACCTATTTAGAACTCAACAAAAGTAAAGAATCCAAAGATGGTTCCGTAGTAAGAAATAATAATTGTGAAAAAGGTTGCTCTACAAGAGAAAAATATATATTTTGTACCTCTTCTAAATACTGTGTAAAGGATTAAATAAAATAGCACCATAAATCAAATTTGTTTTATTGAAACAAGCATTCTCAAAATAGTCATAAAAAATATATTGTAATGTAATATTAATCAACTGTCATGTAATTCTTATTAACTGGACACGTAAACAAGTGGCTTTCTATAGTCACAACCACAACACTTTTCCACCAGAAAAATATGAGTTATTGTCCAGGGCCATATAGGATTTCTCAATAGGTAACTTGAAGTCGTTTTTAGTAAAAAATTGTCTACGTCTGTAATTATCACCATATTGATTTCAATAAAATGTTTGTCCCACGGGTTTTCACTTCTTACGGTACCCTGAAAATGGTGGACAACAAAAGAATTAAAATCGTAGTATATGACTTTTAGTCATAAGATGTCATATAATTGGTATCATCACTACTTAAAATCGTATAATTGTAACAGTACTAGAAATCTTAAATAAAATGGAATGAATTAAAATTGTTTGCAATAATTTGAAGGGGGCATTAAAAATTTGTGAAAAATTGTACATACATTCGTCAAGAAATTTGATTTCCCTTAGAAAAGTAGATACTGTTACCTACTTAAACCATCTACATTGTAGTCAATAACACTCAGTAATAAATATGGCAGACATAACTCTTACCTGATGGTGACAATTTGTAAACAGTTATTTTGTTTTTTGTTGTACACGATCTCACTTCCACTGAACTTCGCTGTAATAACAAGTATCCGCGTAAAGGCTATGCTAGTGACTACTTCCAAATGTTTAAAAGTTATACGACGTCTATTAGATCACTACACGACAAGATGGTTATAATATTTATCGTATATCTGGTATAAATATGACTGTTAGCCACTAATACGACCTTGACACGATCAGTATACGAATATAATTTGTATAATTTCCGCCTATTTCGCGTCATATATACGTTAATACGACAGCTATATAACCAAAATGGTCCGACTTTAAGTCGTGACGAAAACGTTGTCCCGAAAACTATACGACCAAATTTTGTTAGTTGCGCGGGAAAGAATTATTATTTTTATTTATTATTCATTTATTTATGTGTAATATACATATATGTAAGTTTTTGTGTTACTGCGTGTAACATATGTTTGGAACATTAACTTTAATTAATTTTGTAAAATGTATAATAAAAATATATTTTATATATTATTAAAAATATTGAGCATGTATCTCATTTTCTGTATCATAATTTCTGAACATACGTACGGGCGCCATGTCAGTATCGCCATTAAGCATGATTCACGCTACACACGACACGGTGAAGCGTGAATCATGCTTTATACAATATTAAGCGATTTTAATGTATTTTTGTACCATAGCAAGATCACGAAGAAACAAATATATGATAGTCTTAATCGGTTTTTGATATTATTTCTTATTTTTGGGGAAGTGTTCATGACCTAGCCTGATATGCAACATGCCCATTATTAATTCCCAGGTGGCAGCCATCCCGTTCCCAGCACGCCAGCTCTGGTCCTCCGAGAACCTGGCGCGGAGCAGGAGACCGCAGCTCGAGACGTTTCTCAGGAGACTGCTGGCCGTGTGCGCGGGCGAGCGACGCTGCGTGCTGAGCCGGCCGCCGCTCACCAGGGACGGGCTCGCGGAGTTCTCGGAGTTCTTCCGGAAGGTACGTAGATAGATTTATTTATTACTAGCTTTCGCCCGCGTGAGTTTCCCACGGAAACAGTATTTTTGCCTGGGATTTTCATCCCAGGAACCCTATGTCCTTCTCCGTACTTCTAACTATGTGTATGCAAACAGAAAGATTGGTTCAATAGGTATAGCGTGAAGAGGTAACACACAAACAAATAAACTCACTTTCGCATTTATACTATTAGTTAGGATTTATTTATTTCTTTATTTCATTTTATACAGCGTGTCATTATAGGCTTAACTTAATCCAACATCGCTAAAAACATATAGAAAAATTATAAACTTGGAGTTGGTACACATAATAATGCCATGTCTGTGAATTTCTCCAACGAACAGTGGAATATGTCTACATCAGCTTTCTGACATATGGAATTCAACATTTTAGATAGATAAATAGATCAGCACTTTATTGCACCATTTACAGAAAAGAACATACAAAGTAGTGACAAAAGTAAATACATGATGAATGAGCGCAAAGGCGGGACTTATCGCAAATGCAATTTCTTCCAACCAACCAGCCAGATTAAAATAAATAAAATATGACTATTTTTAGGGCGTGTTCGAGAGCGGTAAGTGCGGCACAGGATGATACCGGGCGGAGCTCGCCGCGGCGCGTGCGCTGCAACGCGCGACGCTACAGTTGCTGCAACTGTTGGCCGCCAGCGCACTGCTGCTGTACCACTGTCTAGTGTTGCTGCTGCTGTTGCTGTATCTGCTGGCCTTCCGCCGGAGGAGGTAAGGGAAACTACCAACTTACTGCTGATGAACATTTTTTAGAAAACCCGACGTAACTGCTGATTCGTGAAGATTGGACAACACTCGACGAGAATGTGCTAAGCTTGATCGTGCCCCTTGGTCACTTTGGGTACTGAGTTTCGTAACCAGTTTCGAATAAAGAATATTATTTTTACCGAAACTGTTTTAGAATTGCGCTTTGATCACTTTCTATATCGAGTTTCGTAACCAGTTTCGAATAAAGAATATTTCTTCTGCCTAAACTGTTTTACAATTGCCCTTTCGTAACCAGTTTCAAATAAAGAATATTCTGTTTATGAAACTGTTTTCCAATTAAGAATAATTGTGATGTCCATTTTTATTATATTCATGTTTAATTTGGACTTGACTCGTGCTACTCAACTTGGTTGTAGATTCCTGGAGCTTTTACAAAATCTCGAATAATTCCAAGTTAATTCTGAGCTGCCGAGTTGATGCAAGATATACTCGGTTGCTCAAAATATTTCAAACTTGCAGAAGGTTCTAAAGTGCTCTTATTTAATATAGGATTAGATATGATGAAAAAATTCCATGTGAGCAGGACTTGAACCCGCGACCAGGTCTTTGTACGACCTTGTTCTTCCAACTGAACTATCGCAATTCAATCGTGCACCTAATTTCTATATTAAATAAGAGTACTTTAGTACTAACTGCATCTTGGGTGCACAAAAATCCAAAAAAGTATTACAGGAAGTTGCTAGGAATCTTATTTTTTGTGAATAAGTTGTTTGCGCTTTGTCTTGTCTACTAACATAAATCTGAATAATATAATACAACTAGAAAATATGAATGAATGTTGCCCTCATGCTCCCTAAAACTATACGTATACAACAAGCAATAAAGTTCAAAATCGAACAGACATTCCAGTCATAATGCAGATTGTATTAGACGACGCACGGCAAAATAACGTGTATGTATCAATCAATTATAACAAATACTTCCTACTTAAAAATACTACTTGTACTGACGAGTGACGGACAGACAATTCATAACCAAAGCTACAGCACAGAATTAATATTAGTACTACGTACAGAAAGGAAACTCCCTGCCCCTCCCGCAATATGGCACCCCCCCGCTCCTTCCGCACTTCTCCGTTCTTGTGTAACTGTGGGACGTTCGACTATGAAAACGCACACATTGACGTGTTACTGACGTGTTCACGGATATACAGTTTCATTTGTAGTAGTAGTAGGCATATTTGACGCGCCGTTTCTATGAAGCGCCCGCTCTGTGGCTACAGGGCGTAGGAAGCTGAAATTTGTCATGTAGGTTCCTTAGGGAGTGTAGGGGAGCACTAAGAGAGGTTTTCCCGATATTCCCACGGGAACAAACTGCCGGGCCCATTCTAGTTCTATAATATTGTTCAGATTTTTGTACCAGACTAAGACGAAGCGCTAGTGTCGAATTAAGTTACTCGTTAAAAATATGTACGGTTGTATTATTTTATGTTTATAATGTACTGTCACCAGCGTGTAATTTGTGATTAAGATAATGTGATACGGTCTAAAATTGGATACATATTAATGCTCGCGGCTGTACATTGTACAGTGGGCCATATAGAAAAATATACCACCCGAAATACTATACATTATAAAATGTGGTATACTTTTCTATGTGGCTCACTGTATATGCGATTTTCAGGTTTAAGTTATTTTTTTTATTTTGATGCGTCTGACGCCCAAGAACAGTCGGCAACGGAAGAACAGTGCTTGTTTTATTTTTATGGGTATGTTTTGGCCTTCCGTGGATGCAAAGTGTTCCATCTTTCGGCGAGAAAGAGACCATGAGAAACACGTCGTTTCTCGCCTTTAGACTTATTATAATTATGACTATTATTACATATCCTTCTGAAACCCACGGTCTCAGCCTGTCCCTGTGGGAAACAGGCGTGATTGTATGTATGACTTGTCATTAATTTAAAGAACTCAAATCTTCATTAATTAAAACATAGTAGAAAATATTTTACGCTTGGATCTTTTAAAATAGGTACGCAACAAACTTTCTTTTTATGATTTTACAACAATATAAATTAAAATAGACTTTTTAGGAAATTACTTTCGTGGTTAATAAATGTTTTACTTTAGAATGTTTAGGTTTGAACTAAAATTTGATTTATTTTCAACAAAATTCAATAAAAAGTACTGTGAAGATTGTTTACATGATAGGACTGGTAAGAAAAAATGGAGTTTAGGTAATTTCTTCCGGATGGTTTATAAGCATAATATACGTGCGAAGCAGGGGCGTGTCGCTTGTTAGATTTATAAATTGAATCAAACTCTTTCGTTGCCGACCATTTCTCTGTTGTTTTGTGTCGTCCATGTTTTGTATATTTTGTGCAATTTAATTTAAGTAAGTCTTCCTTGGCACTTTCCGGGAATCGGGCAATGTTAGTTTGTAGTATGTCCCTTCTGTAGAGCGAGACAACATGTGTGTTCAATAGTTCTTAAAGGGTATACGTACATTTGAAGAGACACGTGAATTTTACAGCAACGAGGGTTATCGCTTCTTTGCTTACTAGTTGGTGCTAATGGCGAGTGGTTTGTTTACCGCATGCGGTGGCGTTTCCATCTGCATCGAGCTTAGTATAACATTTTTTATTCAAATAGTTAGGGCCACGCCGACCCCCGGCAGCGCCTGTGTGCGTTACCTAAGAATCGCCCCTTAATTTTAACGCACGACGACCAAAAAACTGTTAATAAAAATAATTTGATAGCGGTTGGACCACGGGTCGGGAGAGAAATAACTAACACTTCATTCGGCACCAATATTGTCTTGACTCAAAAGCGGCAAAGTTAAAATGGGGCTGGGCGGGGCACGTGATCAGAATGTCTCCAGACCCAACGAGTGACAGACTGGATTCCTCCTAATGGCAGGAGGCGGCCGGATCGACCACGAATGCGCTGGTGCGACAAATTAAACTAATTTAACAAAGGGTGGCGCGATATAGCCTTAGTTCTAGAGTCTTGGAAGAAGGAGATGAGGCCAGTACTCTTCATCATCAAATTGAAGAGCGAGGCTCTTGTCGGTGGAGTTCCTTCCATTTTACTCTTTTCATTGCCAACTGTTTCACTTCCTGATACGACCCGACGCTAATTCTAACTGGGACATTGACGGCTATCAAATAATTGTCTTGGCGCCAGCGCTCCTATTGCCTTTGTATGCACACTTCTCACACGGGGACGGCTCGAGCCTGCAAATAGTTTCTTCAAATGTATTACCCCTCATCACCAGTAGTTTAGTCGTAGTACAATTTCCCTTACGTCCCAAGCCAATATGGCTTAATATGCATTAGAGCGAATTCTTTGGTCTGTGTAGCAACTGTTTAGCAATTATATGAATGTATATTCCCGTGGCGAGCTCCGAAACCTCGCGCTGTGGCGAGGTTTAGTTTTAAGTAGGCAATAGTTAGGTTAAGTGTTGCCAGCATTGAATTTAAAAACTATCATAAAATGCGATAATAATATTTAATTTTAAAAATTGAACAATTAATTATAATCTAAGTATTAAAGGCTTGTTCAAAAATTAACTGAAAATTGTCATTAATGTGTATATAATTTCATATAATGAGAGAAGTCAATGTTATTAAAATTATTCATTAGATATTGGATTGGATACAAATATTGATTATCCTACAAAAATAATAAATAAAAAACATAAAAGTGTTCTAGATTTTGATATTTAAAAGAACTGTTAGAATAAGATTAAAAAATAATTTTTCAACTCATAAATTATTACGTAATCATAAGTCTCAATACATTTTCTTTCTCTGTGATTTGGGCTGATAGTTGAAATCAATTTACATATTGAAACATATAGTATATATGAGATGAGATACTATATATTTTAGGGCACCCACATCATATTTATTTTTTTAAGAATCTTCAATATAATTTTGTATATTAATACATACAAAACTGTAATCAGAAATCAATTAATATTTACAGGTGCAATGTATTTTTGTATCGTAGAAAATTGATTCGTATGTATTCAATAGTACGTTTTTTTACATAATCTATGGTACTAATTAAGCGTTTAGCGTAATGTTATACTTTACGCTAATAAGTCGCTTTTTCTATTAAAAACTTAATACTTTTTTATTTTAAATATTTTTTGTTTTTAGTTTCGGTTTCGTTTCTAAATCCAGTTTCGGTCTGACTCAATTTTTTTTAAGTTTATTCACTTATTCAGTGCTGATCAGGTGTTGTGAAAACCCTTACTATAATTACTATTTAAGCCTAAATCACGGCCTTCATCATACAAGTGATACATACACAAAAGACATAATATTTAATTTTATATCTACTCGTATATACGGTTGTGATGTATTCTTTGCACTTATATTCAGTTGGCACAAATGCTGATAGAATTATATTTTTTTATTAACTTTTCGTTGTGTATATAGTTCTTGTTTTGTTTATAATGTTACAGGGTTGAACTCTCTTATGCCTTGTTTACATCGACTTTCGTCGTGGTGCGTTTAGTGCGTATTAATATAAGTTGTACTAAGGGACGATTTCGGTGACTGAGGCAATACAGAATATGTTTTAGCAGCCAATAGAGTTTTGATAGATATTTTTACGGACTGTAATATTTATTAATGTCACTTTTTCGAGTTAAAAACATTTGATTATGACCATTTACTAAACTCCAGACAATTCAAAAAATATGAGGCAATGCCTACACAATTTTTTCTCTTTTACTAACCTAACCTAACCTTTGACTAACCTAAGTAATCTACTAAATTTTTCGAAAGTTCTCGTAAACAAGGCCCTTATTACTAATGACATTATTATTTTTATTCAACTTTTTCTTCGGTACACGGCAGTATTCGGATCGATAGTCAATAGAATCAAAAGTATAAATATATAATTAATTACTTTATCGATAGGAAACGTCTGTGTGCTCTAGGTAGTGTCTAGGTAATATATTACAAAATGTAAATTAAAATTTTAATGAATTTAATTAATTAACGTGTTTAAAAGGCCTTAAATAAAAATGTACTATTATATATTTACATCTTTGTAATAATATTATAGAATATAAGCATGTTTAAAAATCTAATAAAATCTTATAAAAACATGTATATTAAAAAATCATAATTTCATTCCTGTCATCATAGTGCATTTAATAAATTAAACAGTGTTTTAGTAATATTGAATGTCTAAAAATAATCTACCTATTTTCATATAGCATATCTCTATATACTTATATTGAAAATAACATAGTATTGATGTCACATCTGCGCACGCGACGGCTGAGCTTCTGTGCGCTTTCCGACTGTTAAAGCTGCACACATGCAGGCCAGGGTATCGCGAGAATCATATTATAATAGTGCGAAGTTTTCACACCAGTGGGCAGCACTAGCTTATAGAGTAAACAGATTATTTTGACATTGACATTTCAAAGCATGACAAATGTCATTTCTCGTGCATTGCAACACTATTGCTGCCCACGGGCATCGCATTATTATTCCCTATTGACATAAGCGGATATCTAATTTTAAGAATAATATTGTTCGTCAAAAACATTGGCGATTGTTCTTGCGAGTTTCGCGGGACCCACAAGTGAGAATAGGCATTAGAACAAGGACTTTCCAAGCGATTTTAGTAATAAGCTACATGTAGTAATATCAATGGAACTTAGTAAAAAAATAACAATAAAGGCATACGCCGACCCCAGTAGAGAAATGGCCTTGTAGATAGTTCCAAATAAAATTATTAGTTAGGTATATGAGTATATTCTGTCGGTAGTGGGATCCGGTTGCGTGTTGTTATATTTGTAGATGGAATGAAACATAACTCACAGGCATAAACAGGTATAGGCGAAGAACACTTCCTCTCTAAAAAATGTAGGTTAAATAGTCGTAAATTTGAATTTTGTGGCACATATATTTTAAGCTTCATATATTAAGCTAAAATAAAAATAGAAGTTTCTTCGTCTATGTCATATTTTAATCAAATTATTTTAGTACAAATAAACTCCACTTCGGATATCCTTTCGTCGTACAAAGTTATGATTTTTAAGGTACCTATGTAATAAATAAAATGTGTAATCGACTTTTAAACCTTTTTTTGTAAACCTTAGAATTTATTATTTATGTATTTTTTTTCTATGAAATTAAACATTTGTCAATGTTATGTAAATATGAATATTTATCTTTTATATTCCACAAAAGTAGGTATTAGACACCAAATGCATTAAATGTAAGTTTATCAATAAATAAACAATGTAATATAATATTTATTTTAATTCTTTTACAAGGCATTTAAATGCTAAATGTAATAAATTGATACGTATGTGAGGAAAATTTTAAATTCAGACTAATCCAAAAAGTTGATTGAATGCATCTGTTCAAACTTTAACATGTATTTCTCTCACATACTTATTCTATCTACATAAATTTGTATTGTCCATGAAATATATGAAACATCACATCGGGCTTGTGCTAATATGAGTCTTTGAGCTTCGCCCACTTACTTTATTCCATATTTTCCATTATATTCCGAGATTGGATCTATGTAAGTATAGATTTTACGTTTCTTTCCATTGCTGTGTTCCCTGTTATGTAACGTTGATTGAACTGAGTGGAGGCTTATTCTGTATCTTTTAAATGTAAACATTTTTGATAGACACTGTAATATTGATCAGCTTTTCATTATTGTATGAAAGACAGCACAGAACAGGGCCATCTCGGCGTACCGCGTTAGGTATTCGATTCAAGTCTAGATTGCTAAAGTACGTCAATCGTCTACACCTCGTCTATGCGGCCTGTAATTGTAAACAAAATGGGCAGAGTCCGTCGAGCACTTAAAACGCATTCAAAATTTTCTTTGATTGACACATTCACTGCGGGAGTATGTTATACGAATCGATCGTGTTAATCAAATATATAAACAAAACAATATGACTTATTTACGAGCTTGCCAGGGTAAGCCTCCACGCTAATTGGATATTGTTAAATTTGATATTTTAAAGTTACGGAATATTATCACAATGAGAGAGTAATATTGTTAACCAGCATAATGTAACTAATAACTTGTTAAGAACAATAAAATACAGTTTTTAAATCACTACTTTATTTTTTTGACATCTTTGGTACCGGTAGTAGCGGGTTTAGGGGGGAGGGGTGCATAGGATCTATACGAAAGTCCATGAATATAAACTGCCCGTGGGTTGTCCCCTTGTCAGTGCCCATCTATCTGGCTAAGACAGTTTTAAGAGTTGTAAGTGTGTACGGCATTTGTTTTGGTTTTTTTTTTATTATTTTTCTTTATAACATAGGGCGGCAAACGAGCAAGCGGGTCACCTGATGTGGTTCGCGTATTTGTGTGCCTCTATTTAGAAAAGGAAAGAATGAAAATACATGAAATACTGTAAGAGTGCTTTATTCACTACAATATAAATTAAAAAAAAACACCTTATAAATTAGATCAATAAATAATCGCAAGCAATTGGTATCGAGAACAGCTCACAAGTTGATCTTTCTGTTACACAGGAATGCTCTTGCTCGAATACATACAAGAATCCGATTTGAAAATGGCTTAGCCTTCAATAATCATGAAACAACATTGTCAGATTGTAAAACAATATAAAATTTTAAAAACAAAACGACCCATTATTATGATGGTAATCAAAACAAAAGATTTTGAACATTGATATAAATAGATGGATAACTACAGGATCGCAAGGTAAAATTTGAAACTGAAGATGTTTAAAAAGAGAGAAACATGAAAGCAATATATAGGTACCATGTATTATAACATCTGTATTGTCATATTGTCTGTACTGTTTTATGGATTTTGTAAAATGACAGATAAAAAAGAATTCTTTAGTTTCTGTTCTAGATATTTCTGGCACTCCTGAATTTGAATGCTTTTTGTCAAATTGTGTAGGGATGCAATCAGTAACTTATCAGCAATGATAAATAAACTTTATTTCCTGAATATTTTCGGTAAATATATAAGGATAAATAAAGCGACATAGTGGCAGATTTTTAAATATATTTTTTGAATGTTTGGGCTTAGTCTCCAGTTTCATCTATACATATTACAAGACCTGTATACTGCATGAATTTAGCCTATACAATGTTGTCTTTACAAAACTGACATTTTACATTAAATGCAATGGTTATCTACAAATTAAAAAGTATGCTTTGTATTTACACCTTTTCGTAGTTGCACAAGACAAGCTATGTGGGAATTCTCTATAAGGCACTGCCTTATATCACCGTTTTTAAACACTGGGAGGTACATGAAAGCCAGTCTATTTATAGGCCTAAATTATGTGAACATTTGTAATAGCTTGGAAACATACTTATGAATTGTCCTTTCCATGTTGATATCAATTCAATGTCGCTCAACTTTTCTGGGCGCATGCGATTTCGAACGTTATTGACATAACTCCCCCTCTTATATTTAGTTCATTTTCCCATGCACGGACAATGGGGTGGCGCGAGCTGTGGTATCAAATATAAGAAAAAGTGATGTCAATAAGGTTCAAAATCGAATGCACACAAAAAAACTGAGGGATCCGCTGTATAAGCAGTAACATATATTTGTCAAAAGTTTGATAAAGAACTATGCCGTATCTTGTGGAATGTCCTACCAACTTCTGCATTCTCATATTATTATGATAATCCTTACATACTGCAAACAAACAGATTGCAGGCAAACTCAAACTGAGGTTTCAAGAAAAATGCAGTTTCATCAAATGCTCGAAGCTTATCCCTGAAGTCTCACCTTATTTTTTAGATCATAATGCTTGAGAGACAGCACGAAATAGAACTAGTAATTCCAAGATATTATTATGCTTCAACTCAAAATAGTAACTAAATAATTGCTCAACAAATAATAAAAAAAAAGGTAGGGACCTAAAACGAAAACAATGATTATTAAATAAATCAATTATGAAGTGTTTTAAGTGCTCGAAAAGTAGTTTAATAATATTTACAGGAATCCCTATCATTTTTCTACGATTTATTCTTGTGAAATCAAATTCTACTCCAACAATGCAATAGCATTTTGATCTAAGTATGACATGCCACAATCAACATATACCTTTACTTAAATTTATTAATTTCGAGCCTTAAATTTATTTTTATACAACAATTGACATCCAAAACCAAAATATGCTATTTAAAGTAATTTCTTACATGGGTAATATCTTATTCATACTACATCATATTTTCATCACATTTTCTTCAATTTATCATACTAATTAATTTTATGAATGACATCATTTTTATTATGAAAATACTGAGTATTTACCACATGATGTGTTGAATGTTTTTTAATAATTAGTACCCTTAATTAATTGTATTAATCTCAATTTATTTTCGAATTTTTTGTACACTCTGCAAGCAGAACTATTGGTAGGTTTACATTAGGATCACAATGTGGTTGGATCTAATTTGTACATTTTTTAAGTATTAACAAGTACTTTTTTAATGAAGCAAACTTGTGCATTAGATGAATTTACAAGGCTGTAAGAATATTCGGGCGAGTCATTTGTATTTTATAAAATTCTGAAAAGACTAACATCGGAATTTTATATCAAATGAAGTAAGATTTTTTTATATTCTGACACATTTTTTAACTCAATACACAACAACATAATCACAATACATTTGAAAATGCAATTTTTGTTGGCAAGTGCATCATAACTCATTCTTATTTTACAAGCATTTAGGTCTTATGGAAAGAATTCACAATGTCGCATGGAACATTTGTAACCCAAACAAAAAAACCGTCTAACTTACCATTTTATCTCCCGGGTAAAGTACACATACACTTGAAGTTTGGTCACTATCACACTATCACAATCACTAGCCTCAATACGTGACGTAGTCGTGCAGCCTCTCGGGCGGGCCACGCCATCACTTGAGCTTGGCCCGCTTGGCCCGCGGGCCCTCCGCGGGGCCCTCGGGCCCGCGCTTGTCCCCGGCGCCGGGCCCCGTGACGTCACCGGCGGCCTCCAGCGCCGGCTCCGGGAGGGGGGGCAGCTCGAGCTCGCCGCAGCGTTTCTGGATGTACTTCTCTAGTCTGTAGCCCGCTCTGAAAATGTTAATGTTTTTAGTTATGTGTATGATTCACCTATCACACCCTATATCGCTGTTCAGTGATGGACATACAAGTAGACCTTTCCTGTATGTAATAAATGAGTTAGTCTGCCGTTAGGTCTTAGTTTTGATTCTGAATAATTTCATTCATCATTAGCAGTTGTAGGTGTATAATGTCACAAGTTTAATGTTTACCGTGGACTATGTTGTCCACTCCTAGCTCCCTGGAGCTCATCTGTAGAAATTTTAAAATAACCCTGTGTATTATTATAGGTTTTATTTTACCCAACCATATATGGAAATTTACCAAATTCCATCCAATGGATTTTGTATGATTGTACAAACATCCACACATCCAAACTTTTGCAGTTATAATATTAGTAAAAAATATCATCAATACATATAATAAAACTGTAACTGGTCTGCGTCTATACATAGTAGATATTTAAGAAAAAACCATAAGGGTTCTTAAGGCGAATAAAGCCAAAATATTTTTTTGAATTTTCATCTTTCTGTCTGCATGTCCGAGGCCCGGAAAATCTCAGAAGAGATTACGTGGCATCGTAACAAACACAAACATTGTATTTATAAATAAAATAAATAAATGTCTGTCTAAATAAAAATCAATATATGTAGTCACCTAGCAACAGGATGCGTGTCCTTATTGTAGACGTAGCAGTTGGTGAGCACGAGCGCCGCGTCGGCCAGCAGTTCCTCGTCAGCTGCGTACGCGCCGGAAGATAGCTTCTGCTTGATGGTCGTGAAGTCCATCGGCTGCGATATCACCTCCAGGTAGTCCGGCACCTGGACAATATCAATATTTAATTCTTTAAAAAAAACTTAAACTTAAAACTTAAATATCTACAAACACATTTAATAGGTTTAATTCCTTGAACCTATTAAATGTGTTTGTAGATATTTAAGTTTATTATGTAATTTAGTTATTACACTGAATGGTTTTCAAAATAATTAAATTAATTAATGTAAGACCGTAAACAAAATGGCAGGACGATTGAGAAGTTTCTGTGTTGGCAACAAATTACCGCCGCCAAGAGATACATATATGGTAACAAGCTAATTATTTAAAAATAAAAAACACGACTGACAACTTACATAGCCTATGTCATTCGGGCTTATGCAAGGAATCTAACAATACCTCTCACATGAAAATCTGTAAAAAGCCGTTCAGAACTTATTGTGGAATAAATAAATTTACTTACAATACATAAACCCTGAAAACATAACACTCCTTTTTTGGTCAGTTGTGTAAAAAAGGCCAGCAGTCGGCCACTTCAACAGGCCAATAACAAAAATATATTAAGAAACTTAATTTTTTTTACTAGCCTTTAGGTATTGCGTCCCACTGCTGGGCAAAGGCCTCCCCCTTTTTCTTCCACACAGAAACTTACATGATAAAAAAAATCACTATAGGGACAACACTCAACGGCCCACACTAACCACTAAAACACGTGGGTCCGATGAACACAACAGAAACAAGCACAATACACCCAGAACCAATGACAGATTAGTCAGATGTTTGTAAATTTCATTAAATGAAGACTCTCGGCACTGTCTACCCCGTAAGGGATAAAGACGTGATTCTATGTATGAATGTATGTATTAAATGAAATTCGATGCGATTTTCACAGCTGTATTGCTGAAAATCTGGCCGAGGGTTTCTCATACACTTAGAACAAATTCCGCGCGCACGAAGTCGCGGTCAAGCAAGTAGTATACAGTTACCTCGTCAACATTAACGGGTTCGTAGAAGGGCCAGCAGTCCTTGTGCTTCATGGCGTCCCTGAGCAGCTGCTCCAGCGCCTCCGCGTGCAGCGCGGGCGAAAGTCGGCTGCTTCGCTTGATTTTAGACGATTTCTCTTCTGGAAACATTACAATTATATTTATTAATTTATTTACGGAAGATTTACAGCATACATTAAAGAATAGTAGTAATATAGCCGGAATTTATAGCCTGACCAGGGATATAAAAACCCTCGCCATGTTGCGGAAAAGTAATAGAACTAATTTCTTACACTGGCAACTAATTTAAAAACCTATCTGTCATTTCTCCTGTCAAAGTTTGACTTTTGATCAAGGGCGGATCCAGTATTTTTATTTCTATGGGAAGGGCGCCGATTTCCGTTCTCGAGAATATTTCCGATAATTTTTTAAGGAAGTTTCAGCTTGTTCTTTGAAAATTTTGAGAACGGAACATCACTAATGGTGGCGGATTATATTTTTGGAAATAAACTGCCCCCGTGCTCCTATCCTACAGATCCGCTACTTCTTTTAAGAATGTTGCAATATAAAACGTATAGGTGCTGCCTCTAATTCAAGGTTTTTATATTTCTGGTCAGGCTTTTATACACAGAATAATAATTTTTAAAATTACAATCCACTACCATATCTTTCAAAATTACAATCTACTAGCATTTCAAAACTACCACGGCCGAGAACTTATAATACAGTACTAGCTTTTGCCCGCGGCTCCGCCCAGGTGGATTTCCCACAGGAACAGTGCTTTTTCCCGGGATAAAAGGTACTCTAATTTCTTCTCAGTACTTCTAACTTTGTATATGCGAAATTTCAGGAAGATTGGTTCAGTAGATAAAGCGTGAAGAGGTAACAAACAAACACACTTTCGCATTGATCATATCAGTTTATAATAATTTTCAAAATTACAACAATATTATTTTGAATCAAAAATGACAACATACCATGTACTCCATTTGTGAGGGAATTCTTTGACTTTCTCGATGTGTTTGTCGCTTCTTTTGATCTGTAACAATATAATTTTTATTCAAACATTTCACAACAGTTGGTAGCGAAAATGTCGGTAAATTTCGTTCCATTTCATAGTTCTTCTGGCGCCATGTTGGTAGTAAAAGATTCAAGCAAATAGCCTAAACTCCATTTATCCTTACCAGTCCTATCATGTAAACAATCTTCACAGTACTTTTTGTTGAATTTTGTTGAATATAAATCAAATATTAGTTCAAACCTAAACATTCTAAAGTACAACATTTAATAAAAACGAAAGTAATTTCCTAAAAAGTCTATTTTAATTTATATTGTTGTAAAATCATAAAAAGACATGGTAAGATTGCTTACATGATAGGACTGGTAAGAATAAATGGATTTTAGCTGTGATTATAATACCTTTTTTGCTGTCTGTACGAAAAACCTTAGGTACCAAATCCTAACTAATATTATAAATGCGAAAGTCTGATCGTTTATTTGTTTGTAACCTCTTCACGCTTTATCTATTGAACCAATCTTCTTGAAATTTCGTATACACATAGTTTAGAAGTACTAAGAAGGACATAGGTACCATTCATCCTGGAAAAAGCACTGTTCCCGTAGGAAAATCACGCGGGCGAAGCCGCGGGGCATAATATGTTATGCCCCGCGGCTTCGCCTGCCTTATGAGCTACTATAAAAACAACGAGGGACGAATTTACAGAAGTTTTTAGACGGACGAATTTTCAACAACCCGTAGATAATATTGTTAATTTTAAATACTCAATACTCATTTATTCATAAACATGTTATACGTCAATACAAAGAAAAAAATAATAATAATAAGAAATAATCATATGGTAAAATTACAAGTTTGTATCAAATCGATACACATTACATTTTATTGCCAACATGACGCCAGAAGAACTAACAAATTAAGCGTACTTTAGTAAAATGACAAACACTTACTTCCGCGACTTCCTGCTTCCGTTGAGCACCGGAGAAGATTCCTTGCTTCCTCGTGACGTCTTCTTCAGCTTCACCAGCGCCACGTTACATTCACTGTCGTCTGAATCTGTATAACAAAACAATCTAATTACAAAAAATATAAAAAAATGTGCATTTATTTATTTCATTTATTTATTTACCTTCTTTACAAAAAACATGTAAATGGCGGACTTAAAGCCGGAGGCTTTAGATTTAGATTTTGAAGGATTTTGTAGATTCAAATAAAACTTTACTGGCAACATTTTTTACTACGCAAAATTACCAGTTGTATGTTAAATATCTATTTCCCGTTTGTTTTATGTTTGCTTCAAATTAATTCAAAGCATAAAAATTGTACTTTGAAATTATTTCATAAAAAAATTCAAAACTTTGACCTCGGCATGTAGTTTTATTACAGTGCTAAGAACCACCATTGAAGTGTTAGGAAAAAGAAATGGTAATTAACAAAAAGGTATGAAGATGTTACGAAGCACCCTTTTAAGACATGCCTGAATATTGACAGATATATACAGCATCTTCCCACATGCCCTAACTTTCCATACATACTTGGAAGGATTGGCTCAACAATGCAGTCATTAAGACTATCAGAAATAAAAATAAAAATGAAGCGATTAAAAAAAATGAAGGATGACTTAGAACTTAGATTATGCGGCTTTTTAGACATGCCATGAATGAATGTGAGATGAGACAGGCAGCCGATGAACCATAGAGAATGATGCAATGCCATAGAGTGGTCATAGACAAACCGGAGCGGTTTCTGTTCTGCGCGCGCGTGTAGCTGTGGATGTTGCTCATCGCGGTCGCGGCGCAGCGGCGCACCTCTTTAGAAAAAAAAGCGACTTGTTATCTATGGTACTTATGATAACTTAAATTACTCTAAGGAGATTTTAGTTTAAATATTCTAGGTGTAAATTGATAGCCGATCGGAGATTTAATTTTTACTTTCTAAAACAATAGATCTATATCAATGATTAAGAAGGTGTAAAGATGAGACAAACATCATTACCTTTTGTTCATAATTTAATCCCTAGATGGCGCTTCTTTATTACCGTACCTTACTTTATTGGGATCCTTTTATTTCTCATAAGGTTAATAATCATAATATGGTTATAACAGTTGTCAGAGAGTGTCACTAACCGCTCTTTCTGGTCTGAGGCGGTCTTGTAAGACTATTGGCATGGATGGCTATGCGGAGGAGGGAAGGAGGCTTCCTTGACGAAATCAAGCTGGCCAGGATTCAGGAGGGAAAAGTCATGGGACCCCCTGGGACCTTTTTGACCATACCAGCGTAGGCGGCATTCTTAGAGTTTGTCCCACTAACTTCTGGGTCACGAACGATAAACAAAGTGGACACGGTATCACAGAATTAATATTAGTACTACGTACGTACAGAAAGGAAACTCCCTGCCCCTCCCGCAATATGGCACCCCCCGCTCCTTCCGCACTTCTCCCCCGTTCTTGTGTAACTGTGGGACGTTCGACTATGAAAACGCACACATTGACGTGTTACTGACGTGTTCACGGATATACAGTTGCATTTGTAGTAGTAGTAGGCATATTTGACGCGCCGTTTCTATGAAGCGCCCGCCCTGTGACGGTGTATCGAATGATGAATTTCCAAACTTTGTGCTGAAATGATCGAATCTAGTTGTCCCACTAACCTCTAAGCGGGTTGAGAAACAGGTCGCCCCTAGCAGGCTTGGGATTCGAAGGCCATGTTAGCTGGACAGTGGGCTTAATGACCGAATTTCCAAACTTTTTAGGCTGAAATGATCGAATCTTCCCACTGACCTATGGGCTGGTTGAGACATAGGTCGCACACCCATCTTCTGGTGGCACTAGCAGGCTTATGCAGACCTCACGGAGTAGACAGGTCCAAGGGACCAAGCTTAGTCGGACAGGGAACTTATTGACAGAATTTTGTTTTATAACGGCGGCAAACGAGCAAGCCGGTCACTTGATGGTAAGCGATCATCGCTGCCGTTAGACGACTGCAACACCAGAGTCACAAGTGTTGCCGGTCTTTCTAGAAGACGAAGACTCGTTTTTTGATTTACTTTTTACGACTGACTGACCAAAAAAGGAGTGTTATGTTTTCAGGGCCTCAGGGCTCATGTATGTACAATCCCCGGCACATAAGTTGTCTATGCGCAGTACGACGTTTTCAGGTATCAAGGGAGGTGTGGTATGAGGTGCGACGTGTAAAACTATCGTAACGCCAGCAACGTAGCGACGCTATCCTTCCGCGCATGCGCGCAGTAGCTTCCTCCCTCCGCGCGCCTCCTCCCTCCGCGCGCCTTCACGCACGCTCCCGTAGAGTCTTGAAATACAATCGCGCACAGTCGTAAGTTAATAATAAAAGTAAAAGTTTCGTTTGTGAGTGTGAGTGGAGCAGTTTGTTGGAAGAAACACGTGCCTCATCCACACCAACTTTGAACAAGACGAGAAGCGAAAGATAGTATTTGACGTCTATAATTATTTTTTGAAAGAAAATAATATAACGGTTTCGCAAAAATAAAACAGCAGAAGCGACTAAAACGTCAATATCCACCGTCAAGAGGATTATAAAAGAAAGTAAAAAATCCGAATTTTTGGTAGTATTTAGAACTCGGTAAATATAGACGTAGAATTGCAAATATGTTACAGATATCGACGATTTTGACAGGAAGGAGGGTTATAAAGCGATGTATCCACAATTTCCATAAAAAAACCGGAAAATGAAGTACCGACATGCATGAAAAACTTTCGTGCAAAATTTACGTTCCGATATAAAATTTTCGAGGGTTCTGGAAAAGAGTTGCGCCGCATCATTAAGGAACTCTGATTCAAGTGGAAAACAACTGAAAATAATCGTAAACTACTGATCGAATCGTCATCTATTAGATTATTAAGAATAAATTATCTACTAAAACTTAAAGCTGTATCGTCAACAAAATAGACCAATAATATATACGGACGAGACCTATGTTCATGCTACTCACACAGCATCCAAGGGTTGGACAGATGGGTCCACAAAGAGTTTAAAAAACCTACCTATATCAAAAGGTCAACGTGTTGTGGTCGTACACGCTGGCTCAGAGGCTGGGATTTGTTCCCAATGCCTTGATGTTGACATTTAAATCTGGGATGAAGACGGGCGATTATCACGATGATATGAATTTCGTTAATTACGAGAAGTGGATCCGAACACAATTAATACCCAATCTTCCTCCAAAATCGGTCGTGGTTATTGATAATGTGCCCCTTACCATAACAAACAGTATAAACTAGCACCAAATTCTACTGAAAGAAGAAGCGTTATGGAAGCTTGGTTATGACGGAAAGGGATATACCATTTAGAAATCTACAGAAATGTATATAAGCCCCCAATTATATGATTTAATTAAGCGCAACAAAGACAGGTTTAAACAATTTAGTATAGACAACATTTTTTAAAGAATATGGCCATGACGTGCTTCGTTTGCCGCCCTTATCACCCCGACCTGAATCTATTGAAATGGCCTGAGCAGCTATAAAAGGATACGTCGCCCAAAGAAATGTTAAATGGAGATATGTGCCAATAATAATAGACCTTATTAAAGAAAAGTAGTAAATATGATGGGACCAAAAGGTGGAAAAAGTTATGTGAGTAATGTGTAAAAAAAAATAGAAGATTTGTACGCAAAAAGCGACCATGTTGTTGACGAAATGACAAACGAATTTATTATATAAAAGTGACAGATGATAGTGACAGCAACATCTCGGAATCGGGACATCGTCTGATTCACAAGACGACTTCTCCGCCGCTCAGGTCCAAAGTTCGAGTCCCATTGAACCACAAAATTATGTGGAAGGTGTCGTACCAATGACAATGAGTGATAGTGACTAGTGAATGTTTTCACTTAATTTTTAATTTTTTTTTTTTAATTTCAGAATAAATCTTTTATTTTATAAAAAACGTGAATTTTAAATTTCGCGGGTATCTTTATAAAATCTTAATAACACTTTTGTCTGTAATTATACCTGCACCGACGACAGCCATTCGGTTGGTTCAACTTACGTGCCAGGGGGATTATGTATGTATGTATGTAAGTTTCTTTATTCCACCATAAGTCCTAAACGGCTTTAAAGATTTTGATGTAGAGGTATTGTTAGATTCCTTGGATTCCTCCGAGTGACATAGGCTATGTAAGTTTGTCGGTCGTGTCTTTTATTTTTTTAAATAATTAGCTTGTTGTCACTACCATAATATGTTTATTTCTGTAAAAGGTGCAATAAAGTGTTGATCTATCTATCTATATATCTAACCTCTAGGCGGGTTGAGACACAGGTCGCACAGAAAATCGGTATCTTCTGGTGGCACTAGCAGGCTTATGCAGACCTCACGAAGCAGACTGAGCCAAGGGATCAGGCCAGGGAGCTTATTGACAGAATTTCAAATATAACTTATTGAAAAATTATGGAATCCGGTAGCTATCTCCCCACTGACCTCTAGGCGGGTTGAGACACAGGTCGCACAGAAAATCGGTATCTTCTGGTGGCACTAGCAGGCTTATGCAGACCTCACGGAGTAGACAGGTCCAAGGGACCAAGCTTAGTCGGACAGTGACAGAATTTCCCAAACTTGAACTGAAATGATGGAATCCGGTAGCTATCTCTCCACTAACCTCTAGGCAGGTTGAGACACAGGTCGCACACCCATCATCTGGTGGACTAGCAAGCTTATGCAGAACTCACGTAGTAGACAGAACCAAAGGACCAGGCTTAGGACAGGGACTTAGCTTATATTGCACACATTATTCACTTATATCTCCTTCCACCCAAGGTTGGCTGGAAGAAATTGCATTTGCGATAAGATAAGCCCTTTGCGTTCACTTACGTATTTACTTTTTGTCACTACTTAATATGTTTTTTCTGTAAAAGGTGCAATAAAGTGTTGATCTATATATCTAACCTCTAGGTGGGTTGAGACACAGGTCGCACACCCATCTCCTGGCAGCGCAGCCCGGCTTGGGCTTGGCGCACTCGGCGTGGTACCGCAGCTGGCACGAGCTGCACGTGCAAGCTAATATCCCGCCGCTGCCGCACGACCCGCACACCCCGTGTCCACTTCCGGTTCCGAGTTGCTGGTAGTTAAAAAAATGAAAAAGTCAAAATAAAATCATTGATGTCTAAAGGCACAACCTACTCAATCCTAACGAAACAAAAAAGCTATTTGTAAAATAGTATGAAACAGCTGACTAAAAACTAGTATTTTATATATAAAATAGTATGGAACAGCTGATTTTCGGTCGGATTGAGTCCGTCCCATACAGGATGCCAATGTTTTTGAATTCACCCTGTGTAGTCAACAAATCGCTCCGTATATATTTTCCTTCAAGTCTAAATTAAAACGATCTTCCCACCCCTTCCAAGTTATGCTTTGAAGCCGTTTAAATTTACAATCCTAAAGCTTGAAATCTATTGTATGTTGAGGTCCAACGAGACCACAATACTATTGCCTCTGTTTTCCGTTCCGTACTAAACCCTCCAACACAGAGTTCAGGTTGGGTATACAGGATGTTTTTTAAATCATTGGCATCCTTTCTACTGGTGAAAGTACTCATGAACATGAGCAACTTTTTGTATGGGACAAACTCGACTCAATCCGATGGAAAAAAAAATCAGCTGGTCCATCCATTTCGGGTGAGTAGGTATTGGAAAATAGTATGGAACAGCAGATTTTTTTTTTCCATCGGATTGAGTCGGTCCCATACAAAAAGTTGCTCATGTTCATGAGTACTTTCACCAGTAGAAAAAGATGCCAATGATTTAAAAAACACCCTGTATAGAGTGCGTTTCATCCAATAGTTCCTCTGCAGCATCATATTGGCAGTAACATGGTAACTGGTTATATATAAATCCTTACCTGTCATCCTGGTCGTCGTCGATCTCTGAGAACAAGTTTCCTGCGCTTGCGCGGCGTGCGCTTTGCTCCTTGGGCTTGCAGCTCTCCGGGCAAGAACCAATCGCCTTCAGGAACTTTCTGTACACAACATTTTCTGTTTTATTTATGCAATAAAGATATTTCATTATAAACAAACAAACAACAGATTTATAACGTAATATATTTATTAATAAATATTGATGTTAGAGAAATGTGTGGAATAAAGAGGATGTGAAGTGACCAAGAATTGAAAAATAGGAATGTTAGATGGTTTGTGCATGTTGAGATGGATGATGAAAAGAGATTGACGAAAGGTATTTATAATGCAGAGGTGAATGGAAGAGTTGGTCAGGGTCGACCTCGAAAGAACGCATTCCAACCAGATTGCGGACCTCCTTAAAAGGGAGATATTAGGAGCACTGGAGCACCCATAACCGGAGAGCATGTATATGAAGAGAGTGATGAGTGTAGAGGAAGCAAGAGAGATCCTGCTAAGGATCGTAGCAAGTGAAGATGCTTTATCGCTAGTCTCTGCCTACCCCACGGGGGAAAAAGGCGTGATAATATGTATGTACAATCCCCGGCACGTAAGTTGAACCAAAAATGGCTGTCGTCGGCGCAGGTATAATTCTGAACAAAAGTGTTATTAAGGATTTTGCGCGGTCACCGCATAGAGAATTTAAAATTCACATTTTTTAAAATAAAGATTTATTCGAAATTTAAAAAAAAATCGGGATTTTTACTTTCTTTTATAATCCTCTTTGACGGTGGATATTGACGTTTTAGTCGCTTCTGCTGTTTTATTTTGCGAAAATGCGTATATGTTATTTTTCTTTCAAGGAGGCTATTATAGACGTCAAATACTATCTTTCTCGCTTGTCTTTTTCATAGTTGGTTGTGGACGAGGCATGTTTCTTTACCATACAAACTGCTCCACTCTCACAAAACGAAAACTTTTATATTAACTTACGACTGTGCGCGATTGTATTTCAAGACAACGGGAGCGTGTGTGACGCGCGGAGGCGCGCGGAGGGGAGGAAGCTACTGCGCGCATGCGCGGAAGGATGAGCGTCGCTACGTTGCTATGGTTACGGATAGTTTTACGTCGTCATACACTCATACCACACCTCCCTTGATACCTGAAAACGTCGTACTGCGCATAGGTCAACTTATGTGCCGGGGATTGTATGTATATTAATTCAAGCGGTGGTGGCAGAGTGAAGTAGGGCGCACGCCTGTAGTATAAAGGTCCCATGTTCAAATCCTGCCAAGTGCTTTATATCACTGTATAACAATAGGACTCATATTTTCATCGACTACCAATTACTTCCGGTGAAGGAAAACATCATGAGGAAACCTGCACTCTGGTTGACTTATTATCAGCTAGTGTGTGAAATGGAGAAGGCAATGGCAAACCACTTCATTTAAGATTACCAGACAGTCGTTGTGTTTGTTGTGTCGTTCATTCCATAAACAGTGACCACAATCCTCAGTCATGAGAAATACGACTAATACTACGGAGGGATATTTATTGGAAAGGTTTATCTAGGCATGATAAACTATATGGTCACGTCGTTTAACGTATGCACATGAAATAAAAGAAAGGAATGAAATGTAAATTTATTTGCTAACACAAACTAATATGATCCAAAACACCGCTTTAGTCGATTCAGCGTGAAAATGTCAAACACTAAACACAACTAAATATCAATCCTTGAAATTTATTTTACCATCCTTGTTGGTCCATCTGATAGCATGAAATTAGAAATGTATGTCAATAATATTGTATATATGTATGCGTTTTTTTTGTTCTACTATAACTCCTAGTCTGACAGATATTGATGTGCGAGGAATCCATAGATTCCTTACATTATTACGAATAACATAAGCATGTGACGTAGTTTTTTTTTTAAATAAGTTAATTAAAAAATCTATACTGACCGTGAGTTTAGGCAGCATATTGTCCGGATCAGTCTTCCTCCTGCAGATCCTGCAGCTGGCGTGCAGGATGCTGGCGGACCACACCAGCTGGAGTGACACTATACTGACCGTGAGTTTAGGCTTGAGGCAGTACAGGTGGTGCCCCTTATTGCAAGCGTCGCAGAGCAGCATATTGTCCGGATCAGTCTTCCTCCGGCAGATCCTGCAGCTGGCGTGCAGGATGCTGGCGGACCACACCAGCTGGAGTGACACTATACTGACCGTGAGTTTAGGCTTAAGGCGAGTACAGGTGGTGCCCCTTATTGCAAGCGTCGCAGAGCAGCATATTGTCCGGATCAGTCTTCCTCCGGCAGATCCTGCAGCTGGCGTGCAGGATGCTGGCGGACCACACCAGCTGGAGTGACACTATACTGACCGTGAGTTTAGGCTTGAGGCAGTACAGGTGGTGCCCCTTATTGCAAGCGTCGCAGAGCAGCATATTGTCCGGATCAGTCTTCCTCCGGCAGATCCTGCAGCTGGCGTGCAGGATGCTGGCGGACCACACCAGCTGGAGTGACACTATACTGACCGTGAGTTTAGGCTTGAGGCAGTACAGGTGGTGCCCCTTATTGCAAGCGTCGCAGAGCAGCATATTGTCCGGATCAGTCTTCCTCCGGCAGATCCTGCAGCTGGCGTGCAGGATGCTGGCGGACCACACCAGCTGGAGTGACACTATACTGACCGTGAGTTTAGGCTTGAGGCAGTACAGGTGGTGCCCCTTATTGCAAGCGTCGCAGAGCAGCATATTGTCCGGATCAGTCTTCCTCCGGCAGATCCTGCAGCTGGCGTGCAGGATGCTGGCGGACCACACCAGCTGGAGTGACACTATACTGACCGTGAGTTTAGGCTTGAGGCAGTACAGGTGGTGCCCTTATTGCAAGCGTCGCAGAGCAGCATATTGTCCGGATCAGTCTTCCTCCGGCAGATCCTGCAGCTGGCGTGCAGGATGCTGGCGGACCACACCAGCTGGAGTGACACTATACTGACCGTGAGTTTAGGCTTGAGGCAGTACAGGTGGTGCCCCTTATTGCAAGCGTCGCAGAGCAGCATATTGTCCGGATCAGTCTTCCTCCGGCAGATCCTGCAGCTGGCGTGCAGGATGCTGGCGGACCACACCAGCTGGAGTGACACTATACTGACCGTGAGTTTAGGCTTGAGGCAGTACAGGTGGTGCCCCTTATTGCAAGCGTCGCAGAGCAGCATATTGTCCGGATCAGTCTTCCTCCGGCAGATCCTGCAGCTGGCGTGCAGGATGCTGGCGGACCACACCAGCTGGAGTGACACTATACTGACCGTGAGTTTAGGCTTGAGGCAGTACAGGTGGTGCCCCTTATTGCAAGCGTCGCAGAGCAGCATATTGTCCGGATCAGTCTTCCTCCGGCAGATCCTGCAGCTGGCGTGCAGGATGCTGGCGGACCACACCAGCTGGAGTGACACTATACTGACCGTGAGTTTAGGCTTGAGGCAGTACAGGTGGTGCCCCTTATTGCAAGCGTCGCAGAGCAGCATATTGTCCGGATCAGTCTTCCTCCGGCAGATCCTGCAGCTGGCGTGCAGGATGCTGGCGGACCACACCAGCTGGAGTGACACTATACTGACCGTGAGTTTAGGCTTGAGGCAGTACAGGTGGTGCCCCTTATTGCAAGCGTCGCAGAGCAGCATATTGTCCGGATCAGTCTTCCTCCGGCAGATCCTGCAGCTGGCGTGCAGGATGCTGGCGGACCACACCAGCTGGAGTGACACTATACTGACCGTGAGTTTAGGCTTGAGGCAGTACAGGTGGTGCCCCTTATTGCAAGCGTCGCAGAGCAGCATATTGTCCGGATCAGTCTTCCTCCGGCAGATCCTGCAGCTGGCGTGCAGGATGCTGGCGGACCACACCAGCTGGAGTGACACTATACTGACCGTGAGTTTAGGCTTGAGGCAGTACAGGTGGTGCCCCTTATTGCAAGCGTCGCAGAGCAGCATATTGTCCGGATCAGTCTTCCTCCGGCAGATCCTGCAGCTGGCGTGCAGGATGCTGGCGGACCACACCAGCTGGAGTGACACTATACTGACCGTGAGTTTAGGCTTGAGGCAGTACAGGTGGTGCCCCTTATTGCAAGCGTCGCAGAGCAGCATATTGTCCGGATCAGTCTTCCTTCGCAGATCCTGCAGCTGGCGTGCAGGATGCTGGCGGACCACACCAGCTGGAGTGACACTATACTGACCGTGAGTTTAGGCTTGAGGCAGTACAGGTGGTGCCCCTTATTGCAAGCGTCGCAGAGCAGCATATTGTCCGGATCAGTCTTCCTCCGGCAGATCCTGCAGCTGGCGTGCAGGATGCTGGCGGACCACACCAGCTGGAGTGACACTATACTGACCGTGAGTTTAGGCTTGAGGCAGTACAGGTGGTGCCCCTTATTGCAAGCGTCGCAGAGCAGCATATTGTCCGGATCAGTCTTCCTCCGGCAGATCCTGCAGCTGGCGTGCAGGATGCTGGCGGACCACACCAGCTGGAGTGACACTATACTGACCGTGAGTTTAGGCTTGAGGCAGTACAGGTGGTGCCCCTTATTGCAAGCGTCGCAGAGCAGCATATTGTCCGGATCAGTCTTCCTCCGGCAGATCCTGCAGCTGGCGTGCAGGATGCTGGCGGACCACACCAGCTGGAGTGACACTATACTGACCGTGAGTTTAGGCTTGAGGCAGTACAGGTGGTGCCCCTTATTGCAAGCGTCGCAGAGCAGCATATTGTCCGGATCAGTCTTCCTCCGGCAGATCCTGCAGCTGGCGTGCAGGATGCTGGCGGACCACACCAGCTGGAGTGACACTATACTGACCGTGAGTTTAGGCTTGAGGCAGTACAGGTGGTGCCCACTTATTGCAAGCGTCGCAGAGCAGCATATTGTCCGGATCAGTCTTCCTCCGGCAGATCCTGCAGCTGGCGTGCAGGATGCTGGCGGACCACACCAGCTGGAGTGACACTATACTGACCGTGAGTTTAGGCTTGAGGCAGTACAGGTGGTGCCCTCTTTATTGCAAGCGTCGCAGAGCAGCATATTGTCCGGATCAGTCTTCCTCCGGCAGATCCTGCAGCTGGCGTGCAGGATGCACTGGCGGACCACACCAGCTGGAGTGACACTATACTGACCGTGAGTTTAGGCTTGAGGCAGTACAGGTGGTGCCCCTTATTGCAAGCGTCGCAGAGCAGCATATTGTCCGGATCAGTCTTCCTCCGGCAGATCCTGCAGCTGGCGTGCAGGATGCTGGCGGACCACACCAGCTGGAGTGACACTATACTGACCGTGAGTTTAGGCTTGAGGCAGTACAGGTGGTGCCCTTATTGCAAGCGTCGCTGTGCAGAGCAACTACGCTCTGCTGCCAGAAAATGTGCGCAGAGCGAATCCGGACAAACGAAGCGGCAGGAAGAATTCTGTACCGGAACTTCACCGGGAAAAAACCACCGGTAAAAAATAAGTACCGGGAAGAAATCTCCACGCGGCACCACGTTTGCCCGACTAAAACCTAAATAACTTAACGCAGTCTGCTACCACCGTAGCTTATGAAGGGAGCTACAGGGCCCTATATGATAACCTAACCTATAAATTAATTACACTTAAAAAACACTTACCAAGCTAAATCTTCTTTCTCTTCGGATCCAAACTTGAGTATCTTCGGGAAGGGGGAATTCCTAATCACCCTACCTAACCCTTGAGATCTCAATTCCCCAGGACAAATAAATAGATTTCTTCCCGAAATCGGCTCGGCAACAGGTAGATGTGAGCGAGCAGCCACGCGTCACATCCCACAGGAGAAAGTCACAATGACGGGTACACAAACACAAAGTTCAATAGTTATTTAACAAACAGGAAATTCACAAATACAACTCAAGTTAATTAGCAATCAAAGAACGCGGGCCCTCTCGCGTATTAAAAATCAAACCGATATCGCATAGCACAATTGCGACCGTCCGCGAGCCATTCCACGCTAGCAGTGTGAAAACCCCGAACGCCCTCTGGCGGCAGCAATGCGAAACGCCTGCGTTTAGTTCTACCCAATATATTACAAACATCCCCCCGTCCCGGTCTGAGAAGCAGACCGCTAGCTTACTCTACGGGAAGGCGGGCGAGAGGTCACACCTCTCGCCTAAAATCGAACCGCTCGACCAACACCTCAGCCACACGCGGAGTGCCATCTCCGCCAAGAAAATCAAACATCAATATGCCCGGAAGGCTCGTCGCGCAAAGCAATGAGGGCAAATTTGCCTCTTTTAACAATACTAAATCACCACTCCCCTGGGAGGCCTCAGTCCTGTCTGTCCACTTCCACTCTTTGCTGCAGCAAATGCAAATATTCAAGCGACCAGCGACGCCAAAAGTCCTGGCTCATTTGCTGCAACATTTGAAAACGCGACAACCGATATACGCGTTCATCCCTCCACGGGTATTCGGGCAGGGCATTCAACGGCCCTCCCACCAAAAAATGACCAGGGGTGAGAGCTTCCAAGTCATTTGGATCTGGAGATAGCGGACAGAGAGGACGAGAGTTGGAGGACCGCCTCAACTTTACAAAACACTGTGGCCAGCTCTTTCAAAAGTTAGAGCCGTTTCTCCGATAATGCGGCGGAGGTGGGTCTTTGCGGATTTCACAGCCGCTTCAAAAATCCCTCCCCAATGGGGGCTCCCCAAACTTGGGGGACTAAAACTTCTCAGGTTATTCCCTTTGGGCAGCAATTTGACTTAAACTGAGTACAATTTTTATCAATAAACACAGAAACATCGCTTAAGATAATTTACCGGATTCCTTTATAGTTTGTGCCATTATCAGACCTAATAAGGGAAGGTAGACCTCGACGCGAAACAAAGCGATCAGCAACGCGGCGACGAAGGCCTCCGTAGTCAGAGCCGATACCACCTCCAAATGGACAGCCTTGGTGGCCAAACAAACAAATACACACAAATAGCCCTTCACAATACGGGCATTACGAAAGGGAGAAGCCTTGATCGAAAAGGGACCGGCAAAATCGGTTCCAACGCCGTCAAACGGCCTCGAAGGTCGGATTCGATCAGCGAGCAAATCACCCATCCTGTGGTTGCATCGTGGATGCCTTCAACCTATAACATGCAATACATCGAAACAGGACACTACGGATTGCTCTTCGGGCAGACAAAATCCAAAACTCGCGTTGCAAAATAGCCAACAAAGCATTGCACCCAGCATGAATGGCGTTACGAATGTGTCGATCAGACACCAAAAAGCTGCACCAAGGGTCCGCCCGCTTGGGCAACAACAGAGGATGGCAGAGTCTCATATGGAAGATCCGCCTTCCGGAGCTACTGCCTCAACCCGAAAAAGAAGCCCATCCGAGTCGATGTACGGGTTCTGGAAACGAGCGACCGCGCCCTTCCAACTTAGCGCGTCCGTCGCCGCAAGAAGCTACGAAGCTCTGACTCAAACCGTCGGTCTGCACGACACGGACCCAATGCAACAATGCGCTCCGGCGCTCTTCTGCACCTGCAATCGGCTCCAACCGCTTTTGCCTGTGGGGTTTCTACAATTATGTATGAAACGCTTAATCCAACTGGTGACACCCAGAAGCTTATCCAAGCTGCTATACCGAGCAAGTAGCCAATCCGGCTCCGACGTCGTCTCAGCGACTACAGCATGTACACGGAGCCCAGTCAAACTCAAAGAAGTAACATCTGTCTGACAGACAGGCCAAGTTTCTGATCCCATCAGCCACTCTGGACCCCACCAGAGCAGGTGTGACACCAATTCTGGTGCCGTACAACCTCGGGAAGCACAGTCCGCTGGGTTAAGCTCTCCCGGCACATGTCTCCATGTTATATCAATTCCGATATTCTGGATTTGGGAAACCCGATTTCCCACAAAAACCTCCAAGGTATGTGGGGCCGCGCGCAACCATGCAAAGAAGCCGCGACCTGGCTATCCGACCAGGCGAAGATGTCCCGTATCTCGACCGTGGCCGCCAAGCTCACATGCAACGTGATGCAACAATTTAGAGAGAAGGTGAGCTCCACTCAACTCAAGCTTGGGAATAGTCAGCCTAGTCCTGATGGGGGCGACCTTGCTCTTCCCCTAACAAAGCGAGAACCCATTGACCCGGCCATCGGCGTCAACTGTCCGCATATAGACTGACGCGGCGTAGCCTCGGCTCCGACGCGTCTACAAAAGCCATGCAGGCTGGCTCGATATTTCCCAGGGGGCAATATTCGACGAGGCAAGGCAATCCGATTGACTTCCTTAATCGATGAAAACAACTCGAGCCAATCATCCAATGAGGAGAGCCAAACAGCGGCTCACGTCCCACGAGACGCCCAAAGTCAAAGTCTCTGAAGAAGACACTTTGCAGAGAATATCCACTGGACTGATCCAACCGCTTGGATCAAACATACGAGCTTATTACGGACAACACCGTTCTCTTAGTCCAGACTTTTGGTATTTCCAAGTCCACTTGGAATGTGAAAATATCGGTTAGCGGCTGGTACTGCATGCCCAGCACCGCTATCCTGTTGGGGATCATCCACATCCTCAAACAGGTGAGGGTTCTGTTGGTGATCCTCCGGGATCCCCCTTCTAGAACTTTAGGCTCCATTAGACAACCACTTGCGTAGCTCATGTAGCCACCTGTCTTCAATATTTCAATCCAATTCATCCCGCAGTAGGAGGGCCTCCTCAATACTTTGGGCTCCGGTGCACACGTCATCAACATACAAGTCACGTGACAGCACGGAAGCCCCACGGGGAAAGCGGATCCGTTCCCGCTCTGCCAATTCAAGCAATGATCTGATGGCGATATAGGGACTAGATTTTCAAACCATAGGTGTTTGTATTGGCGAGTTCATACACCGTCACAGGATCCTCCAGGGCGCTCACGCCAGAGTATCAACTGGAGATCGCCTGTCCTCAGGATGTATGACTGTCTGGCGGAACATCATCCGGATGTCCGCGCCAAAAACCACTTGATGTCTTCTAAAGTTCAAGATGATGTCAATTATGTCCCTATGCAATTTGGGACCCGAATGCAAACACAGATTCAACGAAACCCCGTTCGAAGTGGGTGCGGACCCATCGAGACGGTCCTCAATTTGCCTGTTGAGGCCTTCACCACCGCGTGGTGGGGCAAAAAATAATGCTCAGTTGAGCTCCAATCAACTCGAGCCGGAGACATGTGACCCAAATCCTCGTACTCGCGCATAAATTCAATATATGTTATCGCGAAGTACGTCAGTCACCTTGCATGCGTCGCTCCATGGACAGCAGTCGTTTCTCCCGCAAGCGCCCTACTTTGCCCTAGGCTAGGACGAGAGGCAACAAAAGGTAACCTAGTTACAAACCGACCGGAGGAGGCAACCTCTCCGTGGTTGATCGAAAAGGGCTTCCGCACTCAGCGTGTTCCGGATCCATCCTGGAACTCCATGGAGGTGGCTCCTCCACACTCCACAAAACCTTTGCATGGTCTTGGCCAAGGACACGCAGATGCGACAACCGGTGGCTCCTCCGCGGTGCCATTATCAAACACAGGGCCCATCAGGGCAAAACCAAAAATCGTAGACACTGCCATCAGTGAAGACGAACCCAGAGCCTTCTGTGTATCCAACAAAATCAACCCAATACGTCCGAGCCCAGGAGCAAGTCCACTGGGCCGGGATGAAAGACAAAAGGGGTCGGCCAAATCGTCAGACCCGAAACCAAAGACAACACACCCGGCTTGGTATGTCTGTCGAGGGTGCCAACCCGCAATGGTATCCATTACCATAGCCGAAGTCGTGATCCACTCATTGTGGAGGACTTCAGCGAAGAAAAGGTGACAAGTGTCTGGCCCGTCAGAACCGCACTTCACTTGCTGCTCTACCAACTCCAAGAAGTGGCACAGGCGAGTCTTCCACGACTAAACCTAAACTGGCGTGCCACTCGAGTGGTAACCAAACTGCTTTGAGCCCCTGAGTCCAACAGAGCTCTCAAATTAATGGCTTCCCCCTACGACCCCATACGCGGACCACCGCGGTGAGAACAGAACCAAATCCGCGGCTCTGTCCCAGCAAGGGAGCAAGCTAGTTACGGGCTCCACTCTCTCCAAACCAGGGAAGCGCGCCACTGACCCGGATAATATGGCGGGCGAGTGCACATCCCCATCTGAGGGGGAGCATAACCCGCGGCCCGGCCATACATATGGTACGGCGGGTGGTACTCCAGCCGTGGGTACTCGTGCAGCGGCGGAGAAAACCGCTGCGGCTGCATGTGTTGGGCATTGGTAACCCGCGTGGAGGGAGGTGTCCCCACTCTCACGTCCGATCTAGGGCCCCCGCCCATGGGGGCCCTATCCGGGGCCTGGCCAGCTACATACTGGCCATGACCTTGGGGCGCGTGGTCCCGGTCCGCCAAGACCCGCGCAGGTACGCGACCCCCCTCCCGAGGGGGGGTGCGACGAGCGAAGCCGCGTCCTCCGTCCGGTGGTGGAGGGCTTCGCGCAGGAGCGCCCCCGCCCATAGGGGACCCCTGCCTCAACATCCGGGTGCCATCCCCGTTGCGGTTCATGCAGAGCATCGCGTGGTGCCGCCCACGGCATGCACTGCATGGTATGGCACTGGGACAGTCACGTGCATAGTGACCGCCCAAACAATAAAAGCAAAGTTCATGCCGCTTTGCCATGCGGCGCCGATCTTGTACTGGCAGTCTCTGCCAGTCCCTGCATTGCAGCAGGCTGTGGCCCATCCGGCCACATTGCGAACGCTTGATCCCGCGTCCCTCGCGACTGCCTTGCCGTGTGTGCAACCCGCACACCAGCTCCACCGCGGTGGCGGTTGCCGTCCCTGTTGGGGCTTACACTCTCCATGAGGGTTCCAGGGCGGCCTACGTTCAGGCGCTCTGGATGGCGCTGAGTCCGTCATGGTATTCTCAGCAGCCCGTGCCTCTAAAACTCCAAAAGCACTTCTACCAAGTCAGTGAATGTTGGTAGGGTGGTGCTATCCCGCTCCGCATTTTCGCGCGCTCAAACCGCGAGCGGATGTCATTGGGCAATTTGCCCAATACAATGTGCACCAACAAAAAGGACCATTGGTCCACCGGCAGCCCCAGTGTGCGGAGCGCGTTACAGGCCACTGTAACGGGCGTGAGCAACTGCAGGCGCAACTGTGCCCTGTTGGCCACCTTGGGCAGGGCCATCAACTGTGCGGCGTGCGCATCCGCTAATAAACGTAAGTTTTGGTAGCGGGAGTTCAATAACTCCCAAGCCGTATCGTACTGGTCGTCCTCCACCCGGAGGTGCTGGATGAGCGACCGCGCTTCATCCTCAAGAGTGGAGAGGAGGTAGGCCATCTTCTGGGCCTTCGCAAGATCCTGTCGTGCTACGACCAGGGACTCAAACATATTTTTATATGCTACCCACTCCTCCATCCTACCCCCAAAGTGGGACAGCTGAAGGAGTGGGGGAGCCAGAGCCAGTAACCGCTGGTCGCTTCCTGTCTAACAGGTGTGCGAGGGAGACTGGTCCGCCAGCCTGTCTCGCCACTTATTGCGGTCACCGCCTCCGCGATCTATCATCTCGTGCAGACTCAGGATCTGAGTCCATGTCCGCCATGTGACCTGCGTAGGCCTCCGGGGTAAGATCGGCTTCGGTAAGCGCCGCCGCTGGCCGTGCTTCCGCGCCTAATCAATCGTGAGTGGAGGTGATCCGCTCTTAGCAGTATAGCGCCCTCCCTGTCAACTTCCGGGACAGGAGTCCTCCGGCCGTCACAAACCATCTCCAATTCGTTGGCGAAGGTGTCGCCCTAGCATTGAGAGCCTTCGCCATCGCGTCAAGTCACAAACAAAAAAATAACAAAAAGGTAAATAAAAAACAACAAAATCAAGCAACTTCACGAAGAACCGCGGTAGGTATGAGGATGGCACAAACCCGGAACGCACGGTACAAACCGCAAACAAATACAAAAAAGGTTACAAATATTCTTATACAAACAAACTAAGAAAAATCTAATAATTTTTACAAACAATTAATTATTTTTTACAAACGCGAACAAATAGAGGGTAGATAAACTACGCTCTGCCTACCGAAGAAAATATTACTGCAGAGCAACTACGCTCTGCTGCCAGAAAAATGTGCGCAGAGCGAATCCGGACAAAGCGAAGCGGCAGGAAGAATTCTGTACCGGAACTTTACCGGGAAAAAATCCACCGGTAAAAATAAGTACCGGGAAAAAATCTCCACGCGGCACCACGTTTGCCCGACTAAAACCTAAATAACTTAACGCAGTCTGCTACCACCGTAGCTTATGAAGGGAGCTCCAGGGCCCTATATGATAACCTAACCTATAAATTAATTACACTTAAAAAACACTTACCAAGCTAAATCTTCTTTCTCTTCGGATCCAAACTTGAGTATCTTCGGGAAGGGGGAATTCCTAATCACCCTACCTAACCCTTGAGATCTCAATTCCCCAGGACAAATAAATAGATTTCTTCCCGTAGTTTCACTCGGGAACAGCCAGATGTGAACCGCCAGCCACGTTTCACCTCTCACAAGAAAAAGTCACCATGACGGGTACACAAACACAAAGTTCAATAGTTATTTAACAAACAGGAAATTCACAAACACAACTCAAGCTAATTAGCAATCAAAGAACGCGGAACCTCTCGCGTATTAAAAATCAAACCGATATCGCATAGGGCAATGCAATGGCGACCGTCCGCGAGCCATTCGCGCTAGCAGTGTGAAAACCACGAACGCCCTCTGGCGGCAGCAATGCGAAACGCCTGCGTTTAGTTTTACCCAATATATTACAAACATTGTACCTTAATGTTTTGAGTCAATGTCAATTTCAATTAATACTGACTAATCAAAATAGGTCATCTGATGTATATAAGTTGTATGCTTCTGTACCTATATTAGTTTAACAAAATGCATAGCTTAGGCGTGACTATTCCTGTATTTTAAACTTGATTTGGCCATAAAGTGGTCTTGTAGCCATGTCGAAGTAGTGTCAAGGTTCCCAATACCGATATACACATGCATCTGTCATTATACATTATTGCAATATAAACGATTAAAGTTCTTCGATGTACTTATGGTGTTACTAACCTTGGACGTCTCCAATACTTTTAGTAACCTTTGAGACCACAATCATTTCTTTGAACCACCTCATGTGGCTTCATGGCTGTCTCTTAATAACAGACTCCTGTTTAATAGATTGGTCTTAGTCACCCATATTCGGAAATAGCTGTTAACAGTGGAACTCTAATACAGATATCACATGTCCAAACTTGTTGCATCAGAAGTTTAAACAAAAGATTCTGACCGTGACCGAGAAATTAGCTCGGGACCTAACACAAGGAGGTTGTCGTTATTGTCCTTACATTGATTACTTATCCACCTTTGTGGATGTATAGCTGTTAACTTGTAGTACTTGCTGAAGGATGACCCGCACCACTAGACTGAGCGATTCACAAAGATTATTTGACCTGTCCGAGGTTCTCTTCCAGGAGCTCACATGCTTGATGTCATCGTTGGTCCTTGACACCCTTCCAAACGAAACACATAGTGTCCGGGTTATTCCCAATTAGGTGTAAACTTGTACCTTGTGGGGATAGCATTTATTCGTAGCATCAAAGTGCACATCTTCCTTGTCTATGTCGTTTTATATTGGGTAAATAGCAATGTTAATGCTGACTATGAGCATTATAGATACAGTATTCACGTGTAATTTAATGCTAGCTTAACAATTCATAATATTTTATTTGTAGCACAAAGTAAAGGACGATATTCATTATTTGTATATTATTTATGTGTAACTGTAGCAATTTAATGCTGAGTTTAAACGATCCATAACTGATCGATATAATCTGAAATTCAAACTTTCGTTCACAAATCGGTAACTTTAGCAATTTAATGATGACTTCAGGCGATAAAATTGCCGAGGTCGATTAATGCTGACTAAAAAAGGGGTTCCACTTACATTTTGGGCTCATAAACAAAGGTACTAAAATACTGTAATGGATATTAAGAAGGAGTATAAAATAGTAAAAATAACGCATTTAGGTGTGTTCCTGTTTAGCCAATATATTGGGTAAAACTAAACGCAGGCGTTTCCTGAGGTTATCGCCGCCAGAGGGGCGTTTTGGGGTTCCTACACACTGCTGGCGTGGATGGCGTCGCGCGGACGGTCATGTTGCATTGTCCTATGCGATATCGGTTTGATTTTTAATACGCGAGAGGTTCCGCGTTCTTTGATTGCTAATTAGCTTGAGTTGTGTTTGTGAATTTCCTGTTTGTTAAATAACTATTGAACTTTGTGTTTGTGTACCCGTCTTGGTGACTTTTTCTTGTGAGAGGTGAAACGTGGCTGGCTGTTCACATCTGGCTGTTCCCGAGTGAAACTACTGGAAGAAATCTATTTATTTGTCCTGGGGAATTGAGATCTCAAGGGTTAGGTAGGGTGATTAGGAATTCCCCCTTCCCGAAGACACTCAAGTTTGGATCCGAAGAGAAAGAGAAGGATTTAGCTTGGTAAGTGATTTTTTAATTGTAATTAATTTATAGGTTGAGGTTATCATATGGGGCCCTGTAGCTCCCTTCATAAGCTACGGTGGTAACGAAAGAACCTGCGTTAAGTTAGTTAGGTTTTAGTCAGGCAAACGTGGTGCCGCGTGGAGATTTTTTCCCGGTACTTATTTTTACCGGTGGTTTTTTCCCGGTGAAGTTCCGGTACAGAATTCTTCCCGCCGCTTCGTTTGTCCGGATTCGCTCTGCGCACATTTTCTGGCAGCAGAGCGTAGTTGCTCTGCACATTTTCTGGTAGCAGAGCGTAGTTTATCTACCCTCTATTTGTTCGTTTGTAAAAAATAATTAATTGTTTGTAAAAAATTATTAGATTTTTTCTTAGTTTGTTTGTATAAGAATATTTGTAACCTTTTTTGTATTTGTTTTGCGGTTTGTACCGTGCGTTCCGGGTTTGTGCCATTCTCATACCTACCGCGGTTCTTCGTGTAGTTGCTTGATTTTGTTGTTTTTTATTTACCTTTTGTTATTTTTTGTTTGTGACTTGACGCGATGGCGAAGGCCTCCAATGCTAGGGCGACACTCGCCAACGAATTGAGATGGTTTGAGACGGCCGGAGGACTCCTGTCCCGGAAGGACAGGGAGGGCGCCATACTGCTAAGAGCGGATCACCTCCACTCACGATTGATTAGCGCGGAAGCGGCCATGGCGGCGCTTACCGAAGCCGATCTTACCCCGGAGGCCTACGCAGGTCACAGGGCGGACATGGACCAGATCCTGAGTCTGCACGATGATATCGCGGAGGCGGTGACCGCAATAAGGGCGAGACAGGCTGGCGGACCAGCCTCGCACACCTGTTAGACAGGAAGGACCAGCGGTTACTGGTCGGCTCCCCACCCTTCAGCTGTCCCACTTTGGGGGGTAGGATGGAGGAGTGGGTAGCATATAAAAATATGTTTGAGTCCCTGGTCGTAGCACGACGAGGATTTGTCGAAGGCCCAGAAGATGGCCTACCTCCTCTCCACTCTTGAGGATGAAGCGCGGTCGCTCATCCAGCACCTCCGGGTGGAGGACGACCAGTACGATACGGCTTGGGAGTTATTGAACTCCCGCTACCAAAATTTACGTTTGTTAGCGGATGCGCACGCCGCACAGTTGATGGCCCTGCCCAAGGTGGCCAACAGGGCACAGTTGCGCCTGCAGTTGCTCACGCCCGTTACGGTGGCCTGTAACGCGCTCCGCACACTGGGGCTGCCGGTGGACCAATGGTCCTTTTTGCTGGTGCACATTGTATTGGGCAAATTACCCAATGACATCCGCTCGCGATTTGAGCGCGAGAATGCGGAACGGGATAGCACCACCCTACCAACATTCACTGACTTGGTGAAGTTTTTGGAGTTTGAGGCACGGGCGGCTGAGAATACCATGACGGACTCAGCGCCATCCAGAGCGCCTGAACGTAGGCCCCAACAGGGACGGCAACCGCCACCGCGTGGAGCTGGTGTGCGGGTTGCACACACGGCAGCAGTCGCGGGGGACGCGGACTGCCTGCAATGTGGCCGGATGGGCCACAGCCTGCTGCAATGCAGGGACTGGCAGAGACTGCCAGTACAAGATCGGCGCCGCATGGCAAAGCGGCATGAACTTTGCTTTTATTGTTTGGGCGGTCACTATGCACGTGACTGTCCCAGTGCCATACCATGCAGTGCATGCCGTGGGCGGCACCACGCGATGCTCTGCATGAACCGGAACAGGGATGGCACCCGGTTGTTGAGGCAGGGGGTCCCCTATGGGCGGGGGCGCTCCTGCGCAGGAAGCCCTCCACCATCGGACGGAGGACGCGGCTTCGCTCGTCGCACCCCCCTCGGGAGGGGTCGCGTACCGGCGCGGGTCTTGGCGGACCGGGACCACGCGCCCCAAGGTCATGGCCAGTATGTGGCTGGCCAGGCCCCGGATAGGGCCCCCATGGGCGGGGGCCCTAGATCGGACGTGAGAGTGGGGACACCCCCTCCACGCGGGTTACCAATACCCAACACATGCAGCCGCAGCGGTTTTCTCCGCCGCTGCACGAGTACCCCACGGCTGGAGTACCACCCGCCGTACCATATGTATGGCCGGGCCGCGGGTTCTGCCCCCCTCAGATGGGGATGTGCACTCGCCCGCCATATTATCCGGGTCAGTGGCGCGCCCCTGGTTTGGAGAGAGTGGGGAGCCCGTAACTAGCTTGCTCCCTTGCTGGGACAGAGCCGCGGACGGTTCTGCTCCCTACCGCGGTGGTCCGCGTATGGGGTCGTAGGGGGAAGCCATTAATTTGAGAGCTCTGTTGGACTCAGGGGCTCAAAGCAGTTTGGTTACCACTCGAGTGGCACGCCAGTTAGGTTTAGTCGTGGAAGACTCGCCTGTGCCACTTCTTGGAGTTGGTGGCATACAAGTGAAGTGTCTGACGGGCCAGACACTTGTCACCTTTCTTCGCTGAAGTCCTCCACAATGAGGATCACGACTTCGGCTATGGTAATGGATACCATTGCGGGTTGGCACCCCTCGACAGACATACCGCCGGGTGTGTTGTCTTTGGTTTCGGGTCTGGATTTGGCCGACCCCTTTGTCTTTCATCCCGGCCCAGTGGACTTGCTCCTGGGCTCGGACGTATTGGGTTGGATTTTGTTGGGTACACAGAAGGCTCTGGGTTCGTCTTCACTGATGGCAGTGTCTACGATTTTTGGTTTCGCCCTGATGGGCCCTGTGTTTGATAATAGCACCGTGGAGGAGCCACCGGTCGTCGCATCAGCGTCCTTGGCCAAGACCATGCAAAGGTTTTGGGAGGTGGAGGAGCCACCTATGAGTTCCAGGATGGATCCGGAACACGCTGAGTGCGAAGCCCTTTTTCGATCGACCACGGAGAGGTTGCCCTCCGGTCGGTTTGTAACTAGGTTACCTTTTGTTGCCTCTCGTCCTAGCCTAGGGCAAAGTAGGGCGCTTGCGGAGAAACGACTGCTGTCCATGGAGCGACGTATGCAGCGTGACCACGTACTTCGCGATAAATATATTGAATTTATGCGCGAGTACGAGGATTTGGGTCACATGTCTCCGGCTCGAGTTGATTGGAGCTCAACTGAGCATTATTTTTTGCCCCACCACGCGGTGGTGAAGGCCTCAACGGGCAAGTTGCGGACTGTCTTTGATGGGTCCGCACCCACTTCGAACAGAGTTTCGTTGAATCTATGTTTGCATTCGGGTCCCAAATTGCATAGGGACATAATTGACATCATCTTGAACTTTAGAAGACATCAAGTGGTTTTTGGCGCGGACATCCGGATGATGTTCCGCCAGACAGTCATACATCCTGAGGACAGGCGATTCCAGTTGATACTCTGGCGTGAGCGCCCTGAGGATCCTGTGACGGTGTATGAACTCAATACAAACACCTATGGTTTGAAATCTAGTCCCTATATCGCCATCAGATCATTGCTTGAATTGGCAGAGCGGGAACGGATCCGCTTTCCCCGTGGGGCTTCCGTGCTGTCACGTGACTTGTATGTTGATGACGTGTGCACCGGAGCCCAAAGTATTGAGGAGGCCCTCCTACTGCGGGATGAATTGATTGAAATATTGAAGACAGGTGGCTACGAGCTACGTAAGTGGTTGTCTAATGAGCCTAAAGTTCTAGAAGGGATCCCGGAGGATCACCAACAGAACCCTCACCTGTTTGAGGATGTGGATGATCCCAACAGGATAGCGGTGCTGGGCATGCAGTACCAGCCGCTAACCGATATTTTCACATTCCAAGTGGACTTGGAAATACCAAAAGTCTGGACTAGAGAACGGTGTTGTCCGTAATAGCCCGTATGTTTGATCCAAGCGGTTGGATCAGTCCAGTGATATTCTCTGCAAAGTGTCTTCTTCAGAGACTTTGGACTTTGGGCGTCTCGTGGGACGAGCCGCTGTTTGGCGCTCTCCATTGGATGAGTTGGCTCGAGTTGTTTTCATCGATTAAGGGAAGTCAATCGGATTGCCTTGCCTCGTCGAATATTGCCCCCGGGAAATATCGAGGCCAGCCCTGCATGTAGCTTTTGTGACGCGTCCGGAGCGAGGCTAGCGCAAAATTGCGTCAGTCTATATGCGGACAGTTGACGCCGATGGCCGGGTCAATGTCTCGCTTTTGTTAGGGAAGAGCAAGGTCGCCCCCATCAGGACTAGGCTGACTATTCCCAAGCTTGAGTTGAGTGGAGCTCACCTTCTCTCTAAATTGTTGCATCACGTTGCCCGTGAACTGGCGGCCACGGTCGAAATACGGGACATCTTCGCCTGGTCGGATAGCCAGGTCGCGCTTGCATGGTTGCGCGCGGCCCCACATACCTTGGAGGTTTTTGTGGGAAATCGGGTTTCCCAAATCCAGAATATCGGAATTGATATAACATGGAGACATGTGCAGGGAGAGCTTAACCCAGCGGACTGTGCTTCCCGAGGTTGTACGGCACCAGAATTGGTGTCACACCCGCTCTGGTGGGGTCCAAGAGTGGCTGATGCCAGGATCAGAAACATCTTGGCCTGTCTGTCAGACAGATGTTACTTCTTTGAGTTGGACTGGGCTCCGTGTACATGCTGTAGTCGCTGAGACGACGTCGGAGCCGGATTGGCTACTTGCTCGGTATAGCAGCTGGGATAAGCTTCTGGGTGTTACCAGTTGGATTAAGCGTTTCATACATAATTGTAGAAACCCACAGGCAAAGCGGTTGGAGCCGATTGCAGGTGCAGAAGAGCGCCGGAGCGCATTTGTTGCCATTGGGTCCGTGTCGTGCAGACCGGACGGTTTGAAGGTCAGAGCTTCGTATCTTGCGCGACGCACGCGCTAAGTTGAAGGGCGCAGGTCGCTCGTTTGAACCCGTACATCGACTCGGATGGGCTTCTTCGGAGTTGGAGGCAGGCTCCGGAAGGCGGATCTTCCATATGAGACTCGCCATCCTCTGTTGTTGCCCAAGGGCGGACCCTTGGTGCAGCTTTTGGTGTCTGATCGACACATTCGTAACGCCCATGCTGGGTGCAATGCTTTGTTGGCTATTTTGCAGCGCGAGTTTTGGATTTTGTCTGCCCGAAGAGCAATCCGTGGCGTTCTGTTTCGGTGTATTGCATGTTATAGGTTGAAGGCATCCACGATGCAACCACAGATGGGTGATTTGCCCGCTGATCGAATCCTACCTTCGAGACCGTTTGACGGCGTTGGAACCGATTTTGCCGGTCCCTTTTCGATCAAGGCTTCTCCCTTTCGTAATGCCCGTATTGTGAAGGGCTATTTGTGTGTATTTGTTTGTTTGGCCACCAAGGCTGTCCATTTGGAGGTGGTATCGGCTCTGACTACGGAGGCCTTCGTCGCCGCGATTGGATCGCTTTGTTTCCGCGTCGAGGTCTACCTTCCCTTATTAGGTCTGACAATGGCACAAACTATAAAGGAACTGTAAATTATCTTAAGGATGTTTCTGTGTTTATTGATAAAAATTGTACTAGTTTAAGTCAAATTGCTGCCCAAAGGGGAATAACCTGGAAGTTTAGTCCCCCAAGTTGCCCCCATGGGGGAGGGATTTTTGAAGCGGCTGTGAAATCCGCAAAGACCCACCTCCGCCGCATTATCGGAGAAACGGCTCTAACTTTTGAAGAGCTGGCCACAGTGTTTTGTAAAGTTGAGGCGGTCCCTCCAACTCTCGTCCCTCTCTGTCCGCTATCTCCAGATCCAAATGACTTGGAAGCTCTCACCCCTGGTCATTTTTTTGGTGGGAGGGCCAATTTGAATGCCCTGCCCGAATACCCGTGGAAGGATGAACGCGTATATCGGTTGTCGCGTTTTCAAATGTTGCAGCAAATGAGCCAGGACTTTTGGCGTCGCTGGTCGCTTGAATATTTGCATTTGCTGCAGCAAAGAGTGAAGTGGACAGACAGGACTGAGCCTCCCAGGGAGGAGTGATTTAGTATTGTTAAAAGAGGCAAATTTGCCCTCATTGCTTTGGCGACGAGCTCGCATATTACGTTTGATTCTTGGCGGAGATGGCACTCCGCGTGTGGCTGAGGTGTTGGTCGACGGTTCGATTTTAAGGAGAGGTGTGACCTCTCTCGCCCGCCTTCCCGTAGAGTAAGCTAGCGGTCTGCTTCTCAGACCGGGACGGGGGGATGTTTGTAATATATTGGGTAAAACTAAACGCAGGCGTTTCCTGTTATCGCCGCCAGGCGTTTTGGGGTTCTCACACTGCTAGCGTGGATGGCTCGCGGACGGTCGCCATTGCATTGTCCAGGGCGATATCGGTTTGATTTTAATACGCGGAGCGGTCTCGCGTCTTTTGCTTGTTGTTTAGTTTGAGTGATAATTGTGAATTTCCTGTTTGTTAAATAACTATTGAATTTGTGTTTGTGAAAAACTCTGTTATTGTGACTTTTTCTTGTGAGAGGTGAAACGTGGCTGGCTGTTCACATCTGGCTGTTCCCGAGTGAAACTACGGGAAGAAATCTATTTAGTTGGTCTGGGGAATTGAGATCTCAAGGGTTAGGTAGGGTGATTAGGAATTCCCCCTTCCCGAAGACAATCAAGTTTGGATCCGAAGAGAAAGAAGATTTAGTTTGGTAAGTGATTTTTCATTGTAACTAATTTATAGGTTAGATTATTATATAGGGCCCTGTAGCTCCCTTCATAAGCTACGGTGGTAGCAGACTGCGTTAAGTTAGTTAGGTTTTAGTCGGGCAAACGTGGTGCCGCGTGGAGATTTTTTCCCGGTACTTATTTTTACCGGTGGTTTTTTCCCGGTGAAGTTCCGGTACAGAATTCTTCCCGCCGCTTCGTTTGTCCGGATTCGCTCTGTGCACATTTTCTGGCAGCAGAGCGTAGTTGCTCTGCACATGGGCAATCAGGTATTGTAAAATAGTGTGGAACAGCTGATTTTTTTGATATTTCAGAGTCGACCATAGAAAAAATTGTTCATATTCATGAGTACTTTCCAGTAGAAATTTTCTATACTGTAGGTATATGATCCGGATGGTATATGATCACGCATTCCTGAGGTTGCTCCAAGAAGGGAAGATACATGGCAAGAGGGCACCAGGTCGACCGCGGAGGAAGTGGATGGACGACATCACGACCTGGACAGGATTTAGGTTTTGGAGACTAAAACGGGCCGCCCATGACCGGGAGATACCGCATGCTGACCTCCAATCTCCATTTTGAAGATGGCAACCCCTGATGATGATGATCCTGATACTCACCATTAGGTACTCTGAGCACCCCGTTGGGCAGATGGTAGTCGTCGCGGTACTGCTGCGCCGGTCCCCACGTCAGGTACTGCGCCTGCTTATCGTAACCGCGCAGCATTATAGTTCCCCGCCACGCCTCGCGGTCCTAAAAATTCACAAATTTATGAATAAAAATTAAAAATATTAAAAAAAAAACATTGTTTAAAAAAATTCTATAAAATGCTTTTCACTGAATATTTGTACAGTTAAGGTTATACATAAACTAGAAGTCGTGTGAGGTGCAAGCACCTCGCGTGCTGTGCATGGCGATTATACTTTTGTAGTTTCGAGTTTGTTCAAGAAAAGTTTTGGAGGTAGGCAAAAAGTCATCTACATAGAAGAGTTGTCGGTTTGGATTAGGTGGAAGAGCCGAAAGATTATTTTCGCTTTTGCTCTTTGCTATGAAGACGCGGCCAACGGCCTTGCTTGCGCCGGCTGGAGGGGAGGGAGATCAGCATCATATACGCAGCTCGGCCTTCGGTTACAAAATTAATATAAGTACTACGTACAGAAAGGAAACTCCTTGCCCCTCCCGTAATATGGCGACCCCCCGCACTTCTCCCTCGGTCTTGTGTGTATTGGGACGCTATGACTATGAATACGCACACATTGACGTGTTACTAACGTGTTCACGGATATACAGTTTCATTTGTAGTAATAGTAGGTATATTTGACGTCCTGTTTCTATGAAGCGCCCGCCCTGCCCAGCAAACATTTTTGGTAGAAATTACTAAAAAATTACCTATTCGTGGTATGATTATGAATTGGTAATTTTATGGTAATTTCGACCAAAAATGTTTGCTGGGTGTGCTTCGGTCTAAACAAAAACACCTGTCAGTCTGGGGTACCACGGTCACCCTCTACGATATTGTCTATGGCGACGGCAACCCCGTACGAGTCCGTTTCCCCAGTCGAGTTTGTATGGAAAAAAAGGCAAAAAAAACATAAACCGGGTCCTCTATGACATTTGGCAAGGATCTTGAAGGCTAGCAGTGGCGTGGGGTGAAAATATTCAAAGGTGAAGCCACAGTTCATGTTGAGTATGATAAAAGTGGCTTTAAAAAACACTCACACGCGCTTTATATATAGAAAAAAAGTGCGAGTCAAACTCGCACACCGAGAGTTCCGTACACGCAAAGCATCTCACATTATAGCTCTAACTAAACAACAAGTCCAACTAGTTTCAAAAACACACTTTACTTTGCAGTTCGATCCTAAGATTCATACTGAATCCAGCGCAAAAATAAGTTTGTACCTAACACTTTTTTTAGACTACCAACGACATATTTACAATTTTCAGATTTATTCCTGTATAAGTACTGTTAGACCTTGCTTTTTGCCAAATTTTATAATTTTAGGTCAACGGGAAGTAAGACAACAACCTATTTGTATGCCGCCTTTCTCATCATATGCCTAAGTGACGACAAGAAACAAAAATAAACAAACAAACATTTACCATGAAACAAACTACAAACACTATACAATATAACTAAATAATATACCACAATCAAGTTAATCGCATATCACAACAATAGATAATTAGCATAGGTACGCCCCGTATGAGTGCAAACCAAAGCGCAAATGCGCGCGAAGCGAACTGAACGGCGAATTAGAATAGACTTAGTAAAAAATAATAAACCCGGCATAACAATCTATAGTTGTACATGTCCATTCTTTTTTCCTTCATCTGAGGAATTAGCATGACATTAGACATTCGCGGATTATCGCTGTGATTGGACGAAAATTTTTCAAGCGAACAGGAACAACCAATAAGGATTCGTTGTAGGCTATTTTAAATCGGCTTGTATCGCTGTCTATATCGACGAGTGGTTGCATATGTAGTTGTAATGTCATTGTGTGTGTGTCACCATACATTTTAAATAAACAAATTCCCAATATTATTAGCGAGTTACAACTTACTACCGGCCGCGTCTCGCGTCCTGCGAAATAAAATCGTGCGTGTGGCGTTTGCGCGGATTCGAATACATTGCGTACGTTATATCCAGCTATTGAAGAATATTTTTTACAAAGCGCGCAATGTGGCACAATGTAATTATATCTCGCGCTCAAAGTCAAAGTCAAATCATTTATTTTGTGAACATAGGTTTACATAGAGAGGTGTTATTATACATTTAAAATGAGTTCCTCTAGGTCCCGCCATAAGGCATACAAAATTTAAAAAAGTTATTAATTTACAACGTCAAAGATACAAATAACAATATTATTGAGAAATGATGTAATAAAATTAATTGAAATTATCATTTACGTATTCACTAACAGAATAATATGCTTTTTCAATCAGTAACTTAGATAGTTCCTTCTTAAAGGTTTTTGGGTTGTTAATGTTTCTTAAAAATTTAGGTAAATTATTGTACAATTTTGGCGCCATAGCATAAACACTCTTGTGTAGAAATGAAGTATTTGTTTGCACTAAATGTAGAGTGTCCGAGCGACGTTGACTCTCAACCCGATGAAATAAATGAATATTATTTTTTACAAACAAAACAGTTTCACAAATGTATAATGACGGTAGAGTTAATATCCTTAGTTCCTGGAAGTATGTTTTGCAACTATCATAGGGTTTTAACTTGCATATGGCTCGTAGACATTTCTTTTGAGCTAAAAAAACATCATTAATCCTTGAGGCATTACCCCAGAATATAACGCCATATCTCAGGGTGGAGGCCACATACCCATGATATGCCGTAAGAAGTGTATTTTGGTTTGCTACTTTTCCTAACATGTACAAGGCATATGAAAATTTAGTCAGCTTTTTACAGATGTGCTCAAGATGAGTTTTCCAAGTCATATCATTGTTAATAAATAATCCTAAGAATTTTGTTTCAGTTGTTTCTTTTATAGTTTGACCCATATAATTTATATTTAATGGGTTATTATTTTTAGGTCTGAGCTGAAAGTTCATTGTCACAGTTTTATTAAGATTTATTTTTAAATTATTATTAGTAAGCCATTCTATAATTGATATTAAACTATTTTTTATGTCATTTTCAATTGTGTTCAGATTTATATCATTATATATTACGGCACTGTCATCGGCAAATAAAGACATTTGCTGATTTATATTTTTTGGGAAATCATTTATATAAATGAGGAATAGTAAAGGTGCTAGTACTAGCGCTCATATTAAATTATCTAAGGAAATGCCGTCGCTCGTCGGCTTATGGTAAGAGTGTCATATGGGTATAGAGTATTGATTTTTGTGTAAGTGTAGGCCGCGAGATTAAGCTATTATTGTTAATAATAAAAAATGTATATATTAGAATTTGCCAAGGGAAGCCGGTAGGAATCGTGTTCTAAGGACGCTTCGCCACTGAAGGCTAGGCAAGGTCTTCGAGGTATAACTGCACTTATGACATCACAAATACTATAGCTAAATCTCCCACCTTAACTTTGATAGCCCCGAGACAGCCATGGAAGATCTTCTCCTCCAGCTCCAGTATGTGGTCCCTGAGCGACAGTTCTAAAGCTTCAGCCAGCTCGGTGTCGGGCGGGACGGCCAGCGACGGCGGCGGCGGCCGGCGGTGCCGCGTGCTGTGGTTGCTGGCCGGCGGCGGCTGGGGAATCATACATTACGACTATCTCATTACAGTCTCAATAATAGTGCTTTCTAGAAATGTATAAACTTTTTCCATTTAGATGCATATAGGTACACATGTTTTGGATTACAATTAGAACAATATTTATAAGCTTATATATGAGTCTGTAATTGATTGTAATCTGTTTTGTGTTCTAATAAATAAAATAAAATACATTAGTTAAGTATTTAAAAAAAAATCAATATCTTGGTTTAAATTACTAATGTATCATGTATCATTTTGAGTAAAAAATACTTGTGTTAAGTGATCCTGCTCCGATTATATTATACTATACGGGAACAGTGCCTTTTCCCGGGTTGAAAGTACCTTATATCCTTCTCAGTACTTCGAAGTCACAAACAAACAAACAAATAAAGTCATTTTTCGCATTTAAAATATTAGTTAGGATTAGGATTACATTACATTGAATATTTATTAGTTACTAGCTTTTGCCCGCGGCTTCGCCTGCGTGAATTTCCCACGGGAACAGTGCTTTTTCCCGGGATAAAAAGTAGCCTATGTGCTATTCCAGGTCATTATCTACCTCTGTACCAAATTTCATCGAAATCCGTCCAGTAGATTTTGCGTGATTGAGTAACAAACATCCTCACAAACTCATAAACTCACAAATTCACAAACTCACATCCAAACATTCGCATTTATAATATTAGTATGGATTATAGTAGTAGAAACTTGAATAGTATACTTTGCTTTAGGCTTTGCCTGCAGATATTATACACCAAAATCTTTCTCATGGCCCTGTCAATTGGTGAAAACCGCATGAAAATCAGTTCAACGATTTCAGGACACCGGCTAGCTGCTGCTCCGTGTGGTACACCCACCACTGGACACACTCACCGGCACAGTGGGTGACAACAGATGCATGGGACACTTGGCGACATGTTTGGCCAGGTTGTGCAGTTCCTGCTCCAGTGAGGCCCTGAGCTCGGCCTCCCTGGCGCCGCGCTTGTTGAGAGCTGCGATGAGGCCGGCCAGCTGCTGTTCCGTGTGGTACACCCACCACTGGGCACACTCACCGGCACAGTGGGTGACAACAGATGCATGGGACACTTGGCGACATGTTTGGCCAGGTTGTGCAGTTCCTGCTCCAGTGAGGCCCTGAGCTCGGCCTCCCTGGCGCCGCGCTTGTTGAGAGCTGCGATGAGGCCGGCCAGCTGCTGTTCCCGTGTGGTACACCCACCACTGGGGACACTCACCGGCACAGTGGGTGACAACAGATGCATGGGACACTTGGCGACATGTTTGGCCAGGTTGTGCAGTTCCTGCTCCAGTGAGGCCCTGAGCTCGGCCTCCCTGGCGCCGCGCTTGTTGAGAGCTGCGATGAGGCCGGCCAGCTGCTGTTCCGTGTGGTACACCCACCACTGGGCACACTCACCGGCACAGTGGGTGACAACAGATGCATGGGACACTTGGCGACATGTTTGGCCAGGTTGTGCAGTTCCTGCTCCAGTGAGGCCCTGAGCTCGGCCTCCCTGGCGCCGCGCTTGTTGAGAGCTGCGATGAGGCCGGCCAGCTGCTGTTCCCGTGTGGTACACCCACCACTGGGGACACTCACCGGCACAGTGGGTGACAACAGATGCATGGGACACTTGGCGACATGTTTGGCCAGGTTGTGCAGTTCCTGCTCCAGTGAGGCCCTGAGCTCGGCCTCCCTGGCGCCGCGCTTGTTGAGAGCTGCGATGAGGCCGGCCAGCTGCTGTTCCCGTGTGGTACACCCACCACTGGGCACACTCACCGGCACAGTGGGTGACAACAGATGCATGGGACACTTGGCGACATGTTTGGCCAGGTTGTGCAGTTCCTGCTCCAGTGAGGCCCTGAGCTCGGCCTCCCTGGCGCCGCGCTTGTTGAGAGCTGCGATGAGGCCGGCCAGCTGCTGTTCCCGTGTGGTACACCCACCACTGGGCACACTCACCGGCACAGTGGGTGACAACAGATGCATGGGACACTTGGCGACATGTTTGGCCAGGTTGTGCAGTGCCTCCCTGGCGCCGCGCTTGTTGAGAGCTGCGATGAGGCCGGCCAGCTGCTGTTCCCGTGTGGTACACCCACCACTGGGGACACTCACCGGCACAGTGGGTGACAACAGATGCATGGGACACTTGGCGACATGTTTGGCCAGGTTGTGCAGTTCCTGCTCCAGTGAGGCCCTGAGCTCGGCCTCCCTGGCGCCGCGCTTGTTGAGAGCTGCGATGAGGCCGGCCAGCTGCTGTTCCCGTGTGGTACACCCACCACTGGGCACACTCACCGGCACAGTGGGTGACAACAGATGCATGGGACACTTGGCGACATGTTTGGCCAGGTTGTGCAGTTCCTGCTCCAGTGAGGCCCTGAGCTCGGCCTCCCTGGCGCCGCGCTTGTTGAGAGCTGCGATGAGGCCGGCCAGCTGCTGTTCCGTGTGGTACACCCACCACTGGGCACACTCACCGGCACAGTGGGTGACAACAGATGCATGGGACACTTGGCGACATGTTTGGCCAGGTTGTGCAGTTCCTGCTCCAGTGAGGCCCTGAGCTCGGCCTCCCTGGCGCCGCGCTTGTTGAGAGCTGCGATGAGGCCGGCCAGCTGCTGTTCCCGTGTGGTACACCCACCACTGGGCACACTTACCGGCACAGTGGGTGACAACAGATGCATGGGACACTTGGCGACATGTTTGGCCAGGTTGTGCAGTTCCTGCTCCAGTGAGGCCCTGAGCTCGGCCTCCCTGGCGCCGCGCTTGTTGAGAGCTGCGATGAGGCCGGCCAGCTGCTGTTCCCGTGTGGTACACCCACCACTGGGGACACTCACCGGCACAGTGGGTGACAACAGATGCATGGGACACTTGGCGACATGTTTGGCCAGGTTGTGCAGTTCCTGCTCCAGTGAGGCCCTGAGCTCGGCCTCCCTGGCGCCGCGCTTGTTGAGAGCTGCGATGAGGCCGGCCAGCTGCTGTTCCGTGTGGTACACCCACCACTGGGCACACTCACCGGCACAGTGGGTGACAACAGATGCATGGGACACTTGGCGACATGTTTGGCCAGGTTGTGCAGTTCCTGCTCCAGTGAGGCCCTGAGCTCGGCCTCCCTGGCGCCGCGCTTGTTGAGAGCTGCGATGAGGCCGGCCAGCTGCTGTTCCGTGTGGTACACCCACCACTGGGGACGCTGTTCGCCCTGGGGAATATAGGGAAAACGTTATTGCTAGTAGTTTGTAGCTTACAGATTTAGAATACGATGTTTATTTTTTACAAAATATAGGGCGGTAAACGAGCAAGCGGGTCACCTGGTAAGCGATTATATAATAGAAGTGCTGAGAAGTACATAGGGTACCTTTCATCCCAAGAAAAAGCACTGTTCCCGTGGGAAATGCACGCGGAAGCCGCTTGCAAAAGCCAGTATTATCTAAATACACACAAGCAAAAGTTATTCCTAACATCAAGTACACTCACCGTGCCATGAACCAAACAAGTAGCACTGTCCCCCGTACACACATACAAGTGTTGCAGCTGCTGTGTGGTGCTGTCTGTCTGTTTGTGTGCCACTCCGTTGATGTTAGACAGAGGTTTCTTTGGAGATTAACACAAGTATTCATAACATCAAGTACACTCACCGTGCCATGAACCAAACAAGTAGCACTGTCCCCCGTACACACATACAAGTGTTGCAGCTGCTGTGTGGTGCTGTCTGTCTGTTTGTGTGCCACTCCGTTGATGTTAGACAGCGGTTTCTTTGGAGATTAACACAAGTATTCATAACCTGAAGTACACTCACCGTGCCATGAACCAAACAAGTAGCACTGTCCCCCGTACACACGTACAAGTGTTGCAGCTGCTGTGTGGTGCTGTCTGTCTGTTTGTGTGACACTCCGTTGATGTTAGACAGTGGTTTCTTTGGAGATTAAATTCCTAACATCAAGTACACTCACCGTGCCATGAACCAAACAGGTAGCACTATCCCCCGTACACACGTACAAATGTTGTAATTGCTGTGTGGTGCTGTCAGTCTGTTTGTGTGCCACTCCGTTGATGTTAGACAGCGGTTTCTTTGGCGAGCTGCCGCGCGAGTTGGGGCCGGAGTCGTTCTCTTTGTCGCTGCTCGCTGCTGCAATAAAGGATCATTTTATAGAGAAAATTGTAACATTTTATTTTGGACAAAGTTCACAATATTGTCAGCATCATTGTCCCAAAAACACAAAAAAAATTGTATTTATTATCCACTTAACAGGAGTAGAGTATGGAAATAACAGGAAGTAATTTTAATTCTTTTATTAAATACACTTTTTTCTCTTTAATTTTTTTAATTAATTTTGACGACCTCTGTGGCCTAACGGTTATCACGCCAGACTGCCACACCGGAGGTCCCGGGTTCGATCCCCGGTCAGGTCAAGATGGAAAATGATCTTTTTCAGATTTTCCTGGGTCTTGGATGTATATCTATAAATGCTTGGTATTAAAATATAGTATCGTTGAGTGAGTATTCTTTGGGGTTAGCACAATCTGTGTGATTTGTCCGTATATATTTATATTTATTTATTAATGGGGACAGTGGAAACGCATGGTAAGTAGACACTTACAGACTATGTTTTATAAAAAAATATGTTAGTTGCATCCTGGGGCTTTACTCCCGTGGGAATTTCTGGATAAAAAGTATCCGTGTACCCTAGTTTCATTGAAATTCGTCCAGTAGATTTTGCCTAATTTGGTAACGAATATACTTATATCAACTTTAAATTTTACCGAATTTGGTTACATTTCCTGACTCAATCGCCTCACGCAAAAAGGGCCCAAATTAAACGCCTAATTTCGGAAAATAGCCCTCGAAAGGAGTAAAAGAAGTTATAGTTACAGTTTATCAGATTTGAAACGATTAACCAAAAGCTGGAACACCCAGTGGCGGGGTCCACGCCTGGGGTAACATTCCACCCACCTCTCTCTCGCTCGTCGAACAGCTGCGCCACATATGTGAGTGTGTCAGTGTGCTGCGACCTCGGCAACAGCGGCTTGTCTCTGCACGGCCCGCGCGGCTCGGCGCCCGCCTCCACGAACACTCCGCCCGTGGCCTGGAACACCCAGTAGCGGCGGTATGCACGGTCCATGCCTGGGGTAACATTACACTGTTTATTAACCTGCTATAACTATGTTTAAATAAAAAAAATCAAAGACGAGGCACTGGACAGTGCAAACAGCAGTCATACAACACATTATTTTACTGATCGCTCAGCCACTTAATAATACTCATTAATCATAGACACAATGCACCATACCACGTCAAAACTAAAACTGAGTCATTATGACGATCGCACGTTTATTTTACGTAGAGGTAGTGACAGTAAGTGTGATTCACATACTACTTTGCCGACACGTGACGTTTTGTATACGAACTGCTTTATCGACACCACAGAGGTGGGATGACTATAAAGGTAGGACCGCACTAGGAGGAACTGAACTGCAGCGAAACTGAGCGACACAACACATAATTTTTTGGTAAACCGCACTTGAACTACAGCGGCGCTACAAAAATATATTCAGTAAGGTAGGTAACCTCCGAGCAAGATGGACGAAATGGATATGATTATTATTTCCTTGTTGTGCGAGGAAGAGGAAAGGACCGAGAAAGAACAGGCAAGAAAAAAACAAAGAATATGGCTACATGACATATCAAATTCGCGATATGAAGAAGGCGAGTATTATACGCTTTTGCCACGACTTAAGAAGGATCAAAAAAGATTCCATACTTATTTTAGAATGTCTCAATACAAATTCAATGAGTTATTAAAAATTATGCAGCCGCATATACAAAGGATGGACACACTATTCCGAAAAGCGATAGGAGTGGAAGAAAAACTCATGGTGACAATAAGGTAAGAAAATGTTTATTACTTATTAAAATAGGTACACCTATTGTATGTGGGATGACTTTTTAATTTATATACTCGTAGTGCTCGTGAACAAACAACATTCTCTATAGAATTTTAGTAGAAGGTTCAGTAAAATATGTTTGCCTACCGCAGTAATTGATTTGATCAGCAAATTAACTTTAAAACGGCTTTCAGCATAATTTTCACAGCGAAAATTGTTGTCAGGGTCTCTTGTATTCTTCGGTATCAAATAGTAGACACTTCTTATTTTGCGTCATAATTAAGGTTTAGTAGACGACCATCTGCAGTTAAGATATATTTCGCTGGTGCCAAAATACTTTGAGATTCAGTATGAGAGTCTGTATGTTTTCGGAACGTGAATAGTATTAGTCAGTACTGTTGGTGTATTTTGGGGTTCATTGACACCTGGTTCTTGAAATTGTTCGCCAAGGCAGGGGATTGTGGAATCATCAAACTCTACTTGCTGAACTTGTATATTCTGAGCTTGTGCTGGTGTTGATTTTCTTTGTAAGTTCTCAAGTTCCAAGTTAGAAACTGTTATATAAATTTGATTTTTTGCTTTTAACTGCAAGTCTGGAGGCAAAGTCACAACGGAGTCAGCCATAGCTTTGAAAAAGGAATATATAGGGTTCTCATTCTCAATAGTTGGTGTCATTGTAGATGACCGTGAATCCATGTATTTTTGTAGAACGCTAGCTACTGATGGCTCACTTGTTTGGTTTTTTTTCCTTGCCGACATTTTTTGAACATTGTTGATGTTGCTGATGAAGAATGTGAGTTTTCTGGCTCCGGGCTGATCAGGGTCATTTGGTGAGGAGAATTTGCATTATCATCACTCGTAATTGATCCAGCATCTCCAAAGTTACTCTTCGTTTCTCTTTCATAAAGGTATTGTTGTAAAAACTCCATCTGATTCTCGTACTTCCATTTCTTAATTTTTGAAGCTCCATCTCCACTCTTGCTTTTGCGGTTTTTTAAGCATCTATGATAACCGTCTCTTAAAGCTTTCCATCTTTCTCTGCAGAGATTTTCTGAAAATAAAAAATAATAATTATTTATTTTTATTGTTTCAGGTTCCTCTCTACTGGCGATTCATTCAAGACAATAGCACAATCTTTTCGTTTAGGATATACAACCGTACAAGAAATCGTACACACTACATGCCCAGCATTGTGGAAAGTTTTATCTAAAATGGTAATGCCTATACCAAAAAAAGAGGAATGGCAGAACATTGAAAAAGATTTTTCCGAGAAATGGAACTATCCCAACTGCATCGGTGCATTAGATGGGAAGCATATAGAAATTTTCTCACCACCAAATAGTGGCTCCCTTTATTTTAATTACAAAAAATTCTTTTCTATAGTGCTGCTCGCTTTAGTGGATGCGAATTATAAATTTATTTATGTTAATGTCGGTGATCTAGGAAAGAATAGTGATGCAGGGATATATTCGCGATCAAATTTAGCAGCAAGATTGGAAGCAAATACATTAAATATACCAGAGCCAAAAGCATTACCAGGAACCAGAATTCTACAACCTCATGTAATAGTTGGTGACGAAGCTTTCCCCTTAAAAACATACTTGATGAGACCATATCCTGCTACACAATTGGACAACCAATGTAGAATATATAATAAGAGGCATAGCAGAGCCCGAAGAGGGGGGTCGATTGTCACTCGCGTCCGTAGGCTGTACCCTCGAGACCCTACACGTGACCCCCGGGTGGTGCTAAAGAGTGACGTCCTTTCCGGTGGTAGGCTTAGGCCGTGGCTGGTCACCACCCTCTGGGTAAAATCAGGGTGCTAAGCGTTTGCGCGTTCCACCCTGCACGCCCTGAGTAGCCTTACGATGAGTGGGTCCACGCAGATTTTGCGCCTGCCGGCGTACCGCTCTCGGGCTCTCAGTGTTGCTGCGCGCGGAGCCTAGTTTCGGAGGGCAGCGGGATCCGGAGCAACGGTTATCCGCTGGCCGCCCGCCGATAGTTGGGAGCCCAATTGCAGACTAGCCATCTGTGAAAGGCTGCTCCGCCATCGCGCGCATAATCCTAAGGTTGCTCCTGTCGGGCCGGTTGGCAACCGGGTGAGAGGCCTCGACAGGCGGCCTTGGGGGGGTCCGGGCGTCCCCGCGGTCTCCGAGCTAGTCTTTCCTACCGCGCAGCAGCACTGTGAATTCTGATGGAGGCTGGTGGGAGCCTCGCGTAACTGCCACTCTTCGCCTTTTTTCCCTCTTGCCACACATGAAAACCATGAATAAAAGAAATAGAAAGTTGAGGAATCGACAGCGGATGCACGGCCTCTCACTAAAAGTGCACCTCACCAATATTCGAGGTCTGCACTCCAATCTCGTTCCAGTCCACCACCATCTTGAGACTGCAAGGCCTCATCTGCTCTTGCTTACGGAGACGCAAATTTCGACCCCTGCTGATACGTCTTACCTGCACTACCCTGGATACATCCTGGAGCACAATTTCCGTGCGAAGGCAGGGGTCTGTTTTTATGTGCGTGATGACATCTGTTGCAAGCGTCTTCGTAACTTGGAAGACCCCTCTTCATCATCAATCTGGGTGCTTGTGGACACCGGCATTGAACAAATAGTCTATGTAGGTGTCTATCGTTCACATAGCGGTGACCAGGAGACGACGAGGCTGTTTCAACACCTAAGTGAGGCTGCTGATGTGGCCCAACAACGGTACCCCACCGCACAGTTAGTTTTTTTGGGGGACTTTAATGCCCACCACGAACAGTGGCTGTTCCCTTTCAAGCAAACAGACCACGCTGGTAGAGAGGCGTATAAGCTTGCCTTGTCTTTAAACCTTTCCCAGCTGGTTGACCAGGCGACTCGGGTACCCGACGTTGAGAGTCACTTAGCCAATTGCTTGGACCTTCTGCTGACGACCGAACCAGATCGATATCAAGTGTCTGTTTCAGCCCCTCTTGGGAGTTCTGACCATTGTCTGGTAAAGTCTGTCCTCACATGTTCCCCACCCGACTCCAGCCCCCGGGGCACAAGACGGGTGTGGCGATACAAATCGGCAGACTGGGATGAGATGCGGCACTTTCTAGCATCTTTCCCTTGGCTGCAGGTCTGCTTTTCCTCTGGCGATCCGTCGAGCTGTGCAAGCGCTGTTGCTGAGATTATCGGCCTGGCTATGGAGTATTATATCCCATTCTCGGATCGACCCTCTGGCATCAAAGCTGAGCCTTGGTTTAATGCTGACTGTTTGAAAGCTGAGGCTATTAAACAGTCAGCATACCAGGCTTGGGCAGACGCTCGTAGTCGCAAAGCTCCAGATACGCATGAAAAGAAGAAAGCTTTTAACTCTGCGGCTAAGTCCTGCAAAAAAGTGCTTAAAAGGGCCCGCTTTGACCACATAGGCCGAGTAGGAAGCAAACTCGCTTCGTACCCATCCGGCAGTAAAGCGTTTTGGTCGCTCGCCAAGTGCGTTGAGGCTAACTTCTGTCGCTCTTCACTTCCACCTCTGCAGAAACCAGATGGAACATTGGCACACACGGCTTTAGAGAAAGCTAACTTATTTGCTTCTCTATTCGCTGAAAAACTCCCGTCTAGATGCAAGTAACCAAACACCGTTACAGTTACCCTTCTGCGGTTGTAAAATGCCCGAACTCCGCATTCATCAAAAAGAGGTTCTTAAAGCTCTACGAAACCTAGACGTGAACAAAGCCAGTGGTCCTGATGGCATACCTGCTATTGTTTTGCGGAATTGCGCAGCCGAATTGTCTCCTGTTCTGACACGCCTATATCGTCTATCTTTCCGGTCTGGTATTGTGCCAAAGGCGTGGAAGCTTGCCAACATTCAACCTGTACCCAAGAAGGGTAGTCGTGCCGATCCTACAAACTACCGCCCAATCGCAATCACCTCCATTCTCTGCAAGGTAATGGAGCGGGTTATTAACAAGCGCTTGCTAGCGTACCTTGAAGATAATGATCTCCTCTGTGACCGGCAATTCGGATTTCGCCAGCGTCGATCTACTGGGGATCTTCTTGTGTATGCTACGCACCTTTGGGGTGAGGCTCTCGAAAAATATGGTGAAGCACTTGCTGTCTCACTTGACATTTCGAAGGCATTTGATAGAGTTTGGCACGATGGTCTCATAGCAAAGCTTCCCGCCTATGGTATCCCTGCCAGCCTTTGTGCTTGGATTTCTGATTTCCTGAGGGAACGGTCTATTCGAGTAGTTGTTGACGGCTGCTCGTCTGACCTATTGGCGATTAATGCCGGGGTACCTCAGGGTTCTGTACTTTCCGCAACGCTTTTTTTGCTACACATCAACGATCTGCTAAAACCCGGTATTATTGGGTACGCGGACGATAGCACTGTTACGGAAAGGTATTTTTCTAGTGCAAAGGCAAAAAAACCTGAAATAGACGATCTCAGACAGGCAATGGTGGATCGTACCAATCTCACTCTGCAGGCTGTCTCCGATTGGGGCGATGCCAATCTTGTGAGATTTAACGCCTCTAAGACGCAGGCTTGTCTGTTCTCCGCAAAAAAAAGCCCGTTCAACTTGGCTCCCACTTTCCGTGGTGTGCCTGTTCCTGTCACCAATCATCTCGAACTTCTTGGTATCGAGCTCACGTCTAACCTTAACTTCGGCAGTTATATTGAGACCAGGGCTAAGACTGCTTCAAAAAAGCTGGGCATCCTTTCCAAGGTCCAACGGTATTTTACTCCGGACCAATTGTTGAGTCTTTACACAGCTCAAGTCCGGTCCTGTATGGAGTATTGTTCCCATCTGTGGGATGGAGCCGCCCGGTATCAGCTCGAAGCTCTGGAGGCTATCGACAGACGTGCCAGAAGACTCGTGGATGATGAGTCGCTTACGGCAAGACGACTTCAGAGTCTCGATCACCGCCGACTAGTTGCAAGTCTGTGTGTATTTTACAGGCTACACTTCGGTGAGTGCGCTCAGGAATTGCACGACTTAATTCCTTGTGCACCATTCCACCATCGGACGACACGGCGCGGACAGGGATTCCATCCTTATGTGGTTGATGTTCCAGCTCATCGCACCTCTCGGTTCGCCTCCTGCTTTATCGTGCGAACCGCCAAGATATGGAATTCTCTCCCCGCGTCGCTGTTTCCTGTCACTTATAATTTAGGGGTTTTCAAGGCAAGAGTGAATAGGCATATTTTGAGTTTGCGTGTACCACCCTAGATCTCATCTTTGCTTCCCATCAGGCAAGATAGAGGTCAAACGCACTCAGATTTCTAATAAAAAAAAAAAAAAAGAAGAGTTTCAGAAAACGCATTCGGCATATTGTGCCAAAAATTCAGAATCTACTATCGCAACATCTGCCTCAGCCCGGATCACGTAGATAATGTGATACTTGCCACTTGTGTCCTGCACAATTTTCTCAGATATGATACAGTATCATTTCATGATGAAGATACGGAAAACCAGGAATGCCAATTACGAGACCTTACTCGTATAGGAGGTAATTTTGCAAACAACGCTATCCAAGTACGAAATACCTTCAAAGATTATTTCAATTCCTCTCAAGGTAATTTATCCTGGCTAAGAGAATGAACAAGGGCTGACATCAGAGTGAAATAAGGAAAAAGTACCTAAAATACCCGTAAATTGTACATCTACCTACTTTAATAAAAAATAAGTACCTACTTATTTTATATTTTGCAACATGACAATAAAAAAAAGATTAATTAAAAGGTTTTTTATTTTTATAAATAAGTGCAAGCTAAACAATTTTCAAAGTATCTATGAAACCAATTATTTACACATTGGAGAGGCCGACATTCATCCAGAGCAAAAGAAAAACATTCAAAATTTACTTACCACTAACTCCCACTTCTTGAGCTATTTCATTCCAAATTTGTTTTTTTCTGGAAGTGTTCATATATTTTTCTTGCTGGACGTCATATATTTCTGGATATTGGCTCACAAGTATAATTAATTTTTCCTCGTCTATGGACATTTTAACTAATGACGCTTCCAAATACCTATCTCGTTTGACTGACTATGAAAATGAAGTTTGTCAAACCGCACTGCGCGGGAGCGGAACTACACGTCGCGGCAAGTCGCGACACTTTTGGTCAGTTGATCAATTTTGCCGCGCAGTTCTGCTGCAGTGTAGTTCAGTTGTCGCTTAGTGCGTATTGTCTCGTATAATTTCTTAAAAAGAATATTTTGACGCGTCGTGTCGCTCAGTACCGCTGCAGTTCGGTTCCGCCTAGTGCGGTCCTACCTTAAGTGTGATTCACATGCTGCTTTGCCGATATGCCGATATGGTGACAACAGGGGGCCGGTTCTACTAATTACAAACGTTAATATCGTGTCTCTATTGTGTCTCAAGATCCATAGACATTTAAATAAAGTGACAAGATCTCTGGAAGACTTCTATTGTCTTATTACGATTTCTTTGGTTTTTTAGACAACTGAGGCACGATATCTACGTTTGTAATTTGTAGAATCAAAGGGCCAGGTGTGATTCACATGCTACTTTGCCGACGCATGCCATTTTGTATACGAACTGCTTTATCGACACCACTGAGGTGGGTCGATAAAGAAAATAAACGAAAATAAATCCCAATATATTTTTGATAACATTATGCATGTTAGGAAAAATATTTCGTCTTTCAAAAAAGTTTGTGATGTCACAGATATATCCCTGCGAAACAAACATAACTTGTACGTTCCAGGGCACAGACTGGCTAGGGTTAGGAAATCATTTGTGGGAAACTGTATACGCTATTATAATAAAATACCAAAATCTGTCCTTGATATGCCTGACAAGAAATTTAAACATTATATTAAGGAGACACTTTGTAAGAAGGCATATTATACGACGGATGATTATGTAAATGACAAAAATGCGTGGCCCGAGCCTGGTACAGTGACCTCCTAAGACTGTCATATTACTCTCTAGGTACATTGTGTACTTTTACTTTTACAATGACATTTTATTAATTTATAATTTTTATTAATTTATAAATTTGACATTTAATATATATATATATATATATATATTCAATGTATATTCGTCCACATATACAGTTATTTAATTGTAAGACATATGTTGTAAAGTGACGTCTTTGGAGAAAATGCAGCAGTGGAGTTTGTTGCGCCGCCTCTTCTCCACTTGCGCTTTGGAGGCGGGGGTAAACTTAGCTTTAAGTAATTTTTTTGACGTCAACTAACTAAAAAACAAGAAAGTGACGATTTATAAGTGCTATTTTTAAGCCTACATGAATAAAAATATTTGACTTTGACTTTGGGTGACAATAGGTGTGATTCACATGCTACTTTGCCGACGCACGACATTTTGTATACGAACTGCTTTATCGACATCACAGAGGTGGGGTGACAATTGGTGTGACTCACATGCTACTTTGCCGACGCATGACATTTTGTATACGAACAGCTTTTTCGACATCACAGAGGTGGGGTGACAATTGGTGTGATTCACATGCTACTTTACCGACACATGACTATTTGTATACGAACTACTTTATCGACATCACAGAGGTGGGGTGACAATAGGTGTGATTCACATGCTACTTTGCCGACACATGACTATTTCTATACGAACTGCTTTATCGACATCACAGAGTTGGGGTGACAATAGGTATGATTCACATGCTACTTTGCCGACACATGACTATTTGTATACGAACTGCTTTATCGACATCACAGGTGGGGGTGACAATAGGTGTGATTCACATGCTACTTTGCCGACGCGTGACATTTTATATACGAACTGCTTTATCGATACCACTTATTATAATCTCCAAAACAAACTAATAAAAATATAAAATTTTCATTCAATCCATCTGTAATGAAATCATAAAAACACTAATACATCACTCACCAAGAAAAGAAGTGTAATCAAAAAGCTCCAACTGCATCTCCTTCTGCTTCTTCTCATACTCCAGCTTCTTTTGCTCGCCCTCCTTCGCGAGCTTCTCCATCGCAGCTTTGAGCTCCTCGTCGTGAGCTTTGGCTCGCTCGCCGGTAAGCTTTTGTTCGTCTTTTTTGAGAGCGAACTCTTTTTTGAGTTCGCCTCGGGACACTATCAATTGGTTTTCGCGTTTGCGCTCGTTTATCTGAAATTAAAATAATAAATACTTAGTCAAAATTTTAATATGCTTATTTCGCTTTTTCCTTGACATGTTTATGTCCCTATGAAGGTTCTATTTTTTGCTGGATATTAGTACTTTTCACCGGGTACTATGAGTATTTTTCACTGGGTACTATGAGTATTTTTCCTTCAGTCGCATAAAGTCCACTGTATCAAAATGTCCCCTATATCAAAATGTCACCAGTATCAGAATTACCACTTTAAAATGTCCCATTAACAGAATGTCCACTGTATCAAATTGTTCATTTCATCAAAATGTCAACTGTATCAAAATACCCACTATGTCAAAACGTCCACTGCATAATAGGGTATTTGACTAGATTAAAAATATGAGTAATTCTATAAATATCCTTAAAGACAATATTTTTCTATAATTTTTGGATATTTTAACATGTCAAAAGAAGCAACGATTATGTTAATAAACTAATTTTAAAGTAATTTATTTCAAGCCCTGGACCACGTGATATGAAACGCTTCGCCATTTTCGATGACGTAATTGAGGTGGTCAAATCAGTCAAGTGTCAATTCCATGTTCCTTTTCGCACTGTAAATGTCGCACTGTTATTTTAGAAAAATTGTGAGAATATATCTGGGCCCTTTACGCTAATGTCATAGCAACTTACATTGTTAATTAGTTTTGTCGCTCACTTTAATATTTAAATTCATCGTATTCTATTGAAAATCTTGTTATGAAAACAAGGAAGTGATATTAGTATACGTAAAACAGAACGGCTTTTAGTGACGATTGCCCATAATACGTCACGGGGTTCTCATTGTAACGTATTGAGCTTTTAAGCGGTAATATCATTATTTTGAACTTTTTCATCGATTTTTAATGTAAATACTGAAAAATAATCAAAAATATATATGTCGTTAGTTTTCTGTTAACGTAATGAACAATTTTAGATAGGTTTTCAAAAACAGTCAAATACCCTATTAAGTAGTAGGAAACCAGCTAGTATATTAACTCGAGAACATACAAAGGAAATACTAATTTAATGAGTACTATGAGTATTTTTTACTGGATACTATGAGTATTTTACACCGGGTAATTTAAGTACTTTTCACAAGATACTTTAGAGTATTATTCACTGGGTACATTGAGTATTTTTCAGAGTGATGAGTATTTTTCACCGGGTACTACACGTATTTTCCATGAGGTACTACACGTATTTTCTCCAAGGCACATGTATTTATCGCCGGGTATTATAACATATTCTCACCGTGAGAGTCCTGAGAGCGTGCTTCAAGTTCTTGAGCTCGTCCAGCTTCTCCTCGATGATGTCGCGCACGGTCGCGTAGCTCAGGATCTGGTTCATCAGGCACTGCAGCACTATCATCTTGTCATCTGTCAAATCATAATATTACCTGGTTAATACTATTCTCAAATTAATACCTAATTAAGCAGAGCTAATTTGAGACAATATGACAAATTCAATAATATGAGTAAAACTGTAGGCCTTTTGAGTGAAATTTCGGCCTGCGACAGTGGAGGTTAAGCAACATTTGTAACTTTTGGTCACGAAATGGGTGATCAAAGATACCTATATTAAATCGATACTCCATGCTTCGAAAGGTAGGTGCGTCAAGCCGTTGCGCCCGCGTCAAGGCCCATCTTTCTCCTACTAATATTATTATACGATAATTTGGATCAGAATTTGTGAGGATGTTTGTTACTCAATTACACAAAATCTACTGGATGGATTTCTATCAAATTTGGTACACTGGTAAAAAAATACCGGGAATAGCACATAGGGTACTTTTATCCCGAAATTCCCACGGGAGCGAAATCCCGGGGCGCAGCTAGTCCATCCATAAAGAAGGCCAGTGCCCCAGAGTGAGGACATTAAAATGGTTGATGATTGCAGTTTAGCTACTCACCCAGTGGTAGATCAGCCACATGCGAGTGCCGCAGCCTCCTCAGCAGATCAGGCCTGCGCAGACGCAGCATGAGGCCAGCATCGTCGTGGCTGCTGTACCCGCCGCGCTGCTGGTAGCGCCACGTGGCGCAGCGGGCGCCCCCCACTGACCCCGACGACAGGAAGTGTAATCTGTAAAATTGATGCTCCAATCAACCCGACTACTTTCAGGGACAAGATATTGAGCAAATACTCAAAAGCAACTTTAAGCCTACAGCTTTACAGGAACCTAGTCCCTACAGAGATTACAGCACCTTAAGAGTACAGCATAAAGGCCGCCTATTATACATTGATCTTATGAAGCAGTGAAAAAAGTTCGTATATTTGGTTGATACAGATATAGCTGATACGATTACAAGAAAAAAAATGTTTGAATACACAAATCTCTAAAACAACCAATCAGATTTGAATAATTCTTACTGTGTGATAGCCGAATTCATGAAAGTGCTAAAGACTACCAAAAATCTAGAAACTCCAACTTATCTCCAATTAGAGCAAATCCTAACTAATATTATAAAGGAGAAAGTGAGTTTGTTTATTTGTTACCTCTTCACGCTTTACCTACTAAACTAATCTTCCTGAAATTTCGCATACACATAAGTAGAATTACTGAGAAGGACATAGGGTACCATTCATCCTGGAAAAAAGCACTGTTCCCGTGGGAAAGGCACGCTGGCACTGGTGCGGACAGAAGCCAGAAGCCAGTTTTAGCTAGTGGTAAAATAAAACCACAGAAGCCGATAAATTTCATACCTGAGTACTTCACTGACAGTAGTGGGGTCAAGTGGCAGTTTGCTGAGCGGTGTCCCGAGGTAGGTCTGCGACCACTTGCTGGCCTTAGTGGCCAATTCCACTGCCTTGGTCATACCCACCTCACTGTCCATGTCCATCACTTCTGTAAAAAACATATCAAAATTAAGAATTTTGTTTTTGCACAATTTTTTTATTATCTTATGGTTGAATTTAACAAAATCAAAATGATCAAAAGTCCTTTGAAAGAAATTTTATAAACCACCCGCGCAGTGAAAAATCGCAATGCGGTGTAGTCATATAGGTTTTGATTCCCTTCTGATTTCACAAAATATGCGTAAATTTGCTACATTTCCAATCATAACTTTGAATGAGGTTCATCGTTTTTCCGCTCACTAAATGGCGCTACTGGAGAGTGAGAACTGTCAGATAGTACAATACTGTCATCAGTTGTCAAATTCAAATGACAGTATAGAACCATCTGACAGACCTCACTCACTCAGTAGCGCCAACTAGCAAGCGATAAAACGATAACTCATTGCATTGACATAAATTTGTACAAGTAATGCAAACTTACCATCACTATTAGACTCCTCAATGCCTCCCCTCTCATTATACTCCTCGGCCTCATCCTCTTGCAAAGAGAATATCGTAGTCAACAACATCTGCACTAGATCACTGAACACGCCAGCATGCTCTTTTAGACACAGCGCTTTCCTGAACGTCTCAATATCCAAGCCGTTGTGGAACACATCCTTAGCTTTGAGGACGTCTGCGTAGGTGTGAACGAACTCCAGGACGGAGAGGAAGTCCCCGAAGTGCCTCTGGTGGATCCCCTCCATTTCTATTGGAGTGCCGTTTGGTATCACCTGTGAATATACAATAGGAACTTAAAATGACTATGCGTTTCAACAGAGTATGGAAGCGTTCGGAACCGCGGTCCTGAAAGTGAAGGATTTTAGGACCGGAACCGCGGTCCTGAATGTCCACTTAGAAATTTAGAATTAACTAGTATGGCCCCAGGACTTTACTTTCGTGGAAATTTAGGGAAATCTTTTCTTAGTGCGCCCCTACACTAGCTAAGGAACCTACTTGGCAAATTTCAGCTTCCTACACCCTGTAATTTTGGCAGTGCGTTGTCTGTCAGTCACTCAGTCAGTACCGGAAGAACTTTATATGTACTTATATTGAATATTGATAGAATTATTTATAATAGGGCATTCGGGACCGCCCACCAGCCGAAATCACAAAGCCTCCTAGAAATAAATAACAATTTTGAGTGGTTCTTTGGGACCACAAACAAAGACAGACATACTTCTTTATCTTAAATTGTCCCTGCTATTGCCCATTTAGAAGTGAATAATATACTTTTTTTAAACTAACCTACGTTGTCCCACTGTTGGGCAAAGGTCTCCCCCACTTGCTTCCACTTAAATAACATTCAGGTTTTAAAAATAGTTACTGCCTATTCAGCCGACCTTATGATCCTCCAGCTCCAAATCATCCTTGATCTTCTGCCACTCCTTGAGGTAGGCCTGCAGGCGCGCAGTCTTCTCCTTCTTCTTCGCTTTCTCTTCTTCCTTCCTCTGCCGCATCTGATCTTCTGCGCGTCGCATTTTCTCCGCCAGCTCTTGGGCGCTCTTCTTGGCTTCTGGGTTCGATGGCGGCTTCGGTTTTGATGCCACTGCAGAATTCATGGTATGATTAGGGGATTAACTGTAAAATAGACTCTATTGCCTTGACATTAAGGCTGGTTTACTTATGATAAAAAAAATATGGTATGTTTGGGGTTTTTGTAAAGTACACTATTACCTTAAAATTAAAGTAGATTTTCGTATGATAAAAATGTACTAACTTTTATATCACCTTTGTCAGGGAGGATTTTTTTTTAAAATAAGCTACTTTAACTTTGATCTTTAACTTTTTATGAAAATTTATTAAAAATATAGGTTCATGGGCTTTAATGCGATGTAACAGACGGTAAACTTTTGCATTTACAATTAAAACTACTACTTCAAAGCTATAACTATTGCTAGGCTATTATGGCCAAAAAAACTGATAAGTAACAAGTACATACCATCAGCTTTGTCAGCCTTCTTGACAAACTTGTCCATACTTGTCTGTGTGCCCTTCTGCGGGCTACCTTTCTTGGCAGACTTGGGCTTGGTGGCCGACCCTGGCTTGCTCTGGTTCTTGGCTGGCGAAGGACTGGTCTTCAAGAGCTTTTTGGATGAAGGAAACTCTGGAGGGCTGCCCGTGAATATCTGCTCGAAGTAAACTTTGCCGATGTTGTATTTGTCTAGTGCTGTTTTCTGTGAAGAGTTAAGTTATACTGTAGTTGACCACCTTTTATGTAGGGTCTGTGCAGAACTGATGGACTATAGGCACTTAGGACATTTATATTTTCATGCTAATGTTATTAATGCGAAAGTGTGTCTATTTGTTACGCTTTCACGACTTAACAGATTTTTATGAAATTTGGTATGGATATAGAAAGTTATGGAGAAGGCAATGGCAAACCACTCCATTAAAATTGCCAAGAGAGTTGTTGTGTGTGTTTCATTCCATATAATGACCACGACCCTCAGTCATGAGGAAATACGACTAAAGAGAGATAGTAAAGACACGGAATCAAACATAGGCTTTTTTCAGCAAAAATAAACCCCCAAGGAGCGGATATGGAGGTTCGAAGATTGTATGAAAAAAAAATAAGATAAACGTTTTGCGCTAGTATTCATTAAAAAAAACCTTTAAAAAAACATGTGCTGTAAATAAGGTTTTTCTTTATAGTGATTAGAGTGGATACTGTCACGGTAAAGATATAAGGGGATTACATAAGCCATTATAAATCTCTACCGTTTATGTACATAAGCCACACCACAGTGGATTATAACTATACATGCAGGATACATTCACTATCTATATAAGTAGGAAGTAGATAACAAAAAACATAACAATGAGTTATAAAATTCTTTTGTTACCGAGTGACTTACAAACAATGTACTGCCAAAATTAATGGGCGTAGGAAGCTGAAATTTGGCATGTATACTCCTTAAGGAGTGTAAGAGACAAGTAAGAGAGAATTTCCGAAAATTCCCACGGGAACCAAGACCCAGGCCTAAACTAGTTAGGCCTTATAAGATCGTTCAGTACATCCGTCCTAGTCTGTCACAGCGGAATATCTTCTACGTTTATGGACTGATTTGCATGTAACTTGGTTCGAGGATACTTCACATATAGATCTCATTTTTAAAAATACAAAAAATTAAAATAACCCCTTTTTAAGGGTACCTATACATGTAAAGGGGGGTGAATTATTTTTGAGTGCACCTCCTTGTGTGGGGTATCGTTGAAAAGGACTATGAAAATAAGGTAGGGTTTCCATACAACACTTTTTTATCAGCTTTACCATTTGCGAGATATAGCCCGCGAAAGTCGTTTACACGGTGTCCCCACCCCTGTAATTTCTAAAGTCTTGGACCTATAAACTTCAAATCACTCACGTAAAGAACCAGGCGCGGAAAATCTTATTTAAAATTGTTTCGGGTATCCTGTGATGAATACTTTTAAAATTATAAATAAAATAAAAATATATACTTTTTCCAAAAGAACAGGTTTAGGTAGCCGACCTCGTGAGATACGGGAAAAGGCTAGGAGATGATGATGATGCAAGAAATGCAAAACAGCGTGGTGCCAAAAAAGACTACGGAACCCTACTTTATGCGTGGTCCGACACGCATTTGGCCGGTTTTTTATTCATACACTATTTTAATGAATAATTTTGATTTGGTGCTTTTAAGTGGAACATGTAAGTAGTTGCAATCGAAATCGGAGCTATTCAAATTGGCGCTGAGGGAATTACCTTAAAATTCGGTAAGTACACAGAACATTAACTTTTAGTACCAAAAATCGCAGCCCACCAGAAAGTAATTTTCATGTAGGCAAATGAAATACATGGGACACAGATTTTTTTATGAATGGAAAGCTCAAGTAAAATTTCAATAACAAACTGTTTTTAGTTTTTTTTTATTTTCACTCTTCTCAAGTTAAAAATACCCAGTCCTACTAAAATACCCCTATTTGGGTGAAATGGTCCCAGCATGAGTGGACTGATCACCCGTCAGGTGCTTGCGCTGGCGTCCCCAATAAGAAAATAAAAAAAATACTCCTATTACTATTAGTCAAGCTTAAAACAGTTGATACCTTGATACCGATGACCCCTCCAGGGCCCATCTGCACAAACTGTTTGAGGAACAAACGGTTCTTGTCGCGGGTGTAGACGCCCTTGCGCCGCCGCACGCGGTCGTGCGGCGCCGTGCCGATCTGGCCGGCAGCCGCGTCCGATTCCGTGTACTGCTCCACCTCATAGCAGTATGACGATGCTGGGATCATCACTTTACTGCAAGAGTTATGATCAAGTTTAGTTTGATGGAGTGGGTGTTTCTGATAACTGACTCTCTGTTTGGTCTAATGGTTGACTGGTAGGGAATGCCATGTGGCGTTAAGTCTGCCATTTGTACAGTCAGATGTAGAGAAACCTGACTCCCCTGAGATTAGGCTTCAGTGAGATAGGGGTTCAAGTTTCTCTGTATAATTTTTTGCAATAAATTTTAAATATTTTAAATAAGTAAATAAATTTAATTTCAGAGGTAAAGTCAAATGTCCAAGAAAATGTTCTACTTGAGTTTGCATAACAATCTGATGCTTGTACGGTAGTTTTAATAGATCACCACTAGTTCTGTTGAAGAAAAAGATTGTGAGGAAACATGCACACTACTTGACAGGTACAGTCAAACGTCAAAAATGGAGTCATACCTTAAAGATCGTATTGCCTTGCAGGCGCGCAGTCCTTCATTGTGTGCGTAACGTGCATATTACGGACGTATAATTACAATAAGAACATTACTCACACTAAGCTAATTATCATATTACCCACCCACACCTAGACACAACTCTGCTGCGTGCTCACTGCTCATGCTGCCTACGTGCTGCCATCTATCAAATTCACGGTATACTAAGTATTAAGAATTATGACACCATCGAGTCTGAGACAGAAGTATAATATACAATACGTATAGTTTATTGTAAAGCAAACTAATAATGGTGAGTATAGCGACACGCAACCAATTGTTAATTTCACCACAAGTTAATGCATCTGCTAGTCTAATTGGTAGTCGGATAGACTGCAGTTAATATAGGTCCAAGTTCGAGTTGTCACAGTCCGAAATGTAATTTTCATATTATACCCAATTCTTAAGTTTAGAGTAATTTTATATAATGCAAGTAATGTGGTTTATATATATTTGTTATAAAATAAAAATGCACAATAATCATAATAGCTATTTATTCGTGTAAATATATAGGTTTATTATACTTATGTATAATTTATTATTATAAACTTCTGTGCAAATTAAAATTTATATTTTAATCTATTCCCTACCTAATTACAAAATAAAAACCCTAAAATGAACTTAAAAAATAAGCATCTGCAGTAAGCTAAGTATCTGTTTATTTATTTTACTTATTACGAAATTTTACCTTCGCTCTTTGTTAGTAAATATTGAGGTTATAGCTTAAGTATTCGTTTTCATTACGAAAAAGAAGATTGAAACTATACCTCAACATTTAACAATTTATATAGAATATGTTTTTTTTATACGAAACATAACCTCGTATTCTTTATACAAAAATAAGTAATAAGTATAAAAATAATTTAAATAATGTTATACGAGTAATATACGTTAATAAAACCTGATTTGATATTACCTAATAATAGAAAGAAGATAATTGGAATATACCTACTTAATTAATGATCTCACTAATTCATTTTGAACACCAATCACTAACTCACTATTTTGCATAGGTCCCGTTATTGTTTTTCTACACACATTTCAATCACAATAAAGCTGTTCTAAACTTTCATACAGTGAGAAACTGATTCTTCCTTGCTTGCCTCCTATACACCATCAGGCCCCATAGATTTTCTATGGTGTTGAGGTCAGGAGACTGCGCTGGCCAAGGATGATATTTATTTCGGGAAGCGAAATAAATTATCCAGTTTTTTGAAGCTTGAAGTGCACGACGAACAGTAGATAAACATCAAATAGATCAGCAAAACGCCTGGTAGGTAAAACCATAGCCTTCATATTCTTCCAACATTATCGTTGCTGCTGCTCAGAGATAATAGTCGGTCTTCTGCTTTGCTGCAAGGCTGCGTCAGCAAATCGCTAAGCCCAACGTGTCCTCCACTAAAACAATATTATAATATTTAATTACTTAATATTTTTTATTTAATTTTAAGGCTATCACTTTTGCAAAGCAAAATCATTTATTATATGTCAATACATTAAAACATTATATATTATGACTTTATGTTCGATCACAAAACATAACATACCTACACATAGTAATTATCAAAGCTATTTATTAATTTAAAAATACTTACTCTATCCAGTTACTTTCATTAGGAATTGAGGTTATTTTGCTGCCACTATTATGCAAAGCAATACTATATGAATTTCGCTTTGTTTCCATAATATTTTTATAGGTCTGAATTGTCAAGTGTTGGTAAGGTATACTCCACAAATAGATAAATAGGTATCACTAGAAAATAAGTGAATTTGTCTTCATCACAGTTTGCAACTAAAACGGTAATAAATATCTGTCTTTTTTTCATTCACCGTCAAATATTCATTTTTATTGCTGCTCCATACGAATGTGGTCGCAACTTCAAAGGAAAAAACTTATTTATGAAACGGGGTAGCGTTTTTGATGGCCGATTATTTCCATCTTATTCATACCTGCTGTTCCTCGCATAAGTGCATCACTATCAGTAGTACCTCCGTTTTGACATTAGTGTCGGACACTTTTTATATGGGAGTCCCGTCTCTTTGGAACTATACGGAAACATCGTAGTCAGTCGACATTAGACACACATTAGAATTTAAGAGAAACAACACATAATCATAAGGTCTTAAGTGCAATTACTGCTTTAATCAATTAGTATGAGAAATTCTGACTGCAGAATTGGATGTAGCTGTACATAACAGTAGTGTTTGTTTGTGACTTGAGAAAAAATTACACCAGTAGTGTTATCTATGATACACAAGTATATATATAAGACTAGCTTGTGCCCGCGACTTCGTCTGCACACAATTTACTATTGTTAATATCTCGATTCAAAGCAGCAGCATGTAAAGATTAAACCTATGCTAGATTAAATTTAGACCTTAACTAATACAACTGTGAAAACAGCATCAAATTTAGTCCAGTAGTTTTTGCGTGACAGACAAAATTACAAAAAATATTGTTTTGGCTTCTATTTCCACTATAAACTATGAAGACCCCTCATATTCCTTTAAATATTTACTATGTACATACACAGACCATACAGTTTTGATATTTTGTATAGATAGATTTACAATGTATGAAAATTATAAAGGCATTATCATTTTCATAAAAGTTATTGAGTTCATTATGACTTTTGGAAAAGTCTAATTAGACTTGTTTAAAACTGTATTGTAGTGGACAACTAAAAAAATATCTTTATTATTAAAAAAAATCTTTTATATGCACTGGATGCATGCCAGAAATTTTTTTTATATTTTCTCAAAAGAAAATAATAATTTATTCAAGAATATTTCACATTATGTTTATGGCCACTTGTTAGCACCATATCAATTTAGATATGCATGTGTTATAAACACAAAATTATTGGGGGCATCAGATAAGCATTCTTAGCTCAGTAGCTTGCAGTACATAAGTACTATGAAAGTATTATGAAAATCAAATAAGAAAACCCACATAAAATTTAATTCATTCAATAATGGTGATGTTGCCTTCTGAAATAGTGGTAAAATAAAATGTCATTAGATAGCAACAAGGTTCCAGGTTCATAAGAGAATTAGATAAAAGCACTAACCTGCCAGGAGGTTGCTTTTGAGCGGTGACAGAGAGCACATGGGCCTCCTTCCACAGGTCTCCCTCCAGGCAGGCCTCCACTGTCTCCCCCACAAAGTACCTCTCCCTCACAAAGTTAAACACATCTTCTGACATCTCAGCAAACGAACTTCTCTTTGTCTGAGCTGCCAAGAACAATATTGGTATGCGGAGTTCCATTGGAAAGTCTTTGAGCGACCTCCGGGCAGCCTGCTCACTCTCCAGAGCCTCTGCATATGTCAAGTTGTTCTTGCCAGTCATCTCACATGTCCAAACCATGGAATTAACCAGTATAATCCTCTCACAGTACTCCCTGCAAACAAATTGTAACAAATGTAAACAAAACTGACTAAAAAAATCGTTACGCGGGACGTCGTCATTGTAAAACATGGTGTCACACTCGCCTAGTTACGCTGTCTACCGCGCGGTTGCACTGACAACGGTTCTTCTTGAGATATCTACACTTTTTATCACAAAGCCGCGAAAATTGCGCGAAACTAGATTATAACTAATTACTCACTCATAGTCCTTGAAAATCTCGTCGGTGATCTCACAGTGGAAAACCTCATCGTCGTCCCGGAGGTACTCCGACGCCGTCGATTTCTCAAAGGCTTTCCTTTTCAATAGAGGCATGTTGAGAGTTCGCGGGTCACTTCGGTGGGAACACGATTTCCAGTTCAATATACGAAAACACTTTTGTTGTATTATACTTTACTTTGCACAGCGCATAGAACACTTCGCATTTTAGGATAAAACATTTGGAAATTCGTCACATTTGTTAAGATTAATACAATAGAAAATTGTTGCGTGGTTTCGGTTGACAAGCCAAAAAACGGCGCGCTGCGCTTCTTTCCACAGCAGAAAACATATGAACACGGTGTGCTACATTCTTGTTACTACCAAAATGGTAGAAATGTTTATTTGCTTTAAATTAGATGAAAATATATTAAGAGGCACTTTCTCAAGTTTTATTTATATTTTAAGCCAATTAACTTAATGCTACCAACTACTAGCATAGCATAGCACTTCGAAAGAATCATTGCAGAGAAGAAACACGATACTATTTATATCAATAAATCAATCAAAGATTATTTGCATGAATAAAAAGTTTTTAAAGTTTATTCCAGGGCTTGAAACCGGTTAATAAAAAACCTAAAAAATAAGTGTTTTGACCTGGTTACGCAGTAACGCTCGGGCCATTACGATCGGAGTGAAAACCCTTTTGAATCGGTCTCGCGAGCGGAAATTACCTGGTTAATCCCGCGCGGGCGAGTGACAAGGACGGTTTTATCTCACTTACGCATTTGCAAGTCTCAACGTGTAGATTGGTTAGATTTATATCGAGCGAAAGTGAGAAATAATCATAGTTAGAGCGAGATAGAACACGATCGTCGAAAAGAGCGAAATGTTTTGGGTCTTTCCGGTATTTTGAACAGGAACTGAAATGATATCGCGCTTTGAACATAACCAGAAATAATCTATGGTTTTGCTCAACCGTAACTGATTTAAAACGCTCTTTTTTTAAATGTATGGCGCATCGAGTGAGCTGGTTTAGAATTTTAACCAGGTTAGCAAGCCCTGGTTTATTCAATAGGGTATTTTACACTATGTAAGAAAAAATATAAAAATGTTTGTTCATAATAGATTTCGAAAAAAAGTAAACAAGAAACGTCGATATTTATTCATAAAATTGCAATTTTAATTTTATAATTCCATTTTAAAAATCGTCTTTTCTAATCTGTTTTTCAAATGTCTAAAACGCCATTCGCCATGTTGGATCCCGCCGTGACGTCATTCCGATAGTAAACAATCTACTGAAAATAAGTTGTGCGCTGTCATTTTGATAAATTTACGAGTTATTGACACGTTTGTAGACTTCTAGCCGTTATTTCACTATGGAAGACGGTTTTGTGAAAGCAGAAAGTACAAATCTGCCAATGGTTAATACTTTAAGTATTTCTCATTTTTACATCACTTGGCACTTGAATCCATAATTTTTGTGGCGTTTTTACACTTGTATTTTTGCATTCAGGCACAAGACACCAATGATAACTCATTATTTTCACGAATCTTATTACTTGGTCTTTCGCAGTCGTATTGTTTACTAACCGAGTGACGTCACGAGATAAAAAAGCATGGCGACTAGCGGTTCCGCGCGAAAATTCAAAATCATAAATAAAAAACAGATTTTAAGGCGATTTTCGGTTTAAAAAAAAAATAACAAAATTTCTACTAGTTCATTACGATCTCAGGATTAATTTAAAACAGTTTTTAAAAAATGGTGTAATACCCTATTAGGCCGGTCGACAAGTCGCAAAAAGTGGACTTTCGTAGAAAAAGGTCGGAATTTAATGAAACTTGAACATGTTATTCAGGGATGGTTAATTAACATTTTGTCAAGTTTTGGACATCGAGGACCCTGTGCAAAAAGAGGAGGGGGGAAAAACTGTAAAAATTTCGACCTTTTGTCAGTTTTTCGTCAATATTTTTTTTTCTTACATCCTAATTAAGTACCCACAAGACCTGGATCGGGAAACTCAAGAATAAACAGGAAGAAACCAAAACCAGGAAAGATATATTAACGCTAGCAACAGAATTTTATAAAGAGCTATACAGAAACCCAACAGAACATAACATAAACAATGTAACACTGATAAGCTGCACTAACGCAGAACATGACCGAGTAGATCCAATAGACAGGAAAGAAATAGTTACCCACATTGATAAACTAAAATCGGAAAAAAGTCCTGGCCCAGACGGCATAAGTAATGAAGTATTAAAAACGGCAGCACCTATCTTAGTACCATATTTAGAACAACTATTCAACAAAGTCCTAGAAACTGGAAGAGTCCCAAAACAATGGTGTATTTCAGATATTATACTTCTGTACAAGAAAGGTGACCCAGCCGACATTGGTAACTATAGACCAATAAGTCTAATGTCTAGCGTATACAAACTTTTTGCATCCTTATTACTGAGCCGTATTTCATCAAAAATAGACAGCAACCAACCAATCGAACAAGCAGGCTTCCGTTCAGGTTTTTCCACGATGGACCACATACACACTCTGGAACAAGTACTTGAGAAACATAAAGAATTTAAACATCCTCTCTACGTGGGTTTTATCGACTATGCAAAAGCTTTCGATAGCATTTCACATAACTCTATTTGGAAAGCACTAGTCTCATACGGAATAAACAAAACTTATGTAAACATTATAAAAAACATATACCTTCAAAGCATAAGTAAAGTAAGACTCGAAAGAAAAGGAGAAGCTATACCGATTGAAAGAGGCGTCAGACAGGGTGACCCTCTGTCACCTAAACTGTTCATTGCTGTGCTGGAGGAAGTATTCAAGGAAATAAATTGGGAAAACAAAGGAATAATGATAAGAGGTCACCATCTAAGCCACCTCAGATTTGCAGATGACATTGTAGTGCTTGCCAAATCAGCATCTGAGCTAGAAACAATGTTAGAATCCTTAGACAAAGAAAGCAGAAAAATAGGCCTACACATGAACCCTAACAAAACAAAAATAATGACAAACCACGTCAGGAAAGAAATACGGGTATCAGGCAACCCTATTGAATACACAAATGAATACATCTACCTTGGGAAGCGGATGTCTTTCAGCAAAACAAACAACGAGGAAGAAGTAGACAGGAGAATCAACATCTCTTGGAAAAAATTTTGGGCTCAGAAAGAAATATTGAAAGGTAACTACCATCTAAAGCTGAAGAAAATAATAATGGATACTTGTATTCTACCATGCTTGACATATGGAAGCCAAACTTGGACTTACACCAAAAGAATTAAAACTAAATTAGCGACCTGTCAACGCTCCATGGAAAGAAGCATCTTAAAACTAAAGAGATTACATAAAACCAGAAATGAAGAACTAAGAAGGAGAACTAACATAACTGACGCTCTTCAACATGCTCTGCGTCAAAAGTGGAGGTGGGCAGGCCACATTGCAAGGTCAAAAGATAAAAGGTGGACACTGGAGACAACAAAATGGGCAGGACCAGAAAGCGAAAGACCGCAAGGAAGACCGACCCAACGATGGGTCGACGACATCATAAAGATCGCAGGGACAGGATGGATTGGAGTTGCCCAGGACAGAGAAAGATGGAGGGAGATGGAGGAGGAGGCTTCCACCCAATAAGGGATCCATAAAAACAAAAATTCAAATTTATACCTTAATATTGTAAAAATCAAACACTGTAAATGGAAATAAAGAAGCTTATTATTATTATTATTACATCCTAATGCAAAAGCATCCCAGTGCTTTTTTGTAGAGCGTTAAATATCTCACAATTTTGACTAAACAAACTTATCTTTAAGTCAAATATCAAATATGGTTGGAATGAAATTACAAAAATAAGCTTTTGAAAATTGGGGTTGGGTAGGAAAGGGGGGGTGGGGGTGGGGGTTCAAATATTGGTTATTGTGACAAGGGACCATAGTAGAAACAACACTTTATCATTATTCTGATATGGGTAACCGAAGAAAAAAGGTGGAATTCTGCATATTCGCCATTTATAGCGAATTTTGAAAATTGACTTTTCTTTCGTAGCGCCATATCTCGGTAACGAATTGACTTACAAATAAGTTTGCCTAGTGAAAATTGAGGGAAATTTAACGCTATAAAAAAAGTACTGGAATGCTTTTGCAGTAGGATGTAAGGAAAAAAATATATTGACGAAAGGTCGAATTTTTTTTCAGTTTTTCCCCCCTCCTCTTTTTGCACAGATTCCTCGAGGTCCAAAACTTGAAGAAATGTTAATTAACCAACCCTGAACAACATCTTCAAGTTTCATTAAATTCCGACCTTTTTCTATCTGAAACTACCTGTCGACTGGGCTAAATACAGGTCTTTAAAAATATAACAGTCATGTATTCAGCCTGTTTATTGTTTTAGTTTGGATGTGAGTTTGTGAAAATGTGTGTTACTCAATCACGGAAAATGTACTGGACAGATTTTGATGTTTCAAAGTTAAAGTCAAAGTCAATTATTTTTAAAATAGCACTTATAAATCGACATGGAATAATACATGACTGTTTGGTACAGGGGTAGAACAATACTGGGAATAGCACCATAAGTGTAGGTATGTGCATTTAACCTCGAAATTCCCACGGGAGCGATTTCCCAGGGCTCAGCTAATACAAAATATATGTCGGATTACAACATCAGAATCATCAGATCATCATGGGTTCAGGGGGGCCGAGCTCAGAAATGGATGACCAGAGCGGTAAACACAGTACAGGTACTTTAACAATGGGTTCAGATTAAATTAACTGTCAGGATGAGGGTATTTCCAAAATAACACGCACAGCTTATAATAGACAGGGTAGACAACTCCTACTTCAAGTCACAGCCCAAAGCATCCAGGGATTCATCGGATATTAACGGATAAGGAAATCATCTAGCACTAACCTCTCATTTTGGCCCACGTGTCACGGCTAGGGTCCAACCCTAACCTACCCACGGCAAGGATTCGTGCCCCACCACGCACGGATCAATCCATTTTAACCAGTGAGTTCTACTGAATGGTCTTCCGTGCTAACTAGCCAAACACAGTTTAACCATCAAAACTGTCCAACAACGAAGATCTCCAATATCTCGTTGATAACACCAACACTAATAATCACATCGTTACATGAACTAAGTAACACTATTTTATCACTGACTACATAGAATTCAACACAACCGGACGACACGTCCGCACCGCACCGCGCCACAAATAAGACTGCTCCGCTATAATGTCATAACGATCGCACGTTAGCTTGACACAAGTGACAGTGTCACTTTGACACATTTCCGACGAGTTGAGTCGAACAACTGTTTTAAACCATTGATTAACTAACAAAATAAACCACAGTTAATTTAACTAAGGTAAACGCTCCGGCATATATAAAAAGAAAATTCAGTTAAAAAAAAAGAAAGATAATAGAAGTTACATAATTAAAGTATTTTGAAAAACCATGCATAAATACACTGCATATGAACCATGAAACCATTTACTTCCTTTTTTGGACAGGTATAATTTTGTATGAGTTGAGTGGTAGTATTTACAAAAATGCATGCAACCCTCAATAATTCTGCATTCCGTACTATGTAAAATTATAATTTCTGTTTTGAATGCATCGTTTTTTCAAAAAAATGTATTGAATGTCATTGTCAAACAAACAAACAGCAATCTACTGTCAACAAAAGTTGGATTGGAATCAAAAGCACTGTGTTGTGCTTATTTCAATGTTTTATTTTTAATAAAATAACATCAATGAGATAACTTTTGCTGTAATAAATATATCCATTAATCTGAATATCTGGTAGTTAAGTTATTGATTATGCCGAAGGAACAATATCGCGAGACTTACGTGGGAAGAAAGATGTAAGTTAGGTTATGTTTACATCTTCTTAACAGTATTTCGCTTCAGAGTTTTCACGATAAATAAATGTATAAATACTTAATTTGACTTAACTCTGGATAGTCCAGAAATTCTGAATCAGGATACACACCAATGAATTTATATTATTCAGTAGATTAAATAAAATTAAATATATACGGACAAATCACACAGATTGAGTTAACCCCAAAGTAAGTTCGGGACTTGTGTTATGGGATACTTACTCAACGATACTATATTTTATGACAAATACATATATAGATAAACATCCAAGACCCAGGCCAATCTGAAAAAGATCATTTTCCATCTTGACCTGACCGGGGATCGAACCCGGGACCTCCGGTGTGGCAGTCTGGCGTGATAACCGTTAGGCCACACAGGTCGTCAAGTAGATGTAGATAAGATGAATTATTAAACAGCTGTTTAATATATTTTTTCTCCTTAGATCCCATGTTACATTCAATGTGGACAGTGCGTCGGAGATTCAAAGAGCAGCCCACATTCAAGTGATCACGAAGAACCTGTATGCGCAGGATGGCCAGAGAATACCAGCCACCCATGGAGTACTTGACCGGCGAATGGTAAGACTTACTTGTTTATTTTTTAATGCTTAAATGCACCGTTATAATAAAGAGCTCAGATCGAAGCCTGAATTGTCAGGGAGTATTGAGTGAGTGAGCAAACATCAGTACAAAATTGAGATATGAAATAAAAAAGCAGTTACATAAAAATATAAAGAAAAAAAAACTAACATTTTTAACATATCTTTATAATGTTATAGATAGATAGTTGATATATTTATTAGCACATAGCTAAGAGATAGCCACATTTGTTGCAGGGCACAAACCAGAAAGATGCCAACTGTGAAACGTGTGGATTGGGGCTGGCGGAGTGTGTTGGACATTACGGCTACATCGAGCTGGCCCTGCCGGTGTTCCATGTGGGCTACTTCCGGTCCATCATCACCATACTGCAGACTATTTGCAAGGTTTGTACTTGATAAAATTTTTACAAATTTAAAATCATGAGTGATCTTTGTGGATAAAAAAGTAACTCAAAAACATAAATTAACCTAGAAAACACTTTCGTTTTGGGCTGTGATCTGAAATCAACCCTGAACTTTAAAAACTTACCATAGTCAAAAGACCTAAACCTAAACCTATCAAAGTCTTGTAAAATAAAAAAGCTATATCAGGTTGCGATTGTTTCTATTAAAAGTGATATATTTTCTTGACTTTTTATTTAGGAATGTGCGAAAGTGATGCTGCCAGAACACCTGAAGCGCTCATTTCGGCGCAAGTTCTTAAATCCTGAACTATCATACCTGTACAAGAAGACCCTCAGGGCTCAAGTTCTGAAGAAAGCTCATACCTTCTCCAAGTGTCCATCCTGCGAGGCCCTCAATGGCATGGTGAAAAAAAGCCCGGCAGGCATTCTGAAGATTATACACGATAAGTACAGGAACAAGAAGGCATCGGACCCAATTGTTTTGCGGGTACTCAAAGATTTCAATCAGGCCAAGGAATCTAATAAGGAGTTGGCGACGATGATGCAGAGCGGCCTTATTGTAGAACTAAACCCTTTGACAGTAAGTATTTTTTTTATGTATTACAGTCAGTCCAGATATTTTTTAATAATCCTAACTAATATTATAAATGTGAAAGTGAGTTTATTTATTTGTTTGTTCCCTCTTCACGCTATATCTACTGAATCAATTTTTCTGAAATTTCGCATACACATAGAAGTACAGAGAGAAGTTAGAAGGACATAGGGTACCTTTCATCCTGGGAAAAAGCACTGTTCCCGTGGACAATTCACTTGTGCAAAGCTGTGCGAAAATCTAGTAAAATAATAAATTGTATATTTTTGTTCTCTGCCACAACATAATTCCAAATGTTATAGCTAACACAGTATTAAAATCAACTTATTAATTAGGTAACTAAAATTGGGAAATAATAGTAATAGCAGACTATAAAGTTAAGCCCCTTCAGATACAGCCTTACCCGATACACATTTCTGGTTACTAGTTACTACAGTCACAACTGACCTCCAAAACAACTATACTATTGAAAAACCCAGATCTGACTATCCTTCAAATAAAATATATTTTTTAGGTGTTGAGCCTATTCCGTCGCATCCCAGAAGAAGACATACCACTGTTGGGCATGAACATCAAGCAGTGCCGTCCCGAAGACCTGATCCTCACGCGGCTGCCCGTGCCTCCTCTCTGCATCAGACCTAGCGTGGTGTCGGAGATCAAGGCCGGCACGTAAGTATATCTTTGTCTATTTATGATATTATTAATTTAAATGAAAATTAAAACGTCTGAATTCCAATATTCACATTTTTTTTAACTAGCCTGGCATTTTTTGTTTTTTCTACAAATTTTTATGCTTATTTGAAATTGTAGGTTACGTCAATTTTGAGCTGTATCTTTTATGTAGGTATTCAATCAATTATGTTAATGTGTATTATGTTATTCATTTACGAATAATTCACCAGCAATGAAGACGACTTAACGATGAAGCAGTCAGAAATACTCTTGATCAATGACGTCATCGGCCGCCATATTGCCAGCGGCGGCAAGACCGAGCTGGTGGTGCAAGAAGACTGGGACTACTTGCAGCTCCACGTGGCTCTGTATATCAACAGCGAGATGTCTGGCATCCCGCTCTCTATGCAGGTGAGTGAGCGAGACAACAAGAGCGAGCTGGTGGTGCAAGAAGACTGGGACTACTTGCAGCTCCACGTGGCTCTGTATATCAACAGCGAGATGTCTGGCATCCCGCTCTCTATGCAGGTGAGTGAGCGAGACAACAAGAGCGAGCTGGTGGTGCAAGAAGACTGGGACTACTTGCAGCTCCACGTGGCTCTGTATATCAACAGCGAGATGTCTGGCATCCCGCTCTCTATGCAGGTGAGTGAGCGAGACAACAAGACCGAGCTGGTGGTGCAAGAAGACTGGGACTACTTGCAGCTCCACGTGGCTCTGTATATCAACAGCGAGATGTCTGGCATCCCGCTCTCTATGCAGGTGAGTGAGCGAGACAACAAGAAGACTGGGACTACTTGCAGCTGCACGTGGCTCTGTATATCAACAGCGAGATGTCTGGCATCCCGCTCTCTATGCAGGTGAGTGAGCGAGACAACAAGAAGACTGGGACTACTTGCAGCTGCACGTGGCTCTGTATATCAACAGCGAGATGTCTGGCATCCCGCTCTCTATGCAGGTGAGTGAGCGAGACAACAAGAAGACTGGGACTACTTGCAGCTGCACGTGGCTCTGTATATCAACAGCGAGATGTCTGGCATCCCGCTCTCTATGCAGGTGAGTGAGCGAGACAACAAGAGCGAGCTGGTGGTGCAAGAAGACTGGGACTACTTGCAGCTGCACGTGGCTCTGTATATCAACAGCGATATGTCTGGCATCCCGCTCTCTATGCAGGTGAGTGAGCGAGACAACAAGAAGACTGGGACTACTTGCAGCTGCACGTGGCTCTGTATATCAACAGCGAGATGTCTGGCATCCCGCTCTCTATGCAGGTGAGTGAGCGAGACAACAAGAGCGAGCTGGTGGTGCAAGAAGACTGGGACTACTTGCAGCTGCACGTGGCTCTGTATATCAACAGCGATATGTCTGGCATCCCGCTCTCTATGCAGGTGAGTGAGCGAGACAACAAGAAGACTGGGACTACTTGCAGCTGCACGTGGCTCTGTATATCAACAGCGAGATGTCTGGCATCCCGCTCTCTATGCAGGTGAGTGAGCGAGACAACAAGAGCGAGCTGGTGGTGCAAGAAGACTGGGACTACTTGCAGCTGCACGTGGCTCTGTATATCAACAGCGATATGTCTGGCATCCCGCTCTCTCTGCAGGTGAGTGAGCGAGACAACAAGAAGACTGGGACTACTTGCAGCTGCACGTGGCTCTGTATATCAACAGCGAGATGTCTGGCATCCCGCTCTCTATGCAGGTGAGTGAGCGAGACAACAAGAGCGAGCTGGTGGTGCAAGAAGACTGGGACTACTTGCAGCTCCACGTGGCTCTGTATATCAACAGCGAGATGTCTGGCATCCCGCTCTCTAAGCAGGTGCGTGAGCGAGACAACAAGAGCGAGCTGGTGGTGCAAGAAGACTGGGACTACTTGCAGCTGCACGTGGCTCTGTATATCAACAGCGAGATGTCTGGCATCCCGCTCTCTATGCAGGTGAGTGAGCGAGACAACAAGAGCGAGCTGGTGGTGCAAGAAGACTGGGACTACTTGCAGCTGCACGTGGCTCTGTATATCAACAGCGAGATGTCTGGCATCCCGCTCTCTATGCAGGTGAGTGAGCGAGACAACAAGAGCGAGCTGGTGGTGCAAGAAGACTGGGACTACTTGCAGCTGCACGTGGCTCTGTATATCAACAGCGAGATGTCTGGCATCCCGCTCTCTATGCAGGTGAGTGAGCGAGACAACAAGAGCGAGCTGGTGGTGCAAGAAGACTGGGACTACTTGCAGCTGCACGTGGCTCTGTATATCAACAGCGAGATGTCTGGCATCCCGCTCTCTATGCAGGTGAGTGAGCGAGACAACAAGAGCGAGCTGGTGGTGCAAGAAGACTGGGACTACTTGCAGCTGCACGTGGCTCTGTATATCAACAGCGAGATGTCTGGCGTCCCGCTCTCTATGCAGGTGAGCGAGTAAGACAACAAGAGCGCTGGTGGTGCAAGAAGACTGGATATAAGCAATTAGTACGGGCACGGGATTAATAGGAGTTGTGCATCCCGCACTCGCCTTAACATTGGACTCCTGTTGAGTTGTAACCATAGTCGGCAATCCCGACATAATAGCACGTGAGTGACCCGTATCTAATCAACATACTGAGTGACAGACAACGCACAGCCAAAACTACTGGGCGTAAGAAGCTGAAATTTGGCATGTAGGTTCCTTAGGGAGTGTAGGAGAGCACTAAGACAGGATTTCCCGAAATTTCCACGGGAACAAAGTCCCAGGCCCATATTAGTATCAATAAATAAAGGAAATCTTTAATATGAGCAGACGTCCTGCTTATCAATTCTCACACACACAATTATTAGTTACGCCCCGAGGCTTGGCCCGCCTTTGCGCTCATTTTTTGTATTTTATTTTGTCTCTTTTTGTTCTTTTGTAAATGGTGCAATAAAGTGTTGATCTATCTATCTATCTATCTTGGCATCCGTGAGTATTCTGGGATAAAAAGTGATAAATAGGCGTCGCGTATCCTATAGTCTTCTTTCTTATCGAGTGTCTTATTACTAACACTTTGGTTAAAACCAAAGGGGTTTGGTTAAAACCAAAGGGCTTTGGTTAAAACCAAAGGGCTTTGGTTAAAACCAAAGGGCTTTGGTTAAAACCAAAGGGCTTTGGTTAAAACCAAAGTCCTCGACTTTGAAATCCAACGACGCGCTGAGCTCGACACCAAGCGCGATGAGTTAAAAGCCCGACCACCTGTGCTCACTCAATAGAATTATATAAACGGTGTGCTCATATGCCCGCAGTGTGCGAAGATCTTCTCTAATAAGATTGGCTACATAAGCCACATGAGAGCTCACGAGAGAGCCCTCAATTCTTGAAGTGGTCGCCATGACCGAAATCGGTCGGACACATCATCATCATCATCACTAACACTGGTGTCAAATTTAATTTATGTCGCCTAAAGCCTGACATGACTTTTACAATTACCGCCATCTAGTGGCAGTAGCCGTATACACACTAGTAAACTAAATAGTCAGCCAATGTGCAGGTTTTTCCTTAACCAGAAGCAAGTGGTGGTCGATGAGAAAACTACCATACATGAGTCAGATTGGTCTACAAACTAAAATTTTGATCCTATAGTCGGCGATCCCGACATAATAGCACGTGAGTGACCCGTTTTTAATTTAATATAACATGTTTTTCAGCCGAAGAAGCCTGGCCGCGGGCTGGTGCAGCGTCTCAAGGGCAAGCAGGGCCGGTTCCGCGGGAACCTGTCCGGGAAGCGCGTGGACTTCTCCAGCAGGACCGTCATCTCGCCGGACCCCAACCTGCAGATACAGGAGGTCTGGCCAAGGGATATTGATTCTTATCTAGTTGTCTCTAAATGCTAGTAGTTTGTAGCTTTCAGGTTTATAATATAACTAGCTTTTGCCCGTGGTTTCGACCGCGTGAATTTCCCACGGAAAGAGTGCTTTTTCCCGGAATGAAAGGTACCTTATGTCCTTCTCAATATTTTTATGTGTAAGCGAAATTTAAGGAAGATTGGTTCAAAAGATAAAGCGTGAAGAGGTGACAAACAAATAAACAAACAAACTCACTTTCGCATTTATAATATTAGTTAGGATAGGATTTTTTTTTTGGGTGAAATGGTCCCAGCATAAGTGGACTGATCACCCGTCTGGTGCTCATGCTGGCGTCCCATATCCTAATCCTAATCCTAACTAATATTATAAAAGCGAAAGTGAGTTTGTTTGTTTGTTTGTTTGTTTGTTGGTTTGTTTGTTACCTCTTCACGCTTCATGTACTGAACCAATCTTCCTGAAATTTTGCATACACATAGTTAGAAGTACGGAGATGGACATAGGGTACCTTTCATCCCGGGAAAAAGCACTGATCCCGTGGGAAGAGAAATTCACGCGGCCGCGGGCAAAAGCTAGTAGTAAATAAAAAATAGTAGGATAGGATTTAAAAAGAATTATCTTTTATTTCATCAAATGGTCCTTCGAGCCGGATCACTGAGAACTATTTTCTATCTTTGTGCAGGTCGGCGTGCCAGTCCACGTGGCCAAGATCCTGACATACCCTGAGCAGGTGTTCCCGGCCAACCTCCAATGGCTGAGGAAGTTAGTTTGTAACGGACCTGACGTCCATCCTGGAGCCAACTATGTGCAGCAAAAAGGGTTACAGCACAAGAAGTATCTTAAATACGGGAACAGGGAGAAGATTGCGCAGGAGTTGAAGGTTAGTGGTCATGACTTGACTTTTGGTCCTAAGGCCCCCAGTGCTTCCCCATTGGTTAGTCTTATACACACTGAATTTTGATCGGTTTTGAAAAAAAATTACAATAAATTCATTCATTTATCCAAGTGTACAACGTAAAACAAAAAGGTACAAATATGATTTTCGTTCGAGAACACGTAGTTACGCCCAACTTATCACAGTGCCGTCTGAACTTGATGAACTCGAATAGTAGGCATGCGCTCTCACGTTTTTGCATTCGAGTTTTAGTCATCATTTTTTGTTTGTGATTTTTTATTTTGACCAGCTAATTGGGACCAATGAAAACTCACCGTGTATGGTGCGGTGGTGGCCCTAGAAAGTGGCGGTTAAGCAACTTTGTCAATGGTCGGTCGGGATGGGTGACCAAAACTTACAACCAACGATAAGTTTAGTCATTGGTTCCATTTGTATATGCAGTTGTTAAAACACACGTTTAAAATCGCGGGAAAACGTTCAAAAGGCGAAGTCATCTTTATTATCCCACCGCTGCCACCATGTCGTCAATGAAAGGCAAGTTAGACCAAGACTGATTTTATTCGTAGTACATTACGTACGTAACGTAGTACGCACGTACGTAGTAGTACATTATTTTTGTAGCTAGTAGGTCCCACTGCTGGGCTAAAGCCTCCCCTTATCTCTCCAACTACTTCTATCGCTCGCTAGCTGCTGCCACCGCCTATCAAAGGCCGACAATTCGTCAGACCACCTCAGATTTACTTACATATCCTACTAATATTATAAATGCGAAAGTTTGGATGTAAGTTTGTGAGGATGTTTGTTACTCAATCACGCAAAATCTACTGGACGGATTTGGATGAAATTTGGTGTACGGGTAGAAAAATACCGGGAATAGCACATAGGGTACTTTTTTTCTAGAAATTCCCACGGGAGCGAAGCCTCGGGGCGCAGCTAGTAACACATAGTATTTGTTCTAGTGTGGTGACATAGTGGAGCGCCACCTGGTGGACGGCGACGTAGTTCTGTTCAACAGACAGCCGTCGCTGCACAAGCTGTCCATCATGTGTCACCGGGCCCGCGTGCAACCGCAGAGGACCTTCAGGTAGACCCTTCATCATCACCCTTGTTCCAGTGTGTGACATAGTGGAGCGCCACCTGGTGGACGGCGACGTAGTTCTGTTCAACAGACAGCCGTCGCTGCACAAGCTGTCCATCATGTGTCACCGGGCCCGGGTGCAGCCGCAGAGGACCTTCAGGTAGACCCTTCATCATCACCCTTGTTCCAGTGTGTGACATAGTGGAGCGCCACCTGGTGGACGGCGACGTAGTTCTGTTCAACAGACAGCCGTCGCTGCACAAGCTGTCCATCATGTGTCACCGGGCCCGGTGCAGCCGCAGAGGACCTTCAGGTAGACCCTTCATCATCACCCTTGTTCCAGTGTGTGACATAGTGGAGCGCCACCTGGTGGACGGCGACGTAGTTCTGTTCAACAGACAGCCGTCGCTGCACAAGCTGTCCATCATGTGTCACCGGGCCCGCGTGCAACCGCAGAGGACCTTCAGGTAGACCCTTCATCATCACCCTTGTTCCAGTGTGTGACATAGTGGAGCGCCACCTGGTGGACGGCGACGTAGTTCTGTTCAACAGACAGCCGTCGCTGCACAAGCTGTCCATCATGTGTCACCGGGCCCGGGTGCAGCCGCAGAGGACCTTCAGGTAGACCCTTCATCATCACCCTTGTTCCAGTGTGTGACATAGTGGAGCGCCACCTGGTGGACGGCGACGTAGTTCTGTTCAACAGACAGCCGTCGCTGCACAAGCTGTCCATCAAATCCCGTGGTCAGGAAGCTGATGTAGACATATTCCACTGTTCGTTGGAGAAATTCACAGACATGGCATTATTATGTGTATCAAAGCTATAATTTTTCTTTATGTTTTTAGCGATGTTGGAGTAGGTTAAGCCTGTAATGACACGCTGAAAAAATGAAATAAATAAAAATAAATAAATAAATTTGGTTTGAAATTTGGTCAAGTTTTTGCGTGATGCGGTTACAAACATACGGACAGACAAAATAGATCAAAATTCTACAAAAACTGGTTTTAGCTCAACGAACTAATATATCATAGAAAAATAACTCCCATACAATGATCGCTTTTAACTCGGTACCTTTACGCAAACAGATGAACTGCAATAATTATATGAACACACACATTCTCATCGACCATACTTCAACGCTGTTGGTCGTCTGTGTCGGCCGATTTGACGAATCAGGGGATTAGCTCGCACGCGCTCTGCGGCGATAATGGCGGCGATGTTAGAGGAACGAGGAATGGATGGTTTTATGTAACATTAGTCTAAAATAAGTAAACATGTATTTGATAACGTATTTATTTATATTATTCTCTAAAATATTTGTATTTGTAATATTTATTTTGAAGACCTTAGCAAACTTGTAAAGTGCATGTTAGTAATACAAATTATAGTGAATAAATAAATATGAAATATTACAATGAAAATAAATACAGTTTCTTAATACTGGTAGGAACAAAAATAGAGTCAGGTTTTTCATAATCTAAAAGACATATCTCAAAAAAGTACAAATTTCAAATATTGAATGCGTTCTTATATATTTTTTAAGTAACAATAGGGTCTTGGATAACCTGTTTTTTCATTTCAAAATCTTCTCATCCTAGCGTATTTCCTGTTCCGTCCTCAGTGGCAATGCTCGAGCCCGGGGTCCGCTACCATATCTTGGCGGTTTGACAATGTTACTGGTTTTTACACAGAGCGACTGTCGTCTGACCCCCGCAACCCAAAGAGTAGACCAGAAACAATCCTAGGACAGGTTTTAACGATATTAAGGCAGTGTTAATTAAGCTTGTATTCTTAGGTGTTCTTGCATGTAAAGTTACGCTTTACTTTACTTTATTTAAATCTTGGATACATATTGCATAACATTTTCCCCTAGTATTCAAAATGTTTTAAATAAAATATTAATATACTTACTTATGAAAGGTAATTCCGCTGTTCGTCATATCTGTGTGACTTCTACACCACTTTACGACACAAGATGGCATATTTTTGCTAATTAAACTTGCGAAATTACTCGATGATACGTACAATTGACACTTATGCGTTAGGTACAAGTACAACCGTTGAACTCGCTGCGCCACGGCGAACTGAGGCGAAGTGAGGTGGCTATTTTACGCCCCGCCCACCAAGGTTGCTATTGCGTGGAACCATTTTTTTGGCATTGTTATAGTTCTATGGTATATTAGTTCGTTGTTTTAGCTTCTATTGGCCCCTATAGATTTTTCCCGATATAAAGACCCCTCATAGATTTTTTCTTAAATATCTTCTATATACAGAAACAGATTTTTTCCCGATATAAAGACCCCTCATAGATTTTTTCTTAAATATCTTCTATATACAGAAACAGACCAGTTAAAGTTTTATATGTATTAATTGCAGGTTCAACGAGTGTGTGTGTACTCCATACAATGCCGACTTCGACGGTGACGAGATGAACATGCATCTACCTCAGACTGAGGAGGCGAGGGCGGAGGCGCTTATACTCATGGGGGTTAGTATAAATAAATAAATATATATGGTAAAATAACACAGATTGAGTTAGCCACAAAATTTGAGACTTATGTTATGAGAAACTAACTCAACGATACTATATTTTATAACATAAACATATATAGATAAACAACCAAAACCCAGGTCGATCAGGAAAAGATCATTTTCCATCTTGACCTGAGGATCGAACCCGGGACCTCCGGTGTGACAGTCCGGCGTGATAACCGGCGGAGGTTGTCAAAATATATAAATTATTTTGTTCGTCAATTTATACACAATTTTTTTTGTTTGTCATAGTAAAGTTTAAAAGTTTTTATGTGTTTATTTGATTGTCCACAGAACAAGTCGAACCTGGTGACGCCCCGCAACGGGGAGCTGCTGATCGCGGCCACGCAGGACTTCATCACGGGGGGGTACCTCCTCACGCAGAGGGACACTTTCCTCACTAGGGTATGAATCCTAATCCTAACTAATATTATAAATGCGAAAGTGAGTTTGTTAGTTGATTTGTTTGTTACCTCTTCATGTTTTATCTACTGTACCAATCTTCCTGAAATTTCGCATACACATAGCTGAAAGTACGGAGAAGGACATAGGGTACCTTTCATCCCGGGAAAAAGCACTGTTCCCGTGGGAAATTCACGCGGGCGAAAGCTAGTTCTACTATAAAATTTAGCGCTTATTACCAAGCTTATTTTATACAATAAGTTTTAACGCAAGGGTCATTTTGCTAACAGGGACATTAATTGGATATCCCTGGTCGACGTCTAATTTTATTTCAGACCGTATAGCAAAATGTCCGAATCGGACATTTTGCTATACGGTCTGAAATAAAATTAGACGCCGACTGATTTGGATATAAACACATAGACGGAACCGCTGAGCGTAGAAACTTGAAATATTGCAGCGTAAGTGAGCGCTAAGAAAGGGATTTTTCAAATTTCACCCCTAATCCGGGCTATAGGGGTAAAACTTGGGCGATGGGCTAGCAACCTGTCACTAAACCTGAATCTCCATTCCATCAGAGAGCCGACTATTCAGCTAAGCGGTGCCTTCGAGTCTCACGACTCTTAGCTCTGTCTACCCCGTAAGGGATAAAGACGTGATTCTATGTATGTATAGGTGTATTTGCCTACCTATAATATGTAAAAAGCTTACGCTGCAATCTTAACCAACGCGATAGGAGCGAGCCAGTTGCACCTCGCTCGCCGCCGCGGTAACTCAATTGTACTCTATATATAATTCCTTATGTCAATATAGGCCCGATCGATTTATCTGTGAATTCGTGATTTTCGTGTTACACATAAGTAACTTTTGTAATCGTTGAAGAACAATAAATAGTGATTGTGTTGAGGACTGGTGGACTTTCGAATCATATCCTACATACTTACCCAGCAGCATACACACATCTCTATTCTGGTAAAATGGTAATATTTGCCAGGAGGAAGCCCAGCAGCTGGCGGCGTGCCTGCTGGCGGGCCCGGACGCCACGATGCCCATCGATATGCCGCCGCCCACTGTACTCAAACCGAAGCGGCTGTGGACCGGGAAACAGATCTTTAGGTGAGGTTGCTATTACACGTTTCAGATCCTATTTTAGATTGTAGTGTATTCATGTTTATTTTACTTTTATTCTTGTCTATTTTACTATTATAATTACTTATTTAGCTCAAAATGTTCTTTTTTACACTTTCTATTGTAAAATTTCTACGTTGCTAGGGAATATTTCTTTAAACTTACCGCTATATCTTCATTTTTGGTTGTTTTATAGTATATATGTTTTTCCAACATATTTAATGTACTTTTCTACACTTTTCGATGATCACTTCTTTAAATTTTATTAAAATTATAATATGTTTTTCCTCATTATAAACAATTTTGATTGTCAAGGATTGTGACAAGTCAGATTTTATTTTTCTAAAATACTATAAATTTCTATGTAAACCTTTTCGCAAATGTTCTAATTTCGTATTTTATTTGAAAATTATGAAGCAATACGAAATTCTAAATCGAGGCCTATATAAAGACACTGAATGTCAGTCCGGGTCAGTATTCATCTTCTGAGAAAACAGAACGGTACGAACTATAAAGGTCTTGTCTCGGGGCCTGCTGACCCCGGGACCCTGCAAGCCTTCGCGTCGTTAATCAATATCTAAAAAGCTAACACGAAGAAGTTTCTGTGACCTGTGGATTGAAGTCTGGAATAAAGGCACACACTATCGCCTGCCACCCCTGCTGTGCTGCTGTGACCTGTGACCGAAGTCTGGATTAAAGGTACTCACTATCGCCAGCCATCCCTACTGTACCGCCAGTACATCTTCAACCCTATTGTGCCGCCGGACAAACTTTACCCCTGTCGGTATTTCCCCGACTATCTTGTCCGTGCCGTATCCGTAATTTTTATTGGAACTCTATCCGTGTCCGTGCCGTATCCGTGATTTCTTTGGACCTCTGTCCGTTCCCGTGCGGTGTATTTTTATATTTAAATTGTATTTTTTTATTAATTTAAATTAAATATTAACTTCTCTTAAAAATCTGTTATTATTACATAACAAGATTTTTGTGCACTAAGCACAGCAAGATGCAGCAAGTATTCTTATTTAGCACAGGGCTTCAGCACCTATCTATGTAAATATCTTTTGGTGAATAAATGATTTATGATTATGATTTATTTATGATTTAACTATATGATTTATATATAATTTAACATGGGAATTAGATATGATGAAAAAATTCCATGCGACCAGGACTTGAACCCGCGACCAAGTCTTTATACGACCTTCAAATCCTTTTATTGTTTCAAACATTCGAAATAAGAGTATGAAGAAATAAGATATATTGCGTCGCGCACTGCCACTGCACAGTGACATAGCGGGCGATAGAGCGAAATGGAAGGAATTGACATTATTGTACCCAAAGAATTCAATCGGTAGAAATGTCCCTTCATACAAAGAGCGCGGAAAAAATTGTCAACGCTTATGAGAGCGCGGGCGCTCGATTGTTTTTAGTACGAGACGAACGCCGTTGCGTGTTGCCGTGTTTACGCGTATCGGAACGATTCACTTTTTTAACATAATTATGCCGTCGTGTTCATTTTGGAAGTGCAAAAACACAAATCATATCAAGGATAGAGGTGTTACTTTTCACGCATATTTGTTTTCAATTTATTCTTGATTATTCTACGCACTCGTTCAAAGCGCGGAGTGCGGGGACTCATAGGTCACGTGCAAGTCTCGCGCAGATTGCGTCAGGCAGGGCGTCCAATCGGCTGACCGCCGACCGAGTATATGTTGCTGACGTCACTCGTTATACGTGTGTGAGTAAACAGTGACAATCGTGGAACGCGTAAAGGTAAATCTACCGGTTGAAATCTTTGACTGTACCAACCTTATACAGGTGATTTGTATTATTATATATATATTTTATATATTTTTGGTTATGAGTACTTTCACCCCTAGAAAGGTTGCTGGTTTTACAAATCTCCCTGTATAAGTGTGAAAATGGTGAAGAAGAAGACGCCTTAGAAAAAGTGAAAAATGAAGGCAGATGTTGATTTGAAGAAGACTTTCGTATTATTGTCCTATTTTCTTTCTGTATTAATTAAATATAACAATTATTTTTCTAGTTTAATAATGAAGCCGAACAAGCGTTGTGAGGTGAAAGCCAATCTTGAGACCAAGGGCAAGAACTATACCGGAAATAAGGACATGTGCGTCCAGGATTCATGTGAGCAAATCATAACCTTAATAGTTTTCCTTTTATTTATACTTCACTTAAGTTTCAAAATTGTATGAACTAATGCAGTTTTTATAACGAACTTGCTGTCGCAACGATGGCGGCATTTTTTTTTTGTTTTTACAAATTTTCAACTATCCAATTGTTGCCTATAGGAGTTTGATTTTTGAACAAGGAAACTCCTTCATGAAATTTTGTGGCATCCAAATTTTTACCTCCCCCATTGGGGGTTGATTTTCGAGCAAGGGAACTCCTTAACGGTTAACTGCACGAATATGAAATTTTTGTCACGCATTTAATTCACATCTAACTGGCGACACTTGAGTGTCTCAAGTGGCGCTGGACAGGGCATATGACGAGAGAAAGCAGAAATAAGTGGACTAAAATAGTCACAGAATGGTGGCCCCGTGATGGTAAAAGAAGGAGAGGAAGGCAAATAAAAAGATGGGAAGATGACATTAAAAGCACGGGAGCGCCGCTATGGAGAAGAAAGGCAAATAACAGAGCAGAATGGAAGATGCTGGAAGAGGCTCATGTGTCCCATGACACGCTGGTGGCAAACACCAGCAGCATGGCTTAATAATAATAACTGGCGACAACAAAAGCTTGTATAAAAATAGTAGTTTTTGATACAAGTGCGGAAAATGTGTCATGTTGCACGAGTCCCGACGAGTCTTGGCCCGAGCCGAAGGCGAGGGTCAAGAGTCGGGACGAGTGAAAATGACACTTCCGCACGTGTGCCAAACAACGTTTTTCAATACAGTTGTGAAAAATAGTAAAAAACAAATCAAAGAATTAAAATCAATTTAAAACACAATTGCACGAAGCACACAACAAAATAATAAATTGAAAATTTTTAAATAATGGCGCGTTCCGCGTTTTTGCAATTTTTTTTACGACGATTCTAAGCTACGGACTCGTACGCGTATACAGCCAAAGTATTCGATTTTTGACAAATGTTTATGTGAAAATAATTAAATTAAAACTAAATCGTAAATGAAACTAAATGTTTGTATAAAATATTTGATAATAAACAACTATTTAAATTAATCATTCGTATAAATTGTATCCAATTTTATTCTATGTACGAAAACTCCTTGCTTTTAAATTGATTTAAAACTAAACTGCAAAAGTAATGATCGAGCTCGGAAAAGTAAGTCACGACCGCGGAAAAGTAAGATGCCTGTGCAAAATATTCAAATTTCGAATCATAGATATAGGTTCAGAAAGTACGCCATGTTATACAACTGTATTGAAAAGGTTTTTTTTTTATGTTTATTTATTTATTTGGAAAACTAGGACTTTATGGTCAGAAACAATGTAAAAACTGGTAAAAACGATAATAGCAACAGTAAGCCACTTTATTGGCTTTGAAATCTAATTTGTTTGTACAGATGTGATAATACGGAATTCTGAGCTGCTGTGTGGGTCCATGGACAAGAGCACCCTGGGCTCCGGCACCAAGACCAGCATCTTCTACATCTTACTGAGGGACTGGGGCGAGGAGTACGCTGTGAGGGGCATGTGGAGGTACGTACAATCCCCGGCACGTAAGTTGAACCAAAATGGCTGTCGTCGGCGCAGGTATAATTACAGACAAAAGTGTTATTAAGGATTTTGCGCGGTCACCCGCGAAATTTAAAATTCACATTTTTTAAAATAAAGATTTATTCGAAATTAAAAAAAAAACTGATTTTTTACTTTCTTTTATAATCCTCTTGACGGTGGATATTGACGTTTTAGTCGCTTCTGCTGTTTTATTTTGCGAAAGCGTTATATTATTTTCTTTCAAAAAATTATTATAGACGTCAAATACTATCTTTCTCGCTTGTCTTTTCATAGTTGGTTGTGGACGAGGCATGTTTCTTCCAACAAACTGCTTCACTCACAAAACGAAAACTTTTATATTAACTTACGACTGTGCGCGATTGTATTTCAAGACAACGGGGAGCGTGTGAAGGCGCGCGGAGGGAGGAAGCTACTGCGCGCATGCGCGGAAGGATAGCGTCGCTACGTTGCTATGGTTACGGATAGTTTTACACGTCGCACCTCATACCACACCTCCCTTGATACCTGAAAACGTCGTACTGCGCATAGGTCAACTTATGTGCCGGGGATTGTAACTATCAATCATTCACCAATCACAATGTTCACGCACATATTCTATTTACTTTTCGTTACTCGGAACGATTTCGCTGGCTCGGAGGATCGTGCCGTCAAAAGAGCATACGAGGGTCGACCGCGGGGCCGTCGACCAGTCGGGCGCCCTAGGTACCGCTGGAGCGATGAGGTTCTGAAAGACCTACAGAGCCTCAGAGCGGAAAACTGGCGAGAGCTGATGCAAGACCGCAAAAAATGGTGTCATCTCGTGTCGGAGGCCAAGATCCACTTCGGGTCGCTGCGCCGCAGTAGTAAGTAAGTAAGTACTCGGAACGTACGCGCACTGACAGATGTCAGTGCGATGATAATCTAATTTTTGAATTCCATCAACTGCCAAAAAATCTTCTCTAACGGCGATCTGCCACTGTTTTTCCTATTTTAATTATTTATTTAATTCTATTGTTTAAGAAAGTTTCGCTGTAGCCAGTTCCTGGCAGTTTTGTATTTGTTTATATTAAATTCATATCAGAAACAGAACACCTCTTTAAAGCAAGATCCGCAGTCTCCTCACCTACACCTGAGCACCTTGAAAAGTGGCTGCTAGCACAGGCGGCCACAACAACCACCCTAGATTTTTAACTTATATCTCCTTCAACCCAAACATTTTTTATTTTATTTTATTCAAGATGGGTTTGCTCTTGAATAAAATCTTACCCGAGGGCAGAGATGAGGTTGGCTGGAAGAAATTGCATTTGCACTCATTTATGTATTTACTTTTTGTCACTACTTTGTATGTTGTTTTCTGTAAATGGTGCAATAAAGTGTTGATCTATCATTTAATTCTTCAATCATAACTACAGTGGTCGAAAAAGTTGCGTCATTTGGGTTACAAATTATTATACTTCTTGGGATAAGTCCACCTTTGTTTTCTTTTCTTTAGGTGTGGAATTTCCAAAGTTCCTCTCTCAATTACGCTATAAATTAAAATAAATCACCCCTAATGGGGTAAAATGGATAAAAAACGAAATTCACGCGGGCGAAGCCGAACTAATATTATAAATGCGAAAGTGAGTTTGTTTGTTACCTTTTCACGCTTCATCTACTGAACCAATCTTCCTGAAATTTCGCATACACATAGTTAGAAGTACAGAGAAGGACATAGGGTACCATCCCGGGAAAAAGCACTGTTCCCGAAGCCGAGGGCGATAGCTAGTAATATATAAATTTATTTGTGTGCAGGTTGGCCCGCCTGGCGTCCTACTACATGATGAACCGCGGGTTTAGTTTCGGCATTAGTGACGTCACGCCCGGCAACAAGCTCATCGAAGCTAAGAACAACCTTCTCGATTCCGGGTAAGATTCCTATAGGCGCTGTGATGAGAACCAGGTTAACCCACGCTGTTTTTTATAACATAGGGCGACAAACGTGCAAGCGGGTCACCTGATGGTAAGCGATCACCGCTGCTCATGGACAACTGCTACTGTTTTCTTATTTATTTTGTCACTCGAGATATAAGTTTTAATATTGTATTCATTAGTGCTTTTACGTTGATATTGTGTTAATGTATTAATTTATGGAAGAGCGAACATATCTAAATCGGATCGAAAGAAATCTTCAATATCGTTAAGAAATCGATGTAATCCATACTAATATTATAAATGCGAAAGTCGGTCACGCTTTCACAGCTAAACCGCTGGATAGATTTTGATGTAATTTGGTATGGATATAGTTGAAGCTCCAGGGTCAAACATAGGCTACTTATTTTTCCTACAATCAATCCTCAAGGGGCTGAAATGGTGGTCAAAGTTTGTATAAAGGTGGTAAAAATACATAAAATATACTTTTTGGCGTGGCAACAGCTAGTAGTGAATATTCCTTGCGCAGCAACGGATGGTTTGTTTACAGAAAGTGCTAGTGTCGCCATCTGCCTTTTCATACGGTATTTATTCTACGTTCGATATGTGCAGGTATTCAAAATGCGACAGCTACATTTTGGAGATGGAGAAGGGAACATTACAATGCCAGCCCGGCTGCAGCATGGAGGAGACGCTGGAGGCTGTGATGCTCAGCGAACTCAGCAGCATCAGGTGAGGGACATCATTATACAGGTGATCGAAACACCAGCAACTTCTCTGGGGGTGGAAGTACTCATGAATATCCTTGCTTGATTTTTTTTGAGATTTCAGGGTGTCCCATATTTATAAATACTTTCCCCTTAAAAGTTGCTGGTGTTTTACAAATCATATATATTTATCGTCATTGGTGTGTTTTGTCATAAATCTTAAATCTATATATATAAAAGAACAAGGGTGTCTGATAAATCAACGCCCAGCCTAAACCATAAAAGCTATAAACTTGAAATTTGGAACGAAGTTTTATGTTAATACGTAGTGCTCAGATAAGAAAGGATTTTTCAAAATTAGACCCCTAAGGGGGTTAAAATAGAGGGCAAAGTTTGTATGAAAAAAAATTAAAATCTTCACTGATTTACTTGAAACTTGGCAAGAATGCTTCTCAACAAAAATAACCAATGGCGTGTTTCAGCGTTTTTTGAAATTCAACCTCTAAACGGGTAAAAAAGGGGAGGTAAACTAATTTTTCATCACAAAACCGAAACTATAAAAGCTATAAACGTGAATTTTGGTTAGAGTCTTCATTATACAATATACTGCCCACATAAGAAAGGGTTGTTCACAATTTCAACCCTTACAGTCCAAAAAAAGGGGTGAATTTGCGTACCTTTAGACAAATCCCATTTAAAATTTCGCCAGTCACAAGCAATGCATGTTGGCCTATCGGTAGAGGCCGCGTATTGTTTTTTTAAGTACAGGGTTCGAATCCTGCCTGATGTGACTTTTTTTTTCCAATTTTTTTTGCGTTTTGTATTAGTTTTTTTGAATTCTATATTTTTTTAAATATTTTAGTAAAGAAATATTTCAAGAAAGTAGCTGGAAGTAGCTGGATCGAAACCTGCCACTAACAATAATTTTCTGTCTTCGTTTTTTATTTGTTTTCTAGAATTATTTTCTTACTTTTTTTTTAATTTTGAATTAAACGAATAAATTCATTTGCAAATTTATTTCCGGTCATCCGGTGCCAAGAAAAATATCCAATAGATGGCGTTGATAAAATGAGAAATGTAAGCTGAAATTATTTCTCAATATTTTCAATAGATGGCGCTGCGCCATTTTGGTGATTTCTACTTCCAGCATAAAGGGTTCGTGGTTATATAATAATAAAACAGTAAAGATATTTTGTCTGTACAGTTTTTTTTTTGAATTTTTTGTCTGTCTGTCTGTCCGTCTGTATATGTATGTACGCGTTTCAGGCAATATCTGCTGGACGGATTTGAATGAAACTTTTTTTGTTGTATAGCTATTAAGCCTGGGCAACATATCCATACTAATATTATAAATGCGAAAGTTTGGATGTGAGTTTGTGAGTTTGTGAGTTTGTGAATTTGTGAGTTTGTGAGTTTGTGAGGATGTTTGTTACTCAATCACGCAAAATCTACTGGACGGATTTCGATGAAATTTGGTACAGAGGTAGATAATGACCTGGAATAGCACATAGGCTACTTTTTATCCCGGGAAAAAGCACTGTTCCCGTGGGAAATTCACGCGGGCGAAGCCGCGGGCAAAAGCTAGTAGGCTATAAGTGATTTTGAAAACTGGAACACCTGATGAAGAACCTTAACAGAACAGCTAAACTATAAGAAATATGGAAATGGTACCTTTGGAAAAGTTTATCAATCTGACGAGCATTTTCTGTTGACGTATAAAAATCGAAGATCAGGATCATCTGATGAAGAATTCCAAGGGACCAGCTACACTATTACATATATGTAAATGGCGCCTTAGCAAAAGTCGTTTAACCTGATGAGCATTTTCTGCTGACGTATAAAAATTTAAGTTTATGCAACATCTGATGAAGAACTCCAAGAGACCAGCTACTCTATAAAAAATGGAAATGGGGCCTTAGCAAAAGTCGTTCAACCTGATGAGCATTTACTACTGACGTATAAATAGACAGGACACGGGATAGGATAAAGAGGGACCCGGGGTGGGAGTGGTGGTACACGGGAAATTGTAGATAACGAGCAGACGAAGATCGTTTATTGAATGAAATATCACTTTTGATTCATTTTAACACCGCGACTGTACTACGAGTACCTAATATATTCCCGCGGGACACGGGATAACCAAATAGCTGAAATTTTGAGTACTGGAGTTTAGGTTACTACAGTTTGGAACACAAAAAGATTTTTCATCTAAGGAAACTCACGCGGGCGAAGCCGCGGGCAGCAGCTAGTAATAGATAAATTACAATATAACAGCAGCTTCAGTTTTGTCTTTCAAGTTGTACTCGCTTAAAATACGAATCGAAAAGGTGAGTAGATTTATAGACAGAAAAAAAAATCATTTTCTAATAATAAATTTGATTGTCAAATGAAGGCAATGAAGCCCAAAAACGTTCATAATAGTGCTCAAAATTCAATATTTTTTTACAGATTTTTCACAAATTTTATGGAACCATAACACACCAAAAATGTCATACTTGATAAAAAATGAGCTTCAAAGAAGATATTACCTGTCCTTCACCAACAAAAACCATATTTGACATCCCGCTTCCTCAGCTGTCTGTGTCTCTAAGTAAAATTATTATGTTTTTTCTAGCTCTATGAGTAGCTCTGAACTTAGTTGCACACGCCAGTGGTGCGGAGGGCGTACCACCCCGCTGACACCTAAAATTCGCTACTGCGACGCTACTTGTGACTAAGTTCAGACTTGTGACTCTATATGAAATGGATTATATTATAAAGTATTTATATTTCAGAGAATTGGCAGCCAAAGCGTGCTTCCGGGAGTTACATCCGACGAACGCTCCTCTCATCATGGCACAGAGTGGCTCCAAAGGTAGGGGAATCGAAATGAGATGACGGCAAATTGGACCTTATCTCCTCATCACCAGGATCTAACATCAACATCTCACAATGATACTGACGTGTTAGTGGTATAATGAGATTGCCATTGCAAATTGAGCCTCATCTCCTCGTTAACATGGTCTAAAAATTAAAAATATATTTAACTAGCTTTTGCCCGCGTGAATTTCCCACGGGGACCGTGCCTTTTCCCGGGATGAAAGGTCCTATGTCCTTTTGTCATGTCCTTCTCAATACTTTTAACTATGTGTATGCGAAATTACAAGATGATTGGTTCAGTAGATAAAGCGTGAAGAGGTAACAAAATAAACACTCACCTTCGCATTTATAATATTAGTTAGGATAGGTGATCATACTAATCCTTTTCATCAGGGTCTAACATCTCACGAATGATACTGACGGTGTGCCAGAATATACGTCATATACTGCCATAGCAAATTGAACCTTATCCCCTTGCCAACAGGGTCCAACATCAACATATCTCAGATGATCGCGTGCGTGGGCCAGCAGGCACTGAACGGGAAACGCGTGCCCAACGGGTTTGAGGACAGGTCGCTGCCGCACTTTGAGAGGCACTGTACGTAACTATTTTATTTATTTATTTATATAGGACAGGCTATCATTAATGCCGTAGAGCATGTGAGCGAAAATGGCCACAGTATGGAACCCTGCTTGCGTCGAAAAAGTCAAAGTCAAATTTTTTTATTGATACTTGGCCTACAAAGAAGGCTCTTTTTCACGTCGAAAGCTAATTATTTATCATAATATATTATGTCTCAAAGCTATAGGAACGACCACTGCTGAGCAGAAATGCCGAAAGAAACTCATGAAACAGTCTTGGTCGCCTAACATGCTAGAGGGGCTAGTTATTAATTCTATACATACACTAGATTGTGTACAGTCAAAAGGAAATAAAAATAAATAAACATTCATTTAAGAATGAGGTGGTCGAATTATTTAAACGCAGGCCTTCGTTCTAGCTCGCGGTTGCGATCCGGTTATATATTGCGGTTAGTTTTCCGATATAAAGATTAACCTAACCGCAATATATAACCGTATCGCAACCGCGAGCTAGAACGAAGGCCTTTGCCCAGAAGGACACATGGTTAATAAAGAAATACCTATATGGTGAAATAAAATTATTATTCAGTCTTAAGTTACTACTTGTTTGTTTGTTTGTAAACTCTTTGTTAGTTGACAGTGAAACAAAAAGAGAAGCGTACAATGGCGGACTTATCCCAGAAAGGGATTTCTTCCATGGATTTCTTTTTTTTTACTACTTCTACTTGTTTAAACTCCTCTACTTTTTTAAACTTGTCAAACTTTGCAGTTTTTGATTCAAGAAATTTTCATGTAGCGTAGTGGTGATTTAAATAAAGTATTTGATACACAATTTTCATTAGAAATTATTTTTGCAGCCAAAATCCCAGCGGCGCGCGGTTTCGTCGAGAACAGTTTCTATTCAGGGCTGACTCCGACCGAGTTCTTCTTCCATACGATGGGGGGCAGAGAAGGGCTGGTAGACACCGCAGTGAAGACTGCCGAGACTGGCTACCTCCAGCGACGATTGGTCAAGGTACCTGTGTACAGGATTCCTAGTACTGCTTCTCATCAGGGCTGTCTCCGACCGAGTTCTTCTTCCACACGATGGGGGGCAGAGAAGGGCTGGTAGATACCGCTGTGAAGACTGCCGAGACTGGCTACCTTGTATACAAGAATTCCTGAATCCATCCTATTTTGGTAAAAATAGAACATTCCATTATGTTCTGTCAGTGTCAATAAAAAATAAATAAATCTTAGGTTACATACAAAAAATAATAATTATACTTAAGATAAATTAAAAGCCCCTTTGGCATGATTTCTTTCGGCGTTTCTTCTCAGTGGTGGTCGTTCCGAAATGCTAGTAGTAATGCTAGTTGTAGCTTTAAGAATTACAATATTATTTAATTTAAAACTTGACGTAAAAAAGTCATATTTCTGAATAAACTATTTGAATTTCCAGTCTCTAGAAGACCTCGTTCTACACTACGACATGACAGTGCGCAATGCGACAGGGGAAGTGGTGCAGTTCAGATATGGCAGCGATGGGCTGGACCCCAGCTATATGGAGGGCAAGGACAGACCTGTGGACCTGCCAAGGGTGCTTGCAGATGTCAGGGCTAAGTGTCCTGCTAGGTAAGTTTAGTGCAAAAATTATAGCGGGCCAAGTATGGATCCTTGAGGTGCTCCCATTATAGCCTTGTAAGGGAAGTGGTGCAGTTCAGATATGGTAGCGATGAGCTGGATCCCAGCTATATGGAGGGGAAGGACAGACCTGTGGACCTACCCAGGGTACTAGCGAATGTCAGGGCTAAGTGTCCTGCTAGGTAAGTTTAGTGTAAAAATTATAGCGGGCAAGTATGGATCTTTGAAGTGCTCCAATTTAATTTACTGAAATTAAATTGGAGCACTCCAATGCATATAGGAATTAGAGGAAAACAAATATTGGACGGATTTCGATTTAATTTGGTACATAGGGTACTTACTACCTTAAAATTTCTACGGGAGCAAAGCTCCCGGACGCTGCCTGCTTGTATTTAATTAATAATACTGGACTAAGTACTGATCCTTGGAAAGCCCCCATGACAACAAACCACGTGCTTGTCTTAGTTTGCAAAAAGACGTTTTGTCTTACTTGCGATTTGTTGAGATTAATTTTATTACAAATAAAATATTTAATTGATCGTTTACATAATAATAGCGGACCAAGTATTAATCCTTGGAGAACTCCCCTGAAACCAAGTCTCTTAGCTTACAAAACTATGTTTTGTTTCTTGCGCTTTGTTGAGATTTCGTTTTGTGTTCAGAGACGAGGAACCCCTGGATGGTGACGGCATAGTGGTGGCTGCTGAGGAAACGTTAGCCCTCGACGACTTCAAAACCTGCCCTCAGGAGTTCAAAACAGAACTGCTGTAAGTCTTTCTACATTCTATTCTGCGTGTATAATGTATATGTGGCGCAATAGTCGGCGTAAGTAGTGGCGGTTAAGCAACTTTCCCAATGGTCGGTCACGGGATGCCAAACCTGGTTTTCTAATAGGTAATAGCATAATAAATAAAACTTATAATATACCTCTAAATGCTGTCCAAATGGAGTTATACGCGTTAGAAGTGGGTAAGTATTTGTATGGTTTCTATGGCAATTTTGCACATCTCTCAGGTTTGGTCGTTGGCCGCGCGAAAAAAAAAGACGCCACATCTCATAGTAAAATCGGCATTGGCTTTTATTATCCTCCTCCGTGCTTCAGAAGGCACGTTACGCCGTTGGTCCCGGTTGTATTTGCAGTCCTTGAAACCCACCAATCCGCATTGGGTCCACGTGGTGGGTCATGGCCCATCCTTATCCATCCGTAAGGAAGGCCACTGCCCCAGCAGTGGGGTTATTAGAATGGCTTATGGTGATGATGATTAGGCGAAATGTCTTTTCGAATATTTGGTGTCATACCTTACTCATCCTTGTATCCTATGGGCGAGGACTTTTTAAAGCAATCAATCAAATCATTCCGTGAACATAGGTTACATAAAGAGGTGTTACACAATTGAGTGAGTTCCTCTAGGTCCCGCCATAAGGCATACAAAATTTAAAAAGTCATTAGTTAAAGCGGCATTGTGGCAGGACCGGTCGTTGTGGAAATCCTTGGGGGAGGCCTTTGTCCAGCAGTGGACGTCTTTCGGCTGAGATAGATAGGTAGCTTTGCTCTTAAGACGATGTTTTCTCTCCAGAACGTTCCTAAAGTCAACAGCAGAAAAAGTGCGCACTCTACGCGCCAAGTACTCGTCGTGTGGTCCGGTGGCGCGGCAGCTAGAGCGGCTGACATTGTCGCAGCTGGTTCGCTTCCTGCGCGGCTGCCACGACAAGTACCAGCGCAGCATCATCGAGCCTGGCACTGCCGTGGGCGCGCTGGCTGCTCAGGTAATAAGGAGCATGCTGTACAATAGGGAATATGCACGTGATACCAAAATGGTCAATTTTACTTTTTTAGGTAATCGTTAATAAAAGACGACGACATCTTAGTGATGTCACGCGACAAAATAGCCGCGTTTGGTAATGTAATAACGAGTAAAAACGTTTATAAAATAAAAAAAAAATACATGCATATTCCATATTTCAGGCGAAAAAAGCCAAAAGGCAATCGCAAATGGTCTCTTTCATAATGTCCCTTGGTCGTAACATGTTTCATTCTTACAATGTCTCTTTCACACAATATCCTTTGATTACGACCAAGAAGAAATTTTGCCAAAGGAACTCCCTGCCTGCGTCTGTGTTCCCGAGTACATACAACCTGACTCTTTTCAAACCAGAGTGAATAGGCTGCTTCAGGGTAAGCTCGCTACACCGTAAACCTCATCTCTGTCCTCGGGCAAGATTGTGGTCAAGAGCAAACCCATTTTTAATAAAAAAAAGAAACCATTAGCGACTGAGCCATCTAAAAGTACCCGACTATCAGTATACCTTAAAGTTCACATCCATTGGCGGATTAAAGGTCGACGATGGCGCCCTGGTCGGCTTATTCCCGAAATCCTCAAAAGGTAATTTTATGCAGAGGGGTCTTGTAGACGTTTGTCCAAAAATCCCCTTCACATCCATCCAGGGGATTTCTGGACGTAGCTTATCCCTTAGATGATCCCTGCTCAGGGGATTTGTAGACTCTTCATTATTGTGAACGAAGAGTTTTAAAATCCCCCAAAGGGGATTTGTATCCCATTTGCTCCTCCAGGGCTGAATATTTCTGGACTAAGGTCTACTAATCCCTGAGCGCGATTTTCTAGAAATAGGCACGAGCCACGTCGATACCGACTTTAGTCCAGAAATCCTCAGGCAAACTAATGGGGTAACTGGTAGGGAGTTTGCCTAGAGATTGTTTCGCCAATGTCTTATAGAACTGTGCTTTTACAGAGTATAGGAGAACCCGGCACCCAAATGACCCTAAAGACCTTCCACTTCGCGGGCGTGGCGTCCATGAACATCACCCAAGGCGTGCCCCGCGTGAAAGAGATCATCAACGCGAGCAAGGTCATCTCCACGCCCATCATCACCGCGGAGCTGACGCATCCGCTGGACCAGGAGTTTGCCAGGAGGGTCAAGGGGAGGATTGAGAAGACCACGTTAGGAGAAGTAAGATTTAATACACTGCTGTGCCCGGAGCTTCACTCCCGTGGAAATTTTTTGGATGAAAGTATCCTATGTGGTACTCCCGATATTTTTCTACGCATGTAGATAATTATAGGGGAAAATTGGGAAGACCACCTTGGGAGAAGTAAGTGTACACAATCAACGCCATCAGCTACTTTAATGTCTCACTATGGAGGATTGAAATAGGTGATGGCTATGATTGGTTGAGGAGGATGGGAAATCACCATGAGGTAAAAGCCTTAGATATATCTTCTGAAGCCAGCTCCTCCATTTTCTCTTTTTGTTTCAGATAACGACGTCCATTGACGAAGTGTACCTGCCCAACGAATGCTTCTTGTTAATCAGACTAGACGCCAATAGGATCAAGTTGTTATGTTTGGAGGTCAACGTGGATTCTATTGTATACTCGTAAGTTTTGTTACGTAGCAATGACCATTGTTATATACTACAGCTTGTAAATTATATCTTGATCTCTATGACAGATGTCAAATAGTATTGAAAAATGTATGTCATATGCAATGTATCAGTTCATCCTGCTGTCATAGGGCTCTTCCTATATTTAAGACTGTAAATGTGTTTTCGTTATGTGGGGACATAAAATGTCAATTTTATTGCAGTATTTGCACATCGAAACTGAAGTTGAAACCTGGCAACGTGCAAACCGTTCCACCTTGGATGATCAAAGTGATTCCCGAGCCGAGCAAGCACGGCGGCTGGCTCAACATGACTCTCCAGCAACTGGCAAGGACCCTGCCCACCGTGGTTGTGAAGGGACTGCCTCAAGTGTCCAGGGCTGTCATCGCGTGTGATGATGATAGTAATAATCAACCCAGGTGAGATAACGTCAGTGGCTACAGGGGAAGAGGGAGACCAAAAAAGGAGATGGTTGGACTGTGTGAAGGACGATATGAAGGAGTTGGGAGTAAGATGTAAGTATGACGGGAAACATAGACATGTGGAAGGATAAGACATATTGCGCCGACCCCAGATGATGGGATAAGGTAAGAAATATGATGTGAGATATACGTCAGAAGCAGTCAGGTCGGTCAAAAACTCTGATATACGGGTGTCATCTGACCAGCAGTTGATTTCGCTTTTGGTAAGATCACACCCCGGACGTTGAGCGTTGTATGAAGTCATGTAACGCTCGCAAATATACTACTACATAGGCAAATGACGTTTGTACACGCGCAAAAGTGTGCGTAAATTTAGTAGGGTTGCTTGCGTATCGTGGTTATTAATTAAAATGGCGCGAATAGTGTGCCGACTACGCGCCAGCCCTCGTTCAAGTGTCCGTGATGTCTACAACGAAGTGCGGGGTGGGGTGCGGTATTTGAAATGAGTGCGGGGCGGTGAATGTCAGTTTTGTACGTTAGTACTATTACTTATTCTGTGTCAAAAATTATGTCGGATTATACTAAATATGCCATGAATCTTTATTTCGATTTGTTTGGATTTAAACGGAGTGAATTACCAAGTATTATTTTTTACATAATTTCTTTTTCAGTTATAAATTGTGCGTGGAAGGTGACGGGTTGCGGGACGTCATAGCGACATTTGGGGTCAAGGGCACTAAGACCACTTCTAACAACATATTGGAGGTAAGACTCTATCGATACCGATTGATTTCCGTGGCAACTGGTGTATTTAGACGACATACTCATCGCTTCGGATTTTCTGTCTCTCGGAACCGATGACTCTGCTATTTATACCTTGCGTATCTTTTTTGACCCGAGTCAGGATCGACAACCTTTTTGACCCTAAACCGCACGCGAGGTGCTCGCACCACCTTTACGCTCTAAATTTTACAATTTCTCCTGTCGCCAGGTATACCACACATTAGGCATTGAAGCGGCCAAATCCACCATCATAAGTGAAATCCAAGGCGTGATGGCGGGGCACGGTATGTCTGTCGACCGCCGCCATGTGGAGCTGCTGGCCGGACAGATGACGGCGCGTGGGGAGGTGCTCGGCATCACCCGTTATGGACTCGCGAGGATGAAGGAGTCCGTGCTCAACCTGGCTAGTGTGAGTATCACGATGACGGGGACCGCCAGATGACGGCGGTGCTCGGCATCACCGGCTACGGGCTCGTCCGAATGGAGTTAATGAATTATCATTTTTCCGTTCACTAGTTGGCGGTACTGGCGAGTGAGGACTGTCAGATAGTACAATACTGTCATCAGTTGTCAAATTCAAATTGTACGATCTGACAGACCTCACTCGCCGGTTGCGCCAACAAGTGAGCAAAGAAACCTCATTACTCAAAATTGACTCAAAATAGCATGATGCATCGTGCCACGGTGCTCATTAGTTTTCTTATGCCAGACGTCCCATGACGGCTAACTTCAATATCAATACATAAAATAAAACTGTAACTGGTCTGTGTCTGTACAAAAGAGATAACTAAGAAACAACATTATGAGGGGTCTTTTTAAGGCTAATAGAAGCCAAAACCAAAACAATTTTTTTTTACAATTTCTGTATGTTTGTACATCACGCAAATACTACTTGACCAAATTTGATGCGGTTTTCACTGTTGTATTATAGAAGGTCTAACTTAAAACTGGCTGGTTTCATCTTGATACACAGCTTAACCGGAGAAATTAACGATAGTAAATTACAAGCTTGTTTTTTTATAAATTCTTATTATTATTATTTTATTTCCAGTTCGAGAAGACAGCCGACCACTTATTCGACGCGGCCTACTACGGCCAAACAGACTGCATCGAAGGTGTCTCAGAATCCATCATCCTCGGAGTACCAGCGGCTATAGGAACTGGAGTACTACAGTTGCTCCACAACCATAATAGTCAGCAAATGAACGCTCAGACTACGCAGAGAGAACTGTTGTTTGACAGGCCAGAGTTGCATACGTCAATTTGGGAATAAATGTTTAATTGTTTAGTCTGTCATTTATTTTTTTCCTGTAGATAATTAAGTAAAATGTTTTTTTTTTTTAATAAAACTAATTTATTAACAACAAACTATTTAACTAACAATAGTTACAAATAAATGCACACTGTCTTAAAAAAATGCATCACCATCACACGAAAGATAAGGTTTCCGAATCATGGAAGCACTATCTTCCAAATCTTGAAAGCTTATATAGTAGTAGTATAGTCTTCCATAGCACATCTCTACTGTCATAAGAAAAAAAGACACATCTGATTTTTTTATAATTTACCGAACTCACGGCCGAATACTGAAACGTCACTCAGATGCAACAGTCAGCTAAAGCGCTCTAAAATCTAAGCATCTGCCAAAAAGTAAGTGGTATACACAAAAGCTACTCAAACGTTTGGAAGCCATTATCAGCTAAGCAGACCTAAAGTATTTACGTCATTTCCTATCATTCACGTTCATTCAATAACCTCTTTTTTACGCAACATTGTTTGAAAAAAATATTTTTTCTTTACCATATAATTTAGTTAAAATAACATAAAAAATAAAACTTTTATTTATTTTACAATTTATTTCATTATTCCGTGATAAAATCATATTTATTATAAAAAAATAATGAAAATAAACGTAAAATAATTACCAAAAAAAAGTTATAAATTTTCGTGGAATGAATCGTTTTTGCTCGGGTATAATAATACCTATTTATTCTGTGGCGTGGGCCCTACTCACACATTGCGACTTTTTCAACAATACAACCGTCGCGTTTTTTCAGCCGCGCGATTGCTTTGCGACATGAGGTATCGATACATGCGCGAGTGAGTAGCGACGCATACGCACGTTTGAATCGATTCAGATGTCTGCCTGTGCCTATCAACGAAATACTGAACGTTGTTTCATTGAGTTTGTATTAATGCTGTATCGCATTTGTAACGATGCTGTTTCGCGTTTGCATCGCGACTGTAACACTATAGCTACGCCACTAGCTATTGACTTGTCACTGCATCGCGATTGTATCGCTGCAAAACGTCGCAATGAGTGAAGGGCCTTTAGGAAGAGACACTTCTATGACCAATAACCCTCCTTTTTGTTACGCTGTAGTCGGGTAAAAATGTATCGGCTCCGTCCCGATCTACTAACATAAATGGAATGGAACTGATGCTATAATATACCCAAAGTATCCACTATTTCATTAAAATCCTTTTTTTACAATGGATCAGTGGAATATATGAAAAAAATAAAACAATTTGTAATTCACTGCCAAAAACGTGTAAGCGTAGAAGCGGGTTTTTGCAGGATATTTTATGCAGGCACCAAAAGCAAGAAAGATCAACGTTGTGCAATTCTTCACTGCACATGCCAAAATAATATATAGGTGAAAAGTTATTGATTTTAGTGTCTGTAGATAATAATGTATCGATAAATACATTATTTTAACATCAGAATCAATACGATCACAGATTTGGGAGACCTCGCGACCACTCTTAGATCTCAGATGCACCCAAGTCGGTTTGACAATGGTTTGACAATACATTTGACAGCAAAAAAATTTGAGTAGCCTTTCAGTATACGAAATTTGCACTAAAAGGAGTTTGAGACCTATTTAGTTTCGAATTCTCTCAAATCTAAAACGTGCTCAAAATTGACGTTTGAGTATACCAATTTTGCATGTAAGACCGTCTCAAACATTTAAGACGCCGTCAAATACTTGAGTGACGTTTCAGTATTCGGCCGTTAGTTTTGAAAAAATCTGAGATGTGTCCTTTTGTTTTATGACGGCATCTACTCACAATGTGGCTATTCGATGTTATGCCCGTTATCATCAACACACTTCTAAAATAAATGTCCGTTTTTGTCATAAACATACCGCGACTTCCAAATATTCACACATGCACAGAACTTTGAATATTAAGAAAGTGGAGATAGAATTATTTGTCGCTTTGACGCTCACTGAAACAAATACAAATTTGACGGAAATCCGATTCGAATTAGCGTGAGTGAGCTGGAGTTGTCTATGCCACTTTTGTCTCATTTCACACTCTATGGTCACTTGTCTATGCGGCTTTAGCTAACTGTGCTCTATGCTGGTCCAGCCTGGTCCACTTCTCGCTGACCTTCCACAGCCACTGCGCCAGCTCGAAGTCCTGGCCCTCCTCTGATGGATCGGCTTTCCTCATGTTGCTAAAAGTAAAAATAAACTCGTAAATAAAATACATTATCTGTGATTATAAAAATGGCGTTAACTAAGAAAATGTTATTGGTAATCACAGTTTGATAGGGTTTATGCAAAAATATTGGAAGATAGGACCTCACAAAGATCTTGACCCAGGAAGTCACTTTCGCATAATGTCACATTCATAAAAGGTCATTTTCGCACAACGCAATTTTTTTAACACATCATATTCACACAATGTCACTTTTGCGGAAAGTAAAAAAAAACCGCCTAAGCAGGGCTTTTTATCGGTCGGTACCGGTACCAAAATCTCATATAGTACCGGTAGTTTATATGGAAAATTTGGTACCGGTAACAAGCCCTGTTCCAAAGGAAAAAAGTACGAATCCCTTATAGGATCACTCGTGTGTGTGCTCTTTTCCATTTTTCTCTGCCAATGAAGAGGGCTATCACGTATAAATATTCCACCAAATGTCAGCACTTACGAGAAAGGACAAACACCTGTCAGATGGTACAAAGCTGTCAATGTCGAAGTGTCAAATTCAAATGACAGTATTGTACCATTGACATGACCTTACTCGCCATTGGCGCCAACTAGTGGGCGTAAACTCAACAACCCTCATTTGCTTTAAACCTAAAAATGGCTTGAAAACCTACAAAATGACGTTTTACGAAATTTCGACATTGTGCGAAAATGACCTTATGCGAAAGTCCTACTAACATGAAAGTACACTCACATATAATAGTCTCCCGCGCAGCCCTCCAGCGCGGGATCCAGTGCGGCGTGCACGATGGCCTGGGCCCCGATCTTGGGGGTCTTCATGATGGGCCAGAACAGCGGGTAGATGAGGTAGCGGGTCCAGCTCTTAGACATGGGCAGGTGGCGAGTCAGGTTTGTGTCTGTCAGACCTGGGTCCACGGCTATCACTGATACGCCCGTACCTGACAATACAAGTTTGGTATTACACGACTGACCAAAAAAGGAGTGTTATGTTTTTAGGGTTCATGTATGTATGTAAGTTTCTTTATTGCATAATAGGTCCTGAACGGCTTAACAGATTTTGACTTGAGAGGTATTTTTAGATTCCTTGAATTCCTCCGAGTGACATAGGCTATGTGAGTTGTCAGTCGAGTTTTTTTAGTTTTTAATAACTAAGTTAAGTTGAAGGTAGGGTTAGCAAAACATGGATTTTTTGTCGTACAGCGAACTTATCTCAGAATTTCCTCTAGCAGGGATTTCCTCCAGCTAATAATGAATTTGAAAGGAGTAAAATTAAAGCAAAAGGGTAGCGTAGGCTGTTTGAACGGATCTCAAACTACTGCACTGATGTGAAAAATTATTTGTTTAGCCATATTTTTGAGAAATGAGTATCCTAAAAATTCACACATGCACAGAACTTTGAATATTAAGAAAGTGGAGATATTTTTTTTTTTCTCACGACTTCGGCTCTGTCTACCCTGTAAAGGATAACGATTCGTGAGGTTGTATGTATGTATGGAGATAAAATTGATTTGTCGCTCAGACGGTCACTCTTCAAAACAAATACAAATTTGACGGGAAATTTCGATTCGAATTAGCGTGAGTGAGCTGGAGTTGTCTATGCCATGCCACTTTTGTCTCATTTCAAACTCTATGGTCACTTTGTCTATGCGGCTTTAGCTAACTGTGCTCTAAGTGCTGGTCCAGCTCTGGTCCACTTCTCGCTGACCTTCCACAGCCACTGCCGCCAGCTCAAAGTAATCCTGGCCCTCCTCTGATGGATCGGCTTTCCTCATGTTGCTAAAAGTAAAAATAAACTCTTAAATAAAATACATTATCTGTGATTATAAAAATGGCGTTGACTAAGAAAAAGTTTTTGGTAATCACAGTTTGATAGGGTTTATGCAAAAATATTAGAAGATAGGACCTCACAAAGATCTTGACCCAGGAAGTCACTTTCGCATAATGTCACATTCATAAAAGGTCATTTTCGCACAACGCAATTTTTTTAACACATAATTTTCACACAATGTCACTTTTGCGGAAAGTAAAGCGAAAAAAAACCGCCTAAGCAGGGCTTTTTATCGGTCGGTACCGGTACCAAAATCTCATATAGTACCGGTAGTTTATATGGAAAATTTGGTACCGGTAACAAGCCCTGTTTCAAAGGAAAAAAGTACGAATCCCTAATAGGACCACTCGTGTGTGTGCTCTTTTCTATTTTTCTCTGCCAATGATGAGGGCTATCACGTATAAATATTCCACCAAATGTCAGCACTTACGAGAAAGGACAAACACCTGTCAGATGGTACAAAGCTGTCAATGTCGAAGTGTCAAATTCAAATGACAGTATTGTACCATTGACATGACCTTACTCGCCATTGGCGCCAACTAGTGGGCGTAAACTCAACAACCCTCATTTGCTTTAAACCTAAAAAATGGCTTGAAAACTTACAAAAGGACGTTTTACGAAAGTGACATTGTGCGAAAATGACCTTATGCGAAAGTCCTACTAACAAGAAAGTACACTCACATATAATAGTCTCCCGCGCAGCCCTCCAGCGCGGGATCCAGTGCGGCGTGCACGATGGCCTGGGCCCCGATCTTGGGGGTCTTCATGATGGGCCAGAACAGAGGGTAGATGAGGTAGCGGGTCCAGCTCTTAGACATGGGCAGGTGGCGAGTCAGGTTTGTGTCTGTCAGACCTGGGTCCACGGCTATTACTGATACGCCCGTACCTGAAAATATCAGTTTATCGGGCCAAGTTGGAAAATTATCTTTTTCAGATTGACTTGGGTCTTGGATGTTGATCTATTTATGTATATGTTATAAAATATGGTATCGCGATTAGTATTCCATAACACAAGTCGTACTTTGGGGCTAACATAATGAGGGTCTTTTGTCGTATAGCGAACTTATCTTAAAAAGGGATTTCCTCCAGCCAATAATTAATTTGAAAGGAATAAAATTAAAGCAAAAGGGTAGCGTAGGCTGTTTGTTTGAACGAAACGAACTTGTACTAATGTGAAAAATTATTTGTGTTTAGCGTTATATGTTGTTTTGTAAGCTACACTATCGAATTGGGTTAGCCTGTAATGATAGCTGTAAGATGTAAATAAATAAATAAATATTCTTGAGAAATGCCTATCCGAAATAAAAGGTAAATGTAGTATATCAATCTACAGGAACTGATATGAATGATCGAAAATATAGACACGTCGTATTTGTTCAATCTTTTGAGATGAGAGAGATATATCTCAGCTTACCCAACATTCTCCTCGCCAGTTCCCTCGCAAACAGCACGTTGGCGAGCTTGCTCTGCGAGTAGGCCACTGGGCCCGAGTGCTCGCCCGCCAGGTTCAGGTCGTCCTTGTTGAGGGTGCCGCTCTTGTGGCCGCTGCAGGTCACCACGATGACGCGGCTGGGGGCGGAGGCCTGGAAATAGATAAAACTCTATACATTTCATATAAAAATTCAATGTATATTCGTCCACATAGATAGTTCTTTAATTGTAAGACTCATATGTTGTGAAGTGACGTCTTTGGAGAAAATGAAGCAGTGGAGTTTGTTGCGCCGCCACTTCTCCACTTGCGCTTTGGATGCGGTGGTTAGATTTAAGTAATTTTCTGACGTCAACAATAAAAAAGCCACAGCTCAGTGTTATTACTTTGAGAGCATATCACTGATTCCAGCAGGAGCCTGTAGGTAGTAGGTGCTTTAGGACCGCTAAATAGGACCACTTTAAATATACAAAATACAAAGTCGAAACTAGAAAGCCACACGCTTAGCTGAAAAATGGTCTTTATTAATGAAATGGTGAATTAGATTGATTGATGGTAAACATGTTCAAATATTCCACCACCCTATGAGTAGCGATGTGCCGCCGAGAATTTCTCGGTTTCCGAAAATTTTCTTCTCATGGAAAATTTCCGAAAACTTTCCAGAAATTTTTCGGGAACGATTTTCTTCCATTTTTTGCGAAAGTTTGTCTATCACTATTTCACGGTGTTTCAATGTTTTTATAGAAAAACAGTAAGACTTTTTGCCGCAAATGGAACCGCGGGCAACAGCTAGCACTAAAATATTTTTCTCTGAAAAATTCTCAGAAATGAAAATTCCTCAAAGACATTTCTCTGAAATTTCTTGGAAAAAGTTTCCTGGGAAATTTGAAAATTCTCAAGAAATTTCTTCGAAATTTCTTGGAAAATTTCCCCGGAATATGGAAAATATGCATTTCCTTCATCCGATTTTCTTGAAAATTTTAGTGATTATGTATCTTCCTATTTTAAAGACAACTGCAAAAAGAAAATTCCCTTTTTTAGATATTTCAGGTATACTTTTCCAACAATTTCCGTTTTAGGGAATATTTCACGAGAATCGTTTCTGACCGTTTCCAAAAATTCTCGAAAATTTCGGAAAGGGCACATCACTACCTATGAGTAAGGACCTCAGACGAATGGAAAAAATGAGACATGACATACCTACAAAAAATCGTGCATACTAAAACCTGCGCCGACAAAGGATTGCTGGCACAAAGATGGCGGCCTGCCCTTAGTAATAATAGTGATAACAAAACATGGAAACCGGGCGCTAACTACTGTTTGTATATAGATTGTTGCATGCCGGGTTTATTATTTTTTTACTAAGTTTATAGTAAGGACATGATATCTGGCTGCCAATCGAATGGTACAACGCTGTATTTTTTACTAAGTTTATAGTGTAGCGACAGATATCTGTCAGATGTCAGATGCACAACGCTGTCAATGTCAAAAGTGTCAAATTCTAAATGACAGTATTGTTTCGCTGACATGACCACACCTCGCCAGTAGCGCCAATTAGTGAGCGTAAATACTTCTTCTTCTTCTCTCCAGCCGAAAGACGTCCACTGCTGGACAAAGGCCTCCGTACCCAAGGATTTCCACAACGACCGGTCCTGCGCTGCCCGCATCCATGCGCAACCCGCGACCTTCACCAGGTCGTCGGTCTCACCAGTCAGGCCTGCCAAAACACTACGTTTTCCGCGTTCGTGGTCGCCACTCGAGAACTTTTCTGCCCCAACGGCTATCTGTTCTTGCGACTGTATTGCCCCCGCCCACTGCCACCTTCTAAGTTTGGCGATTCTGCCGGGCTATATCGGTTGCTTTAGTTCTCTACCGGATCTCCTCATTTCTGATTCGATCACGCAGGGAAACTCCGAGCGTAGCGCGCTCCATCGCCCTTTGGGTGACCTTGAGCCTTCTTATGAGGCCCATAGTAAGCGACCACGTCTCTGTTCCGTATGTCATCACTGGCAACACACACTGGTCAAAGACCTTAGTCTTGAGACACTGCGGTATTTTGGACGAGAAGATATCGCGAAGCTTCCCGAACGCTGCCCAGCCGAGTTGGATTCGACGGTTGACCTCTTTCTCGAAGTTTAATCCACCTAACTGAACTGTTTGTCCCCAGGTATACGTAATTGTCAACAACTTCGAGTGAGAGTCTTAAACGCCAACTTTAGAGGAGTGGGTGCGACACGGATATTAGACATGATTTTCGTCTTTATCCAAACGTGTTCATTATTTAAACCCACTTGTTGAGAGTGTTGGCTCTACAGAGGGCCATCGAGCATTGTGCCTAGGTCTTCCAAAGGTCTATATCCTTGCTTCACATCTCCAATTCTCCATGTGTCTGCCATGAACACCTGGTGACAGTGGTGATGGTAGTTACAAACCTCTCAACAAATTGCCTGACGGACTCCAGCGAGGCCAGGTCGCAGGGCCGGCAGTACACGTACTTGTTGCCTGTCTCCAGGACTATATCCTTGTCTCACCCCTCGCAATTCTCCATGGATAGGTCTGCCATGAGCCTTGATCCTGGAGTGACCAGTGGTGATGGTAGTTACAAACACTCTCAACAAATTGCGCTGACGGACTCCAGTCAATTTGGCACCGTTGGAGTAGACGTACTTGTTGCCTGTCTCCAGGACTATATCCTTGCTTCACATCTCCAATTCTCCATGTGTCTGCCATGAACACCTGGTGACAGTGGTGATGGTAGTTACAAACCTCTCAACAAATTGCCTGACGGACTCCAGCGAGGCCAGGTCGCAGGGCCGGCAGTACACGTACTTGTTGCCTGTCTCCAGGACTATATCCTTGCTTCACATCTCCAATTCTCCATGTGTCTGCCATGAACACCTGGTGACAGTGGTGATGGTAGTTACAAACCTCTCAACAACATTGCCTGACATGGACTCAGAAGTGAGATAGGCCTATAATTCTTCAGTACACGTACTTGTCGCCTGTTTTGAAGGACTATATCTACCATCTCCACACTTCTGTGCCATGAACACCTGGTGACAGGCGTGATGGTTGTCCCTCGAGTATGACGGAATCGAATAGCCAGGTCTGAAGAGCTTTTAATACCGGTGTTCCACCTGCTTTCGACGTAAATACTATTTGCTTATTATTATTTATTTATTCTCCATGTTTCTCAAAACAAAACATTTTACAGTGGTGATGGTAGTTACAATTTTGCCAAACTGTTAATATTGCCTGACGTTTAACGGCCAAATGTCGCAGAGGCCGGCAGTACACGTACTTGATTGTCTGTCTCCAGGACCTATCAAAGTATCAAACATCTCCAGATTCTACATGTGTCTGCCCCATGAACACCTGGTGACAGTGGTGGGGTAGTTCGAACCCGTCGCTCAACAAATTGCCTGACGGACTCCAGCGAGGCCAGGTCGCAGGGCCGGCAGTACACGTACTTGTTGCCTGTCTCCAGGACTATATCCTTGCTTCACATCTCCAATTCTCCATGTGTCTGCCATGAACACCTGGTGACAGTGGTGATGGTAGTTACAAACCTCTCAACAAATTGCCTGACGGACTCCAGCGAGGCCAGGTCGCAGGGCCGGCAGTACACGTACTTGAAATGATAGTCTCCAAAACAGCATCACAATTAAACTTTAAATCTCCAATTCTCTATGTGACACTGCCATGAAGACACCTGGTTTATACCATGTGATGGTAGTTAAAACACTATCAACAAATGTCGACGTGACGGACTCCAAGATGACAACGTAATCGCAGGCGTGAGGAGTTATACACGTATGCTTGTTGCCTGTCTCCAGGACTATATCCTAATCATCACATCTCAACATTTTTTTCTATTTATGAACACCTGGTCTGACAGTGGTGATGGTAGTTACTAAACCTCTCAACAAATTGCCTGACTTCGACTACCGCCATCTAGTGACAGTAGCACGTATACACACTTGTTGCCTGTCTACACAGTCAGCCAATGTGCAGGTTTCCTCACGATGTTTTCCTTCACCGGAACACCTGGTGACAGTGGTCGATGAGTTACAAACCTACCATACACGAGTCCGATTGGTCTGACGGACTCCATGTGTGTGACACAGGTCGCAGGGCTGGCAGTACACGTACTTGTTCCTCCGACCTCAGGCAGGTGTCTATATCCTTGCTTCACATCTCCACTTTACCGTTTCATGATGATCTGCCATAGAACACACGAAAAAAATGTGGTGATGGTAGTTACAAACCTCTCAACAAATTGCCTGACGGACTCCAGCGAGGCCAGGTCGCAGGGCCGGCAGTACACGTACTTGTTGCCTGTCTCCAGGACTATCTCCTTGCGAGCGGCCTCACATTTCTCCATGTCGCGACATGCCATGAATACCTGGTGACAATTTATATTTTTAAATATACGTTAACTTCCATATATATGAAAGAAGAGCCCTCCGTGGACAGATTCTCACGTGGATGGATTAGCAACTGGACAGAGTACAGTCGTGAACATGAAATATAGGTAATACATTGAAAGTCTTTATTGACGGTAAATAAAACATTACAAATGTGTAACTTTTGAAACCGAGGAGATAACGATCGTAGGCGATCTAATGAAATTTTGCCATAAACGCAATCCGATAATATATTTTGTATCTGCTATCAATCAGAATTTGGGAGGCCTTTGCCCAGCAGTGGGAGACACCAAAAGGCTAATAAAAAAATCACGTCAATCAGAAATTAAAAAATATTATATAGTAGTATATAGTATTTTTTAATTTCTGCGTTGCGTATAAATAAAACTGAACAGGTATTAAACGCGCACGTATGTACCTTTTTTACACGCATAGCGTGTTGTACAAACCCAGCACAAATTGAGACGCGACACGCTATGCTTATTTCCGCAAAAACTGCTAGGACCAAGTAACTTGAGGGCTGATAAATAACAAGAAAATCTGCACATTTTGCACCTAGAAAGTTACAGCCGAAAATCTACTCGCCTTCCCCCACATTCGTTCTAGTGGTAAAATGTAAGTCCGTAAATCATAGCTTTCCTAGTTGGGGATGCCAGTAAAACTAAAGTCAGTTTTTTCCTAATTGTCCTATAATGTAAACAATCTTACCATGTCTTTTTATGATTTTACAACAATATAAATTAGACTTTTGAGGAAATTACTTTCGTGGTTAATAAATGTTTTACTTTAGAATGTTTAGGTTTGAGCTAATATTTGATTTATTTTAAACAAAATTCATCAAAAAGTACTGTGAAGATTGTTTACATTATAGGACAATTAGGAAAAAAACGGACTTTAAACGGGTGATCGGTCATCAAAATCATAGCTTACCCTAGCCCCTCGCCTAGCAAAGTCCCAGACGGCCGCGTTGCCGATGCCGTCGTTGGCGCCCGTGATCACTATGGTCTTGTTGTGCGCACGCGCCTTTTTCTCGTACGGGGATCCGCCGTACATGTCCCTGGATATTGAAAGAAAGATATGGAATAAAACGAATGGAAATAAAATGTAATAGGCACTTACAGGCATCCCTACCAAATTTCATATGATCTGCTCATACTGTTTGTGATTGTGTGCGTAGTTTATTAAGCTAGTGGCCGGCGTTATTTTCGTGTGCGTGTATAAATTATGTTTTCTAACACGGCGCATTGCGTTAGTAATACCCCAGTTACACGTACCGAGTAAACCGGCGAGACAGTAAGTCGCCGAGTGAAATCCTAGTACTCGGTGCGTCTGAACACTACGCCGAGTGCGCCGCACAGTAGGACGACTAGTACTCAAAAATAAAATTTCGACTTACCCAATATTGTACGAAAAAATATTGGAATGTGTTAAGGACATTCCAAAGCATACTATTCAAACAATTTTTTGTAAATTTACCTTCAACAAAATTATATTGAACGCCTCAAAGCTGCGCAAAGATATTGCTGCACTGATTATCAAATTAATTTATTGTTTGTTTGAATCCAGTTTTGAGAAAAATTACTTGTATTTATTATAAACTGTTAATTTTATTAGCAATGGCAGATGTTGGACAAGGTATATGCATAAACAGATTGACTTAATTTGTAATATATTTACCTATACAAATAATAATTGAAAACCATAATATGTTGACCTAATTTAAAAATTCAATTTGACTTTTAAAAAAATGTGAGCACATTTGAGTTCTGTAAATTACTATATTATGTAGTCAAACCCCTCTAGATATAGAATCCATAGAGACATTCTGCCCCAATCTGCCACCTTCATCAATATTGGCTTATTTCAGGTACAGCTCCCTATGTTAAAATAATGGACTTGTTTAAGATATGGTTGAATAGCACTAAGAAAAATAAAATTACAGCAGTGATGGACCATTTAAAAGAGTGCTTGATGCTACACGACTATCGTGGCTATATTTAAAGCTGCCTAAAGCAGTGTAAGAATATTGTGTCTTCAGTTTTCGCCACAAATAGCGAGATTCTAGTTATACACGCATTTGAATGTTTAATAAAAACAAAAAATGGCTAGAGGGTAATTTTATCATTCCGCAGCGAGTCAAACAGTATTTGGAGGCCCAAAGAACACCACTTGTAAGTTTGTCTTGGCTTGTGGAAAGCCAAATTCTACAGTTAACACTAATATGAATTTATTCAATGCTTTGTTGATGACGTCAGATCCTTATTTGGTAACAATAATGTATTATAGGTAAAGAAATGATATCATTTCCTATGTCAAACCTTTTTACAGGTCCGTGAAAGTATCATACGTATTCTGGATCCACATCAGTACCCTTTGGGTTCTTCAGATAATCAACAAATTAACGTGACTTCAAATTCAGAGTAATATTAATAAATATTTTATTTACATATTTTTATGTTTAAATATATTACTTTAGGAAAATATGAGCGTGTATATTATTTACACATGTGCTCATAATCTTCTTGTGACCCTAACCAAATAACGCTCATATAAGGAACATTGGTTGCTAGTGTCCGACAATAACTTTGGCCGGGTTTAATTTGAATTTTCGGGTCATAATACGTAGAACTACGCATATTCATCAACATATGTAAAAATCATAAACCTATCTTTAATAGTTTAGGTTTTATTATTTTTGAACGTCTTTCCATACTAGTCGTCCTACTGTGCGCCGCCGAGCGTTTCGCCGAGCAAATGGGCGAGACAGTAACTCGGACCCTGTTCTACTTACTAGGCCGAGTGAGCGGCGAGTGACCTCCTCCCGCTTCCCCGCACTGTCTCGCGCACTCACTCGGCGCGTGTAAACGGACTGTCTCGCCACTCGCCACTCGGTCATGTTCGTCAGAACGCCACTGCCGCGCACTTTTTCACGTCCGCACTGTAGCCTCGCTCGATAAAACTGCACTGTCTGTCCTAAATGCTAGATGCGTGTAAACAGCTACTCGCTTATCTCACGCTGGGTCACTGTCTCGGCCGAGTAGCGATCACTCGGCGATTTACTGTCTCGCCCGTTTACTCGGTACGTGTAACTGGGCCTTAAGCGCGTTTCCCCCCCACCGAAAGTGGCAGACTTATTTGCATAGACATTTGCGTTTGCAACATCTCCCGTTGGTTGAATGCTTTAAGGGGAACAATGATAATCGGGAAAAACGCTATAGAGAATTGTTCAGTTGGTAAAAGAAAGATTGGAGTATAAAGCAAATGGAAATTAAATTAATAGAAAATACAAATTTTTGGGAATCCGCCTCTACAGTCCATACTTCACTACTCTACTATCACTTTATAATCTGTCTGATCAGCTTAAAAAGTGAGAAAATATTAAGTATTTTGCACCTCACATTTACTATAAGGAGTGGGTTGAAAATTTACTGGTTGAGCATTACGAGGCTACAAAATAATAATAAGAAAAAATCTTACTTGAATATGCAGAGTGCTCCGGCGCCGGCCGCCAACGCACTGACGATTGTGACGGGCATGTTAGGGACCCACATTCTGAAACAACAAAAAAACAATTTAAAGTGTCAAATATCTCGTAGAAAAGAAATTGATAAATATAAATGAATACTTACTTTTAAAATTCTAAAATGTTAAGAGCATAGTCATTTATTCTTTTGTAAAGTTTTTTTCTAGAGCCAGCGAGAAAACATCATCTCTGTCTCACTTTTACAGATGTTGTATCTGATAAATTTAAAACAATTATTTTTCTGACACTTGTCATTGTATATGTACAAGAGTATGATAGCAATAGATTTGTGTACTAAAGAGCGAGATAGTCGCAGCAAATTTCTAGTTTTCCGCTTGCCCTAGAAAAATACTTAATTTAAAGAAAACAATAGCGATTTTCATATAATTTTGTATTTATCTTTACATTCGAGTGTAAGGCTATGTCGTGGTGTAGTACTTATGGTACAGTGCTGCCAAACATTTAATATACATCGGACAATATCAGAACTTATTTTTTAGGACTTGTTTTGGGCATATAAATTACGGTGTGGATTAGTATTGAAGAAAGTAGTAAATCAATTTTTAACAAAAAAGATATTTGATAACTTCAATAAAATTAGAACCGAAAATGTATTTATGTCCAAATGCTTGTCGACTTGAAAACCTTTTTTTTGATTTCATTCTCGATTCTCAATTTTTTTCATCAGTTCAGTTCTTCAATTATTTTTCAAAATTTTTTAGTTTATTTTTTTTTATATTTTACGATTCAATTAAATTTCATAGCGTAACATAATTACAACAAACTTCACCAAATAATCCAAAACACAAGGAAATCTTGTCAAATCAACAAGCTATCGTTATACGGGCCAACAATAATCAATGTACATAAAATTGAGTATTATCTCTGTTTAAAACAATATTTTGTTAAATCGGACTTTCAATTCACGCGACACAAAGCATCAAATTAAAGGTGTTAATCTTATATATTTGAATACAGTACAGTGTAGTTGGTTCTATTTTATAGTCTGTATAAACTATTCGTTACGTTAGTAGGAACAAGCTTGTTATAAAATAATGATACAAAATAGAAACGTACATATTGAGAGCATTAGATAAATAAAATATACGGTTCAACTCATTTATTAATATCATTATTATTCATAATGATTTTTTTATCCATTAAAACATATCAAATTTGCGAAATAAAATTGATGATTTATATAAACTATTAAAAAAAAATTGTTATTTTGTAAGTTGTAGTCGTAAAATTAGAATTTTATGGTAAATACGTCTACGAATACTCTCAATCAGTACGCATCATAAAACGCTGTCTTCAACAAATTGTAAACATGAACTATTTCAGTCTGGCGGAACGGAAGATTTCGGATAATAAACCCACAGATAAATCTATAGATACCAAACGTACAGACAAAAAAACTTCAATGTACAGCGGGCTATTTATAAATTACAAAAATATAAAATCTTTCGAGCTCACATTTTGGTACACAGGGCAGTTTAAGTGTCGTTTATTTGATTACTTTTTATTTCTACAGAGGTCAAGATAATTCTAAATGAGAATTAACAAAGATTGTCCTATTTCTCATTTCAAATTATCCGACAAAGATATTTTTACAGATTTAAAAACAAGTTACTACAAATCGCGTAGTAAAAAAAAGTTTGACTGACATACTTCTAAATGTTGTAATTAGGTACCTATTTGGTTTCATAAAATATAATTAATAAACTACAGACTTTTAGACTAGTCATAAACAAAGTGTAAGGAGCAACAAGTTTGGTTTCGCCCGGAGCGTTTAGAACTCACGTTACGCCACTAGTGTTTAGTGACATATAATTCCATATTTTGTACCGATAGGTAATTACTCTAAAAGGCAATTAGGTACAATAATGTGCTTTAACATTAAGACTATGGCCACCGGCCTTTTTTTACAAATTTAAGCTAAGAGATTCTATACTTTGTGCAGATGACATACATTTCTACAGGTTATGGGTCCGGGGATATCTTTAGTCAGTGTAGTTAATGATAATCCCGATTTTTGTGCCTAAATTAATTTTGATAATATTATTCGGTGAAAAGAAGGTTAAAAACGGTTGTTAATTTAAATCATCTAACTCTTTATTAGAAAAACAGTTTAACCTGTCTCAGTTACACATAAAGGTGTATCGGAGACAAGATTAAAACGACTACGCATAAATAAAAAAATACTGAGAAGTAGAATAAATATTGAGTATTGAGTCACCCAGTGGACACCCTTATAATTTTGCCTATTGTCTGTGAGAACTTGTAAATATTGTCACTTAAAAATAAAAGTTTAGTTTTCGAACGTTTTCTAAAAAAGTTAAATGTAAGAATTCGGCCGGTGAACCAACTAAGAATTTGAGGTAACATTCCAAATACGTATTAGGTTTCCTGTGTACTTAGTGCCTACCATTATTGTAAGGTTGGTCTCTTTATAAACTATTTGCCGTCTACAATAGTCGCTCAAGACTGGAGAGAAGTAAATACTATACGGTATGAAAAACTGGCTTAGCTTTGCGAGCTAAGTTCGTTTGGCTCGCGGTGAACATTTGCCTTAACAATGGGATTCAAATAAATGCTTTTCGAAGAAATAATGAAAAAATTGCAATATTCTCTCCAATTTTGTTGACTGCTATATCCTACCTCTAACAAGCCCAATCTAAGGGCGTCCACTGCGTGACATACTGCGTCACACTATGTGCGCAAGAGCAGGCCGAGTCGCAGTTCTGTCACACTTAAGGTGTGTGATAGACAGACTGAATACTCGCTACGATTATGCGTCACGCAGCGGACGCCTTACGCGCCACAGCCAATTGTTTTTAAATAACAATACATGGTATTAAGCACTGATAACAAATTAATACTAGAAAATTAGCATTCACAATCTTAAAGAATTAAAGAAAATTTTACTACAAAAAGTAACAAAATATAAATTTTACAAGCAACATCGTAATATAAAGTTGACATTAAATGAACTATAAAAAACCTGGTACGACTTAATGATATTATCTGTATACGCTAAGCAAAGCAATCAATACGCTATTTGTTAATAATATTGATATTTGTTAAATAATATTGATATATTTAAAATTGACGTAATTGTTGCAAAAATACGACTAATGCCAATGCTTAATTATGTGTAAAACAGACCTTACTTCTGTAACGTTACAGTTGGTTTTGTGTTACTACAATAAAATCAATTTACATATCATATCGGCTATCTAGCCAAAGTATATAAATTACATTTTTAAGTTTGACCACCTATGAAGAATTTGCACAAATTAATAAAATTCTGGATAGGTTTATTAAGAGAGACATTAACGATAAACTCAATAGAAGCAAGTATATAAAAATAAATGCGAAATAAACATTTGTAGCACAAGATTAACTACGAAGATAAAAAAGCTCCAAAATGAATACAACAATACAAAGAGAAATATTTTGTACAAAATTTGAGATTGCAATGTAAATGTACATAATATAACGATAAATAACCATCAGGTACAAGCTTTGCGAAATACGCCACATTGTAATATGGCTCCTATTTCTTTTATGGCAAGGGCTTCTTATATGGAGCACTATCACAAATTATTTGCAAAAATGGCGGTTTAAGCAACTAATTACACACCATTCTTATATCACAGGTGCAAATATAATATTAGTGCACTTAAATCTTAAAATTAATTAACAGATAGTTTAAGTTTCAAAATTAAGATTTCTAAGGACAATTTGCAAAGAACTCAAGTGGGACTCTAATTTATTTCTTGATTTTATCTAGAAAATATTTGCTAGGTGGAAAACAAAAGGTAAGTTTTAATTATTTATCTTCTATGTTTTAATTTATATTCAATAGTAAATAAAAATAATTTATTTATTAAATCTATATTAATTAATTATCTATCCTTAGATCTCTTTTATTATTGTAAGAAGCAAATGAATGATGAAAAATGCCTGCTTTTAGGTATTTACAAAAAACCTGCAAAATCTCAATTCACTTCACAAATCCTATGTTTAAAAATTTATTTCATCCAATTGTGCAATTAAAATTGGATTTTTATTTACAATAAAATTTATGCTTATAATTGATCCCTTAGGTTAATATCTACAGGTCTGTGACAACATACTAATGAATAATAATACGTTTTCTTAATGCAGGAAACATTCATAATTCTATAATAAATTGCCAATTTATAATGCCTAGAATATGTTTTGTATGATGAGTGAAAATAAATATTACTACTGCATTTCCTATGCTATAATAATCTCAGGAAAAGTAAAGTACTTATCACAAAATTTTGGATAAATAATACTAAAACTGGATTGGTCAAACTTTTAAAGATATCTACATGAGAAAATTAATTTATTGCACACACAAATACACCATTCACCCTGAAATGCATACACTTCCTTCTGTCACGGGTAAAAAACATGTTAAACAGTATCCTTAGTTAGATTATAAAAATCCAGGCATTATAAGTATGCATTAAAAACATTGTGCAGTACAAAAGGGCATGTGAACCTTAACTATGAATAATTACCAACCTAGTAAAGCGTAAATTTATTATTGTATCATAGAGTTTGAGCTCCATCATGAAGTGAGAAATTAAGGAGTTCTAAGTTGCTTGCAGACATAATAAACTTAAAAATATTATTAGTGTTTCCCTATCCCTAATGCTGGCTTTTTACTTGGCTAGTGTTTGCATATTTGCAGTCAATCATCGATAAAATCATCAAAAATGTTGAATCAATATTATAACTACTAAAGCCAGTAAAATAACCTCTAGTTAATATGTCTGCAATTACCTTAGAACTCTTTACAGGACTCCCTTCAAAATTAATCTCGAGATTGAGACAGGCATGTGAAACGCCTGATATGTGCCGCACCTTAAGCTCAACATAAGCGTAAGAGATATGACTTTAAACTTTGACTAGTACGGTTTAGTGATCACAAAGACTTAAGATTAACTGGCTTTAGTGTTCAGAGTGGTTGTGCTTTTGGACTTAGAGTCGTGCGGGGGAAGCGGCCGGGCTATTCCCACTTTCACTACGCCGCGGGGGGCGCCTTTCAAGGCTTGCACAGCTTGATCTAACGTGGCATTCTTAATACTAACTCCATTCACTGACATGACTCGGTCTCCAGGTGATATTTCACCTTTTTCTCTGCAACTCCTCCCTGGTACTAAACTCCTCACAACTATTACAGTCCCTTGAGGGTCCACTGGGTCCTGGTAGTCCAAAATAGAGAAGCCCAGCCCTTGATCTGCTTTGACAAGCTCTACTATGTCTTCCTTACTCTGCCACATTGCTAGGCCTGATACACACTCGAGGGAGCGAGACTTTCGTGAATGACCCGAGTGGTTGGTCAAAGTGGCAGTGCTAGATGTGTTAATGGAAGTATCTGATTGAGCTTTGACAAGTGTAGTCAGGTTGTTAAGGCTTCCAGAGATAATCTTCCTGGCCTCGAAGCCTTCCCGGTCCGGAGCTAGGTTTATTACAGACCGAGGGCCACAGTCAATGCTCCGAGCACAGACTAATCTAACACGATTTGGAAGATGCTTCAGGATATTTACAACTTCTGTGTGCGTCAGACCATGTAAGCGATATTCATTTGCTTCTAGCAGTTCATCACCGGCCAATAAAGTTCCTTGCTGCCCTACTGGACCGTCAGGAAGAACTGATCTGATGTAATGATGGGGCCTCACCTCTTGTCCACCTTCCACATCAACTGTGCCCTCAAGGCTTATTCCCAATCCCTCAAGTTTTCTCACTTCAGCCACAAGAATCTCTTTTTCCGTTCCTATTTCAGATGTCCACTTGTTTTTAACTTCCTCTTCAGTAACTGCTAATATCTCATCAAATCTTCTTTCTAATTCCTCTTGTGTAGGCTCTGGTTCTATATCTCCTACCTCTAGAACACCAGAATCTATAGTAGTGTTGGATTCTGGTTCAGGTTCAATCTCTGTGGTACTATTGTCTATTTGGGAAGGCACTGGGAACCAGGAGAGGGTTGTTGTTGATGATGTAGGGGATGCTGGTTTCTCCTCATTGAAAATTGCTAACTGAAGGTGCTCATACTTCGGTCCTCTCAAATACCTTTCTAATACTAAGTGAACTGATATGCCAGTGTTTCGTAAAAATTCCACTGCCTTAGGATTGCTTTTATCTGCTAGTGACACACCATCAACTTCTATGATTCTATCATTAATTCTAATCTTACCACTCTGCTCAGCACTGCTGCCCTCAATAATACTTTTGACAAATATCCCAGATAACTCCTCTTTCTCACACACATAACCCGCCACAGTAATTCCTAGTCCATACACATTCTTATTCAAATCTACATGCACAATTTCTACCTCAGGAGGTGTAGGCAGTTCTACTGGCACGGTTATAGTAATTGTAGGTGAAAGGTTTTCAGCAACTATAGGATGATCAGGAATCTGCTGTGGACTATCACCTACAATGCTAACAGCAGCAGCAACCACATTCTCTGAATCACCATTTTGACCATTCAAATATTCACTGTAGCACTGAGATATATCGTAAACAGCACCATAGCCAGCTTCGATCAGGTGTCGATCGAGTAACTCTGGGTCCAAGAGGATTTTAGTCGGCACTAGCGCGGTACCAGGTATCGGCGCGCGAAGAGTAGCCGCAGGGTCCGCGGGACGGGCCACTAGAAGTCTCACTGCAGGGCCCGCCTGTCTCAACACTGCCGCGACTTGTTCCGAAGTAAACCCGCGCAAATTCACCGAACCAATCTGCAGGACGTGGTCTCCGCTCTGCAGCCGGCCATCCTTGTCCGCCGTCCCTCCAGGCAAAACGTATTTGATCACGACGCCCGTGCTCCGCCCGCCAACTAAGTTGAACCCCAGACCGTTGCCATCATTCGTCAGCTCGACAACTTCCACCTGCGCCCACTCTGTACTCAGCACCATTTCGTTTCTCACCATCGAGACATATTCGACGTTACGTGATACGAGCGCAAGCCGCGCCGAGGTTATGGCGCCCGAACACCCACATTGCAAAGCGGCCGCGACTTGATTTAATGCGAATTAAACTCGGTTACAATAAATAATGAGACTCCGCCTTGAGAAAACGTATTTTTTTGCAAAATAAAATATAAAAATGACATTTACATACTTGCTGAAACGAAGACAGCGAGAATGTTGCCAGCTCCTCGAAGGTGTTTCCAGAAAAGAAAAATAATTTTCTACAAAAACTTATTTGATTTTGTGGTTTCAAATAATCGATTGGACAAGAAGAGGTCGGGTTATGATCTTATTTATTTTAATTTTATTGATTTCCAAATTCATGTACACGAATATAAAATACAAAAGATAAATAAAAAATGGAATGGATAGATAATGTTATCTATTGCATTAATAAACTCTCTAAAAGGCTTTAAAAAAAAGGATTATATGCAAGATTTGTTACTATTGTTTATTATTTTTATTGTTGGTGGTTTCCAATGAGCGATTTTTCTGATAGCTAATTAAGAAAAAAAAATCAGTATAAAAAATCTCAACAGATGGAGTTTTATTGAAAGCCGAGTTGTAATAATGGCTGTAAATATTGTGTCCTACGTGTAAATATTGTGCGCTTTTTACTGGCAGCCAGAGGCAGAAAAAAAAAATATCACCTAACAGTTAGACATTTGCATCACGGTATTGATACTTTTTAGATGTTTGTTTAATAAGTTTTATTTTTTTTAAATGCCAATGCAAAATGAGAAAAAGTTCCATACAAAAAGCATAAATTCACGGGAATTTTTGCTTTTTGTATGGAACTTTTTCTCTCGCCTTTGCTTAAGCGCCATCTATGAAGTCATCTAGAACTATTTTTTTTTAATTTGAATCTTGGAAAATCCCTCATTCCATAGGTATCCAAAAATATCTATCCAATTTTTTAGCGCAAAATTCTATTTTCTTCACTGACTTCTTGCCTGGGTTGTGTTTTATTAGGTTTTTATTTTAATATATTATGTTGTGTACGGAGGCAGTGACGATCAAATGTATGTAAGTAGGTAATGTACGTTTGGCATACAGACCTACATATAAAAATATGAGTCGATCGAATCGATTTCAATCGAATCAAAACTTTATTCCCTTCCACTCATCCATGTTCTTATTTTTTCCATGGTCCCCTTTCCATCTCAACCTTCGAGCAACAAGGACTTCCGAGTCCGTGTTGCTCTATGATCCCAACAATGTTTCAAATGTTTGAAGGGCGTTTAACACTAACCGCAACAGATGGCGCTATATTACTTAGTGAAAATTGTTTTTGTTTATTAATAGATGTCGCTATTAACATGCTCACTGAAAATTATGTGGTACTTCTACTCGGCAATAGATGGAGTAAGTAATATTTCGTCTTTCTTCTTTTTCTTCCTAATTTCTTTTGCTCCACAGCTTTTGACCGCGACATCGACAGCGCAGAATTAATTATAGATAACTAGCTTTTGCCCGCGGCTTCGCTCGCGTGAATTTCCCACGGGAACAGTGATTTTTCCCGGGATGAAAGGTACCCTATGTCCTTCTCCCTTTAAATATTTAATCTCCAAAGCCTTTTCCTTATACTTTTAACTATGTGTATGCAAAATTTCAGAAAGATTGGTTCAGTAGATGAAGCGTGAAGAGGTGACAAACAAATAAACAAACAAACTCAGCGACACAAACGAACGGCGAAAAACTCACAAAATGTTGGTTTTTATTGGCCCATTACATACTCTTGACCCTTTACAGATTCCTCAAAATTTTCTAACTCAGACTCTATTTGGAAGATAAGCTACGGTTTTCACTTAATAAAGTCCTTTAGTAGGTAAGTAGGTATTTGATAATTTTATCCTAAATTATCAGCAATGCAAAAAAGCTCTGACGACGATGTAAGTAAGTAGATATTCGTGGTACTTAGTGATCATAACGCTCGTTCGCCGTCTGAAGGTCTTGGTGATTCTCATATTTGTATAGCCTTCTTCTTATATTAATACTCGCTTTTACCCGCGGCTTCGCCAGCATGAATTTCCCACGGGTACAGTGCTTTTTCCCGGGATGAAAGGTGATGTCCTTCTCAGCACTTCTAACTAGTGGTATGAGAAATTTCAGGAAGATTGGTGCAGTGAATAAAGCGTGAAAAGGTAACAAACAAACAAACTCACTTTTGCATTTAAAATATTAATGTAAAATTCCTCCCTTGCTGATTGACTGACAAGTAGCCAAAACTACTGGGCGTAGGAAGCTGAAATTTGGCATGTTGCTTCCCTACACTCTCTAAGAAACCTATAAAAGAGGATTACCGAAATTCCACGGGAACAAAGTCCTTGGCCTTTGCTAGTTTTCACATATTTTCTCGTGATATCCTTGGTGTTGCAGGTTGCAGATATCCAAGCTGCGTTGGCCACGTACAGCCACATCAGTTGGACTCTTAAAAAAATTTGATTCTCTAATGCTGGGCCGCATGCCTGTTTGTTTACTAATAGTGGTCACAGTCACAGTGGACAAAGACATTTGTTTATCATAAAAATATATAAAATTCGTCCGTTACTGACTGACTGTGACCACGACTGTGACTGACTGACAGACTGCGTTGTCTGTCAGGGGGCTGAAATTTGCCATGGACTACGTCCTAATGTGCCCTGCCTGAATGAAGGTTTATCTCAAATCTAATTCTGAAATAGACGAGTCCAATACACATTTATTTATACATAGATACCTACTATCACGGACCTTAAATACGAAGTCTGGTCTGCGCTGAACCGATTTGGATGAAATTTAGCGTGAAGGTAGTTGAATACACGGGGACAAAACTGGCTATTGTTTTCATATGTCAATTCTATA